>ML781031.1:843918-856105 GCA_009831015.1 Picea engelmannii | reverse complement strand
TTTGTCTTGAAATAAAATAAACTCATAGAAAAGTTGACTTTGTCCACTTATTGACTCACTCCATTGTGTTTTCTTAAAGTGTAAAATTATATTTAACACAACATTAAAATTTAATCATTTTAATGTAAAAGTACAAACTTGATGATGATGATGGTCAACGTCCACTGAGATCAAATTTCGTCTATCGGACCTTAAGAAAGGTAAGGAAATTACTTGAGTTTCTTTATAATTCTATTCCTATGCTTTAAAAGCTTTAAGAGAAGTGTTCATAAATCACCATAGTTTTGATCAGTGAAAAGGTTAGGAAATTCGGTATTGTAACAAATATTTTGAAATTGTGATCTAATGTAGGTGTACGCAGGACAATCAAAGATAAAGTGTTTTTCATCTTCAACCCTCTTAGTGCCAAGAAGATAACAAATTCTTTCGACCCACGCCATTTTAGGAATTGTCCAATTCCTTGTTTCACTATGGAGCTTGTGAGAGTTTGTCCTTATTTTCGCAATGCTGATTTTCTTCTTTATGCTAGTCAAAACAGAGAGATACTTTTATTTTCTTCTTTACGCTAATCAAAGCAAAGAGATACTTTTGGTTTTCTAGATTAGGGTTGATCACCTCCTTATAGTGTCTTAATTTTCTTTTATCCTCTAATTTTTTTTATCACACCACAATTTCTCCTCAAATTTAAATACAATAATATGCTTAATATTGTCATTATTATGCAAAGTGATCTCTTCCTTTATACCCAAATGATTTAGTCAAGATTTGACATCTTTATGCCAACTTTGGTCCAGAGTTGTAGGTGGTTTTGATTGGAGTTTGAAGCAATCTTAGGAAGCTTCTTATCTTCCATTTATCTTGCTCTTTTACTTACTTAGGTATTTGGAGACTCAAAAATAATTATTGTCTGGTGTAATAGCAGAGGGAAACTTCAGGTAATTTATTTAAACCATTGGAAGGTCCATTTTAGAGAACTCAACAATTACTTCAACAAACTCAGTTTTTACCATACTTTTCTAGAATTCAACATGGAGGCCGACAAACTATCAAAGAAGGCGCTCAAGGAACCCGGAGGAAAAATTTGCTATACTCAATGGGAAGATGGAAACAAAGGGCCTACTCTATGTATAAATATATAAAAACTTAACTATGTTGATAGAGTATTTTCATATGAGGACAATGAGTTTTGAAATATGGCAGAGGATACATTTTTCTGTATAACTCTGATAGGATGGTTTTTTTAAAGGGGAGAGTAATATGTGAACTGTGAGTCATAGTATATCTTGAACTTAACCTCATAGCTTGTGTGTTGGGAAGAACAATATATTTGGAGCTTTTTGGACAAATTCAACATATATACACAATTATATACATAATATAATGATAAATTTTCAGTTGGAAAAGTGCAAATACAAGTTTATATTTAATTTTGGAGCGAGTCAATAACTCGACAATCTCAATATTGTCAATGAGTTCATTTTTTTGTGAAGTATTAAAAATCTACTTATTAATTAACAACATTTGCGTAAAAATTTGATTTTATGGTTGAATTTCCCATCCATAAAAATTTATACCAAAAAAAAAAAAGAATTTATCCACTACTTAACTTACTCTAATTTACATAAAAAATTAAATAATTTTCAATTTAACATTGATTATTTTTACCTAATCAAAACAAAAGTTTGTATTGGAACTACACTAAAATTTGTCCACTTTATCTTCTCATGAGAGTATAACCTCGTAATTAATATACATAAAAGTTTGACCACTTCACTACTATTTCACTAGAGCATGGGCCCACACTTATGAATTTGATTACTTTGTTTAATTAGAACACAAATAGAATTTGACCCAACACTTATATTTAATATAAATTAAGAATTTTGACCACTTAATTGTTTAAGCACGAAGGCTGGAAGAATCGTATTATGAGGCTTCACATCCACTTCAATAGCTTAACCTTCTCTCATTCCTATCGGGCTTTCAATAAGACAACTGATGATCTTTCTAAAAGAGCGATTTTGGACAACGAGCGTTATGGTAAGATCGTATATAATTAGTGGACAGACAATGCGCTAGGTCTCACTCATATCATTAATGTTTTTTGATCCTCATTCCATGATCAAGGATAGAGTCTTTTTTGTAGGATGGAGGAAAAGATTTCTCATGCTCCAAGATATCATTTTTTCTTTGTAATTGGATCTCTGTAATCAGGGGCACCCTCAGCTTATAGATTTAGTTGGTAGCTCGACAAACAAATCTTTGAATTAGGGTTGTATTGCTTGGTCTATGATCGTTTATCTAGCCCTTATCAGCCTCATTAAAATGAGAAGGAACAACATTGTAACACTTTATATTAACTAATATAAGTGCAATTTTCTTGACTGGAAAAATTGTTTAAGCACGAGTTTGTATTTAGTGTAAATAGAATTTGATTATTATTTTTTTTCCCGAAGAAAAAAATCATTATATTAATGAGAGAATATACATGTTTCAAGTCCAAAAAAAGTAGATTGTTGTTACAACTTACATGAGACTGCCAAAAAGCAGGGATGTACTGTGTCCTATACATGCCCGTGTTGTTCACCCACACAATACTATTAGACTATCTATAGCCTACTATGAGGCATTACTCGATACAATTCTTCATTTTTCATCAAAATACATACATAACATATCGTAAATAAAAAGATAATAGTTAGATCATGAATTCCATAGACTCAGTTTCAACACCATCCATATACTCATAGATGTTGAAGGAACCAATAGGAAGGGTAAGAGCTTCCTTGGATAAGGAGTATGCCTCGTCATTTAGCTCTTTGAGGATGTGGCTAAAAGAGATCCATTCGAATGGGAGCATGGCCTCGAAGATATCTCTCAGTAGTGGCTCCCGCTAGATGTCAGTGATAGATGCCTTGTGCATTGCCTAGTCAATGACCAACTTAGAGTCACCCATTATTTGCAATTTAGTGTCTCCTTTCATAGAGGCAACCTCCAAGAGAGTGCAGAAAGCCACAAATTCTTCCTTATTATTGGTTCCCCTTCCATGAGCATACTGAACGTGCACATAGTGATTTTGTGAAAAAACCAAAACTACCCCAATATCACAAAGATTGGGATGGCCTTGGCAGTCCCCGTCGATGAACCCCCACAGATTCAAAATGATTTCCTTAGATTCAAAATGATTCTTGCAGTGACTTCTGAAGGAATGCCTATGTTTCTAAAAATGCAGGAATTTCTAGCCCACCAAATATTCGAAATTAGGAAACATGGCATACTAGCAAATTTGAAAACCTCCTTCTCCACTAACCAATCCTTAAGGCAATCTTAGAGCCTAGTTTTGGCCCATGATAAAGTCGGCTTGAGCTCGTTTTGCATGATCTTCAAGACCTGATATGTATATGGAAGATGAAAGCCAAATACAATAATAAATGTATTTTATAACATATAATATTCTTTATTCGATGATATATTTGGTATACAAAATGAGTTATATATACATGTAATTGGGTAAAGTCACGTCTCTTTATGCAAAAGAGCATGACTTTACGTTTTAATTAGTTTAAACATAATATATATATTTATAAAATATATATTACAAGTCATCCCTCTTTGAAGAGCTTCGTCTTGGAAGCACGAGAAAGGACAAATGCGTAGATCTAAACACCTCATCTTCCCAAGTAGCTTCATCTTCATGTAGGTTTTTCCATTTGATAAAATACTCATTAATTCTTCTAGAACATAGGAATTTGGTTCATACTTCGAGGATGCCTTCAGGAATTAAAATTATCATTCCCTCTTCATCTAAAAGAGGCAACTCTGTTTGTATATGGATGATAAGACCTAGTTTTTATTCAAGCAAGAAACATGAAAAACACCATGCAATTTTTCTTTATTTGGAATATCAAGGGTGTAAGAACCTTGTCCAATTCTCTTTCACATTTGATAGGGTCCATAGAAATTAGGAGCCAGTTTGTTTTTCTTGTAATTTTTAAGAGAACTCTGCTTGTAAGGCTATAGTCCAGCAAACACCCAATCACATATTGTAAATTCTATGTCGGTTCTTCTTTTGCCAGCTTGTTGTTTCATTTGGTTCCTTGCTTGTTAGAGGTGAGATTTAAGAGTGTGTAGAACTTCATCTGACACAACTAGATCATCTTTCATGGTAGAAACCTTAGAATTGATAACATACTCCTTAATAGAGGGAGGCGGATAACCATACAATGCTTCATACAGGGACATTTTTGTTGAGGTATGATATGTACTATTGTACCACCGTTTTTCAAGATGTAGCCAATTGATCCATTGTGTCTGACTATCATTCAGAAAATTCCTTAGATACCCTTCGAGGAATTTATTAACCACTTCATTCTAGCCATTTGTTTGGGGATGGTATGAAATACTCATGGTTAAGGATGTCCCCACCTGGAAAAATAGTTCCTTCCAAAAATTGCTAGTAAAATTGGGATCCCTATCGCTGATGATAACTTTGGGAAATCCATGAAGTTAATTTTTTTTTTAACATAGCTATTAGCGACTTGACTAGCCTTGGCCTTTGAAGAGATCCCGACAAAGTGGATGTATTTGGCTAATCGGTCAA
Organism: Picea engelmannii; assembly: GCA_009831015.1. Classification (NCBI taxonomy): domain Eukaryota; kingdom Viridiplantae; phylum Streptophyta; class Pinopsida; order Pinales; family Pinaceae; genus Picea; species Picea engelmannii. Next base: position 851,505 of record ML781031.1, on the reverse strand, counting down.
CGATTATGAATATAACGTCTTTTCCTTCAGAGGTGGGAGGACCAGTAATAAATTCCATTGATATTTCAGACCATGTTTGGGCTGGGATATGAAGAGGTTGCAGAAGACCTAGAGAAGCAATAGTTTCAAACTTTTGTCTTTGACAGGTGTCACATTCTGCCACATATTTCTGAATGTCTGGTCACATACCTTTCCAAAAGAAGGATTGACGTATATTGTAGTAAGTTTTGAAAAATCCCAGATGGCCTGCTGATGGAAAAACATGATTTTCTTTCAAAACTTGGAGTTTGAACTTGGAAGAGCTAGGAAAAAGTATCCATTATTTGTACCACAATATGTCATTCTCCCAAGTGAATTTAGGAATCGTAGTTGGGTTGCTTTCGACTTCCTTTATTAGTCTTCTCATTTCTGTATTTTTGATATACTTAGTTTGGACTTGTCAGATCCATTTGGGAACGATGACGGAAATAACACATAGAGTAGTGTCATTATCGAGTTTCCTTGATAAACTATCCACAACCAAATTATCCTTCCCTTTTTTATAAAGAATATTGAAATCAAAGACCTGAATTTTGCTCACTCATTTTTGTTGCTCTGATGAAATATTTTTCTGAGTTAAAAAATACTTCAAGCTTTTGTGGTCTGTTTTCACAAGAAATTTCATTCCCAACAAATACTGTTTCCACTTAACCAAGGCATGCATAATTGCCAACATTTATTTGTCATATGTTGATTTTTTTTGCTCCCTTGATTTGAATTTTTGACTTTCAAATGCAATGGGATGATTATCTTGCATAAGTACGACACCCAATCCAATTGCATCACATTCAAGGACAAAATATTTGAAGAAATATAGTGCTGACAAAACCATAGTGGATGTCATTAAGAGCTTCAACCTTTTAAAGCCTGCTTCAGCTTCGTCGTTCCACTTAAATGCATATTTCTTCAATAATGTTGTTAATGGGGCCACAATTTGTGCATAGTTTCAAACAAACCTTCTATAGTACCCGGTAAGACCTATGAATCCTCACAATGATGTGATTGATTTGGGGTTAGACCACTCAGTAACTATCACAATTTTCTTTGGATCAACTTTGATTCTTTCATTTGATACAACATGTCCCAAAAATACTCTCTTTTTGTCCAAAACTGCATTTGGATTTGTTAGGGTAGAACTTATTCTCTTGAAGGAATTTTAATACTGTCTCAATGTGCTTGAGGTGTGAGTTCTAGTTTTTTATATAAACAAGGATATCATCAAAGAAGATAAGTACAAACTTTCGTAGGTACAAACAAAATAAATCATTCATTACTGCTTGGAAGGTAGCAGAAGCATTGGATAGGCCAAAAGGCATGACTCAGGATTTGTACAACCTTTCATGGGTACAAAAAGCAGTTTTGGGAACGTCTTCCTCTTGAATTCTTATTTGGTAATAACCTGACTTCAAGTCTAGTTTGGAACAATATTTGGCGCCATGGAGCTCATCTAATAACTCATCCACAATTGGAATTGGAAATTTATCCTTTATCGTAATTTTGTTTAATGCCCGATAATCAATATAGAGTCTATATGACCTGTCCTTTTTCCTAACAAGTATGACCAGAGCTGAGAAAGGACTCTTGCTTTGAGTAATAACACCGCATTCCAATAATTCTTGAACCAATCGCTCAATTTATGTCTTATGTTGGTGCGACTATCTATAGGTTTTTTTTCTAGTTGGTGTAGAACTAGGGATTACTTCTATGATGTGATCTCTAGAATGAGGTGGAGGAAGCCCACGAGGAAGTTCCTGAAAAATGGTGTTATATTTTCCAAGAATTTTTTCCAATTTCTTGGGATCGTCATTTTTTTCCTCTTTAGTAGTATCTTCTATTGCATAACAGTGTAAGAAATAAGCCTGGGCTCCCTTTTTAATCATTTTTTCCATTCTATTGGACGAGACTATTTGTGGGGGAGGACAATTAATTCCATGTAATTTTTACTTTTCCCCATTTTGATATAACCTTATAAATTGCTCTTGTAATTTTAATCCAACAGTACCAAGCATGGCTAGCCATTGGGCCCCCAAGACAATATCTAGCCCTCCGATTGGCATAACATATATAAGAGATTTTAATTTGTAGTCACTCATGGATATTTCTACCTTGTGGCATTTTCCATCACATAACATAGTCCTATTTCCTAGGATGCAGACTTGAAATTCAGAGGTAGGATGAATGAATATGTTTAATTGCCTTGTTATTTTTGTATCTGTAAATTTATGTGAACTGCCACCATCAATGAGCATTGTTAATTTAGTTTTCTTAACATATCTATAAACTTTCAAAGTTTGGAGCTGAGAAATACCCATCATTACAACAACAAAGATTGTCATATTTTCATTTTAATTCCCTAAATCATGGATATTTATTGAGTCTTCATTATTTGTTTCTTCATCGAATGAAGATATGTCCCTTGCTTCTTCGTCCTTGTCACTGTCACTCTTGTCTATTTCACAATGAAAATGTTTTTTGTTTGCACTTATGGCTTGGTTTCCAATTAGGTGTGTTACATTTAAAACGTCGATCCTTAACCTTGTCTTGTCTCGTGTCTAGTGGCAGTGTCCTTTTGTGAGGGGGAATGTATTTGGAGCTAGAGTTTTCGAGTGAGTGCCATGCTGTCTTTTGATATATTTTAAGTTTCTTTTCAATGATTTTAGCTTTTTGGTGAGCTTGCTCGATATATTTAATGTCAAGTAGTTTGAGCTCATTTTGGATATTTTCCTTCAATCCTAATAAGGCTATTTGCAGTAGCCAATCTTCTGATATATCAAGTACACGAGTGGCTAACACATGTAAATCTTGAAAAAATTCTTCCACTATAACGGACTCTTGTAATCGGGTGAGTTTAGCAAAAACCCATTTTTCTTCTATGCTAAGAAAACGTAGGAAGAAGTTATTTTTTAATATAACCTAGTCTCTTGCTAGAGATTTATATTTTTATCTCCACCACAGGAACCAATCATACGCAAAGTACTTCAAATGTAAAGATGCGACATTAATTTTTTCTTCATCATCAGAAATATGGTAATACCCGAAGTACTACTCAATTTTATTTACCCATCTTGTTGCTTCTCTTGCATCTGATCCATCAAATTCTGGAACAATAATCTTCGCCTTGGGCATGCCATTATTAGACGTCCACATATTAGGTGAGTAATGTGATTGGTGAGGACCCCTCTGTGAATTTGAGTTACCTGGGCTTCTACTCCCATTTGTGATTGATTCGAGCTCTAATCTCATGTCATGGTAGTTTTTGTTGCATTCCTCTAGTACTTCATTTAGTTTGCCAATTTTAACATCGAATGAAGTACTTACTTCATTTATAAGGCCTGGAAAAAACTCTTTGGATTTTTCGCTTAGCTCCATCGTGGGGGAAATGTTGTCCTCAACATTTTTCTTGTCTTCTCCCAGTTTTTGTTAGGTAGCTAGAGAGGTAGTGGAGACCATCCAATGTAAGGTGGACTAGGTCCACTATATTATTAAATAATACCCACTAAGGTAGTTAGATATAATAAATGAGTAGTTAGATATAATAAATGTAAGATGACTTCTTAGAAGGTTTTGCTTCTAGAAGATTCCTCCTCTAGAATGTTCTTAGGTGATGGTAGCACTATATAAAGGGGTTCAAGCAATGTAATGGAATATAAAGAGAAGTATTGTATTTGGAGCTGAAGCTCAATACAAGGAGGAATCCCCCCCGAAGAGGCAAGTGAACATGGGAGGATCCCTTCCATAATAGGATCCATTGTATGGTGTTTCCCTACCTCAAGGGTTTTCTTATAATAAAAGTGTGGTTTTCATATATTCTTATTGGATCTATTCTGGTGTATTTTGTATTCAGATATTTGGTACTCAACAATTTGTAACAACCCAAATTGATTAATTTTATCATAGTTTTTAATTTAAATTTAATTAATTATTAAAATATATTAATGAGTCTTTATTATTTTATTATTAAAAGGCGGGTGAAGTAATTAATGGGGGGATAAGGCTGTTGGGGAATTAATGGGAGGAGAAGGTTGTTTGGAATTAATGGGGGGGGGTGGTTGAGAGAGGAGGATAAGGAAGAAGGGTAGGACTTGGAAGGGGGATCTGATTTTGTTTGAGGATTTATGAATTTTTGAAAGATAGAGGAGGATGAAATTGGAGGAATTGCTTTGGGGAGCTCTCACAAGGCACTGTTGTTGCTCGAAATTTTGGGCTAGGAGGCCAAGAAATCACAAGGATTCATGAAGCTAGGGAGCCAGAGAGGTTGTTCCTAGTTGGTTGGGAGGTTAATATTCAGTCTAGGAAAGAACGAGAACATGATCAGACAGAAAAGGGAGTAGATAAACCAATCTGTAGGTGGAGGTATGTATTATGATGTTGTTATCATTTTTCTGTTGTTGCTGCTGATATTATTATGTTGTTATCATCATTAGGTTGTTACTGTTTATTCCTGGTTTATTCCAAGTATAAGAAAATCATTAAAAGAAATTCTAAACTAAATTTTAGAAACATTTTAATTAGTTCCAGTCCTAAAAATAACCAGGCTCTATAGAGGCTTTACACATGGTATCAGAGTCTGGTTTGAAAACTGAAACCTAGGCTTGACCACCCACAACACTGGAATTTCATCTTTGTGCCAACTTGAGCCCCGTCCTACATAAATTCAAAATTTCATGTGCTTTAAATTCCCAATAGATTTGGGCCATTACCCATGGAAATCAGACTTAAATATAACATCTGAATCCTACTGGTGCTCAATGAAGCAAGATTTCAGTTAGACAGAGGAGGGCCTTAATGCAAGCCGAAATATCTGGGGGGTCCACCCTTTCTGCCCCTAATTAATCTATTATAATGCCTTCCCCCCTTCTCCTCCTTCCTTAGAGTAAGGAATAACCTGAAATGCTTTCACTACCCTTGTTTTTATTCATAGTTGATATTACATATGTAAGACACGAGTTGATACAAACTCAGTGGCGAAAGGAAGGGAAGACCCCCTCTATCGTTGTTCTTTCCCCCTCTCATTCATTCCCATTGATCTTCTTCCACCTTCCATTATCCTCTCCACGGTCTATCCCCGTTAAACCATTCTCGTCTGTAGTTTGAATGATGTGCTGCCATATGTCAAGAAAAAATTGTGACAGATGGTTATGGAAGTATCAACAATCCGAAAACTACAAGAGAAACCTACGAACATGCCAAACAATCAATCTAAGCATTTGACAAACTTGTAAACAACAATGAAATCTCTACTGTGAGACTAGTAATATAAGCAATGAGAGATAGATTAATAGGAAATAATCAAAGAATTAAGCCTTTACTAGAAGCTCTTGGAAAAAGAGATCTATGATCCCATTCCTTCCATTCTCAGGATAAAAGAATACAAATAGACTCTAATGCATCAACCATGTCTGATTTTGCAACCGATTGAGGGTGATACAAAATTCTATTATCTGTCAACAAGATTTAGTTAAAAAAAGAAAAAAGAAAAAAAAAAGGCAATATAGAAAATAAGCTTACATAAATAGACAATGGGACTAAAGAAAACCTTAGAATCAATAATTTCTTTCAACCTATTAAGCTCTTCAAGAGCATTATCCCAATTTTGCATTAGAATCTCTTCTGCGAGCTTGCCCCACAAGGCACTCAAACTCCTCTCATAGGCTGGGTGAATGCAGAGTCGAAGTGTAGAGGATCGGAATTTGTTTTCTGGGTGAACGCAGAATTGAATTTTGCACTCCCACGACCACGTGGTTAAAAGCCACGTGCTCTACCAGCGGAGCTAAGACGAATTTTATGTAATTTTTCAAGCCAAGTGTTAAGAGTTAGACGCGCTACCATTGCGCCATGGATCCAATGCTGCAACATATTTACTTTCTAGCTAGTCCTTATCTTATTTTGAATACATATAACTTTTATGAATGGACATTAAATGGTATAAATATGGTGAGTGTGGATCAAACACGCGACCTACAAATCTTCAGTCTGAGGCTGTCCCAAGTGTTTAGTGCTAGAGAGAACCCGTAGGGAAGCCATAGGTCCATGGAATGTGCACAATGCATCAATTTTCGAGTGCCCAAACACCAAGCTTCCAAGGAGAAGAGCCCATAAGGAGTCGATGACTCACACAATGATTCAAATCCCGAGCTCAAGACCGAGACAAGGCGCTAAGCCATGAAGTGAGGAGGCCAAGGGGAGCACATCGCACCCAAACCTCTTTTTTAAAACAAATCATAAAACACGAGACTAATGCTAAGCCACCAAGGGAGGAGAGTCCATGAAGGGAGTAGAGCCATGAGCTAGGGTTCTACTACCAGTGCAGACCAAGCCACCCAGGTCTAAGAGTTCTGAGAACAGAAAGTTGATCCACTCCATCGCTTCTGGTTCACACAACTTACTGAGTTCTGGAATCGTGGATCCCTGCAGCTGGGGCCTGTTTCGAGCAGGTATTTAACTTGTAGGTTGCAGCAAGTGTCCTTGCAAGCCCATCCTACGACCGAGGGTACCAAAGTAGGAAATAGAGGACAGTAAGAGGACTTCCATGGATCTGAAAGTGAGGGCCGTCATTTGGCTTGCAACGGTTGGAGAGGAACAAGATAGTAAGATTGGGATGGAGACCCTCGAGATTGACAGTATAATTGTGTTAATTTGAGTATAATTACCCATTAACCACAACAAGTACACGTGTTAACTACAAAAGGTACACGTGCACACCTAGATAATGAAAGAAGACTCAAGGATGATGGTATAGGGCCACGAGCTTACTTGGATAATCAATTCAACCTTAATGTGTGATTCAATGCCAATCAATATTGCACACCTTCCCGCAAACCTAGATTGTTCAAAAGTCCCGCAGGCTTCTCGAGATAATAAATGTTGATTTAATATTGTTGATTTGGGTACTATCCATAATCAAGCCTTCATGCCTTACCATTGCTCCACAGTCCTGTAGCACCCACTCTACAAGTCAAACTTAATGAACCCTTGTCAGTGCATTAACACCAAGACCAAAACCCAACGCCCTCGGAAATAAGATCAATTTTAGTCATGTCATAGTTCTAAACCAATCATATATAAATATAATTCGCTATATATATATATATATATATATATATATATATATATATTTTATTATTATTATTATTATTTTCATGTTTTCATTTTCGATCTATAATGTTAAATTTTACAGAAAATAAAAAAATAAAAATGTAAAGAATTAATGGAGGTCAAAAGATGTTTGACCTGTAAACGATTCCAACATAAGCTACCAAGGTAGGTATAAAAAAAGGGGGGGGAAACACATTATGAACCTCAATTCTTCGGAAATGGCTTGAGAATCCTGGACACTTCCAAAATGGAGAGAAAACCTCTAGGTAATTAAGGTAAGTAATGATTGTTAAGTAATTGGTCATTTAATTAATTAATTAATTATATCTATCTATCTATCTATCTATCTATCTATCTATCTATCTATCTATATATATATATATATATATATATATATATATATAAGAAAAAAAGAAAAAAAAAGAAAGGGAATTAATAATTTGCTACATAAAG
>ML781031.1:796130-843798 GCA_009831015.1 Picea engelmannii | reverse complement strand
GGGATAATTTATGACCAATTATAAGGGATTGAATACACAAATAAATAAGCTCTATAAGAGTATAAAGTGATTTATGGAAGGGTTAGACACTTAAATAAGAAATCCAGTTAGAGTAAGGGGCGAGGATACCACAGTGCTAGCGCAACTAGCAGGGTAAGAAAGATAGAAGGATACCTACCAAGATACCAAGATTTGATTCTTTCGACCTAACCTTTAGCCACTTACCCTAAAGAGAGTAATGTCTTTTTACAGACAAGTAAAAAGAAAAACTTATGCCTAACCCTATGTTTGCAAGTATAAGTTGAGCGAATGTGGACTGCCTTAAACTCTTCCCTGATAAGCATTTGGTTTGATGCAGATTCAGTTATTCAGGATGGTTAGGACTCGGGGAAATCGAGGCCGATGGGCATCGTTGCAAGGACCGCCAACGCCGCTACCACCACCATCACCTGAATTAGCTCTCATTTTGCACTCTTTGGAGGCTATTAATGAGACACTAAAGGGACATCAGTCTGCTGATGTCGAAGTGGAACCCCCACCATCTAGAGTGGGTAACCCTGAAGTGTCGAGGGACTCAGAGGGAGGGCCTCCATAAGGGGAAATCACCAGAGAACTACAAAATATCAAACTCCCAGATTTTGGTGGAGGTTGTGCAAGTGAACGTGCAGAGGCATGGTTGGAAGGAATGACATGATGTTTCTCCTGGGACTATGCTTCTACATCTAAGGAAAAGATAACAATCTTTCAGTTGAGGGACAATGCCTTGAACTGGTGGGGTAATCTGGAGAGGCAATTGCACCTTACCCCAGACACCGTCTCATGGGAGATTTTTGAGGAAAGGTTCCAGAGGAAATATTTGTCGGCTTACTACAAGGAACAACAGGTAGGAGCATTTCATGCTCTAGTTCAGGGAAACAGGACCGTGGAAGAGTACGTGATCCGAAAAGATCTTTTAAATGACAATGGTTGAGTTATTTTGCATGTGTTAATTAAACATTTAGGAAACTGAATGAAAAAGGAATAATTATAAACATGACAACCATAAAGAAAATTACAGATCTAAACATAAGAATGAAGAACAACAAACCATAACACGAGAAGTGATAACAGAGTTCGACAATCTTGCCTACGTCTTTGGGCCTTTGTCTTAGTGGGTGAGGATTTCTTATTTATGTTCAAAGCTTTAAAAGTACATCACAATAGTTCCAAAAGGATTACAATCTGATATGGCCTTGTTCTACCACAACTCTAGAATCCAACAAAAGAAACGACACTGAAATCGGATGAACGAAACTCCTAGAAATAGCCCACAAAGGTGCTCTCCTCAATGGCTTCCCTGCATGAAAATGGATTTGGCTCAATAGTTCTTCATCATAAACCTATTTTGAACCTCCTCCATGGATTCAATAAGCCCTGGTTTATATAGATCTGAAGTTGGTAACAACCTCCCAACTTCTCCCCAAGATCTGGACTAAAAAAGGGCCCAATATCCCCCCAAAATGACCAAAATCTCCAAAATTGCTGAGAAAATCCAATTAAATCTCTATTATAATGTTCAAAACCCACTTTTGGAACATATTATGGGTGCATCCCCTTTTTCTCGACTCCTGGTCGTATGGAGGGTCTCCATGTGGCCTCAGACTAATCTCCTGGCATGCTCGCCCCCTTTCTGTTTGGTTCTGGGTCATATGGCTTGGCCATGTGGCCTCGCCCTAGTCCTTTGCATGTGCCCCCCTTATTCGGTGTAGCACATGTTATGAAGCCTCTGATATAGTGCCTTGGTCAACAGTCTAGACCGACTGACCAGGCGCTAACCATATATACCCACATTAATAGATATGGGGAGTGGTCATATGCTGTCCGAGTCACATGATTGTGCTAGGAGCTAGGGCTTGTTACCATAATCGCGTGTAATATATATATTGGGGTCCCGTGTTAAGGGTCATGAGGAGAGTCTACCGGGGGAGTTGGGGCCTAGCCCCAACCCTATTCTCTACCATCCATAACTCTAATCAAACTTAAATATATATTTCAATGTATATGGTTAAGAAACAAAGTGTGAGTGGGGTGGCTAGCTCGACCCTGCTAAGTCGTTATCCTAGACAAGAGATCGCGGGTTCAAATCCCTTGCGATCCATAATTTTTTCCAAAACACATCAACCAATAGAGGGGTGCCACGTGGCAGCCCAGGACTGGGTCACGCGGCACCTTCATATTTTCCCGAACATGCCATGTGTCGAGTGCTCATTCACCCACCTGTCACGATCTCTGCCCATTCAACACACTTACCACGTCGACCTATGCCAATTGTACCTGCCACGTCAACATCCTTCCACGTGTTGTACGGTCGTGCCACGTCAACCATACGGATGTGCCATGTGTCACCCTTGTCGTGGTGACATGTTTCACTCCTTGATTGGTCCACTTGTCCCTGTCCACATCAGCGTCAACTGTACCCTACCACATCAGTTGTACAACCATACGATATGTACAATTAGCTACCACGTGGAATTGTACGGACTGTATAGAATGTACAATCATCATTTTTTTTGCCTATTTGGCCAAATCAACAGACCACAATATATTGAGCACACGACCTCTGTTTGATCCCGTTCAAGTTGTGTTGGGTTGGTATAGACAAGTTCTACGCACAAGTCCGTTTTGAAGCCATTCTGAGCACTTTAAGGTTTAGGCCTTCCTGGACCCGAGATCTAATTATGGATCACACCTCCCCACTAAAGACATTTTGGTCCTCCAACAGGTTACTGACCAGTCATAAAGTGCGGGATAGGCCACCCGACTTGTTCTCTATCTTTAAACTCTGTCCTGTGCACCTGTCTCATCAATATCAACTGTAAAACAATCATGATAACTGACAACATATTGTTAGCCACTTGTACCATGTCACATTTTAATGAAGCCACTATCATCCATGTTGAAAAAATTACCAATGATAGCATAAAAAATATGACTTCAAATGAGCTAATATGTTTATAATACTTGCACGACATTATCTTATCTTGAAGCAAAGTGTGATCGATTTTCCATTCTACAATCATCTCCCATTCTTGCTTAAGATCGATTGCTTGATTTGAAACAATTATAGGTGTGTTTCTTGCTTGAGCCGCCTTTCTTAATTGTTCCATTGTTTGAAGAGAGTTATTTGCCTTTAAATGATGAGAATGAACCACATATTCTTGACCTGCTTTGTTTAAGTGATATTGATTCTTTTCCCTGTAGAAGATTTGATGCAGCCCTCCTCAACCCGCAGGTCAGAAGGTCCACGTCAACAGGATCTTACTTTCTTCACTGGCCCGAAGAGTTCTCAACAACCGCTCTTCTATTTCCCTTTCGGGAAATCTGCACCCATAGTGAATCCTCGTGAGATTCCTTCCTCACGCTTCGGGGAATCGGACTTCGCACTGTCGCGAATCTGTTGGTCAAGCGTCTTGTTTCCAATCTCCAAAACCCAAAAACAATCAACGCTGACCCTTCCTCTTTCTCTTTCAGACTTTCTCTTATCACAATTTCGGTGGTCGCGGTGTCAAGCGACTTGTTCCCGTGATTTTCGAAACCCGATTTTCCGAAATTTCAATGCGCTCACAAGGTTGACCTTTCAATGCCACTTTACTTCTATCGGGACTTCGAACTTTGCGATATCACGAATCCTAATGCAAGGGACTCGGATCTTTACCCCATGAGAACTCGAAATGGTCAACGGAGTTTGACTCTGTGTCGATAGTGCGCCACCTGTCCGCCTCACTGACTCCTCTGGCCCCACACCATTCTCTTAGCCTTTAGAACTTCGCGGTTTGGGATATCGTGATTCCCATTGCAAAGTTTACGAGACTTCCACCTACGAAATCCCGAAATGGGAATCTGCTTGCAAATCCAACGGCCCTTGTGGCTTGGATCTACGGTCCTACTCCTCCTGAGCTTAGAACCTTTCGAAGCACTCATTGTAACTTCCTTGCTCCTCCGTGAGATCGAATGGCTCACGGGACTTCGCGGACTCTCCACAGAGAATTCCGACTGTCCGTCTCTTTTCTTGAGAACTCGTTCTCCTGCGGTCCCTCGTCACTACGCCTTCCTTCAAACTTTCTAAGGTTCTTGGACACTTCCTTTCTTTGACCCTTTCGAAGGTCTGAATCCTTCTGAGCTTTCTTCGACTTCGAGTCTTTTAGAAAAAACCCTTCTCGCACTCCTTGCGGCAGAATTTCAAGCATTCCTCCTGCTCGCACTCCTTGTGGCAGATTTTCAAACACATTCAAGTGTTGAACTTCTTCGACTCTGCGCGCACCTGCAGCAGCAGTCTCTTAATGCTTCACTTAGATTCGAAACTCTGAGACTTTACTCGGCATGCACACTCCTTACACGGTTCCTGTGCCTAACTGCACTTCTATGGAAATGAGAACAAAAGTTATCTCTCCTAAGATTTCAGAGACAAACCTCTGAACACTTTGTCGACACACTCCTTGCGGACAATTCAACTGCACTCCTTGCAGGAACTCTTGCTCAGATAGAGAAACAATTGAAACTCATTCCTTTTCCCTTTCCTCTTAGATCTCAAACATTCAACAAGAAATCATTCATACATAGCATAAAATAAAATGTACAACGGGAAGAGTAAAATAACCATGAGCATAACATTTAGCGTACATACACAGAGAACAAACACGACGCCATGAATTTGAATCAAAGCTTTCTCTATTAATTGAAATTTCTTGTACATGGGTGTTTTCACATAGCTATCTGCTCCTCCTCTATGCTCTTTTCACTCTTCATAATCTTCATCTTATGTTACAATACACAATGAGGGTGTCTATATCCCGTTTCCCTCTTGTGCTCTAAAACTGTCTAATCTACACATTCAATTCTATCTACTTGCATTTACTACTATAAATGCCTTCTACATACTAAGGACGAGAGCGGATCGCTCAAGTTCCGATTACATTATACAAGTGCGCTCCTTCTTAATTATTTCATTTAAGATTGCGCAATAACTTCAAGGTAAATTCGAAATTTGTACTGGGCGCTTTTCCAGCTGTCCGTTGTCTCTGCGCTGGCTCGCTTGAGATGCTCCTGCATCATACTCCCTGGCTTGAAACTTTTCATGGGCTCCTATCCATGAGCTCGCATATGGTCTGTCCATGTCTCTGGATCTCTACTTCATTCTCCCAGCTGGCATCTTCAGCTGGATGGTCCTTCCATTTGACCAAATACTCAAAATATTGCTTTTGCCTGGTCTTCTTGCTTACTCTTTTGTCCAGTATGCGCTCCATCTGCGGCTTTTCTGCAACTGGCTTCTGCTTTGTCCACTAGATCACTGGCTATTCATTTCCTGTCCCTGCTTCCTCAGCTTTATATGGGTACAAATATGAGATATTGAATATCGGAGAAATTCCGATCCAATCGGGTAATTCAATCTCGTAAGCATTCGTCCCAAACTTCTTTAAGACTTTGCATGGTCCGATTTTCTTCATCTTCAGCTTATTATATGTTCCCCTCGGGAACCTTTCCTTTTTCAAATGTGCCAGATTCAAATCACCAACCTCAAACTGAAGTTGTCTCCTGTGTTGATATGCTCTCCGCTTATATTCTGGCTTGAACTCTGCAAATGTTCCTTCACCTGGCTGTGAAGTTCCTTCATCGCCTCTGCGAAATCTTCTGCACTAGCGCTCCTAGTTTCATTCTGTTCTGAATCTCTCAGCTCAGAAATTCCTCTCGACTGCATGCCATAAACAATCTGAAATGGACTTTTCCCTGTTCTTCTGTTAACTGAGTCATTATAAGCAAATTCCGCCTGTGGTAATATGTTGTCCCACTGGATGTGGTGTTCTGTCACCAGGCTTCTCAGCAAGTCTCCCAGACTTCTGTTCACTACTTCTGTCTATCCATCCATTTGAGGATGATAAGCTGAACTAAACGAAAAGTTAGTTCCTAGATTCTTCCATAAGGTCCTCCAAAAGTTCCCTATGAACTTGGTGTCTCAATCCGAAACTATACTCCTTGGCAAGCTGTGAAGTCGAATAACTTCTTTGAAAAACATATTCGCAATGTGAGTTGTGTCACTGGTCTTCTGACATGGAATGAAGTGTGCCATCTTGGAAAATCTATCCACCACCACAAAGATTGAGTCAAAACCTCTTTGTGTTCTTGGCAACCCCAATATGAAATCCATGCTGATTGCATCCCACGACCTCTCAGGTATGGGCAATGGTTGATAAAACCTCGCATTCTGTCTTCTTCCCTTTGAATGCTGGCAAATTCTACATCTTTCCACAAATATTTTGGCATCTGCTCGCATTCCTAGCCAAAAATATGACTCATTCAATTTTATGAACGTCTTGTCGTGACCAAAGTTCCTTGCCAATCCTCCACTATGTTTCTCCTTCAGAAAATTCTCCCTCATGGAGGATTTCAGAATACACAACTGATTACCTTTAAACAATAATCCTTCCTGGATCATGTATTCTACCCATTGGCTTCTATCTCTGAGAATTGGATTCTCAGCTTCTTCGTACACCTCCTTAAAATCTGGATCATCTGCGTACATGTCCCTGAGGTCATCAAAACCCAACGTTTTGACTTTGAACTCCTGCAACAGCAAACATTTCTTGCTCAAAGCATCAACAACTTTGTTAGCAGTACTAGAAATATGTTTAATCACAAAAGTGAAATTCTGCATGTACTCGACCCATTTAACATGTCTCTGATTCAACTTTTCCTGTTGAGTCACAAACTGTAATGCATGATTGTCACTATACAAGACAAACTCTTTCGGGATCAAGTAATGCCTCCATTTCTTCAATGCCTGGATAATAGCATAAAACTCCTTGTCATAAGTGGAGTATTTCACTTTCGCTTCATTCAACTTCTCGCTGAAATATGCTATCGGCATGTCCTCTTGACTGAAGACTGCCCCGATTGCAAATCCGCTTGCATCGCATTTCACTTGAAATGTCTTTTCGAAATCCGGCAACACCAGAACTGGTTGTTCCGTGATTTTCCTCTTCAACAGATTAAAAATATTCTCAGCCTCTTCAGTCCAGTGAAAAGACTTGTGTCTTTTCTTCACTGTATCCATCATTGGTGCACTAATTCCACTGAAATTTCTGATGAATTTTCGGTAGAAACTAGCCAATCCGTGAAAACTTCTCACCTCAAAGATGTTTTTCGGTGATGGCCAATTCTTGATTACCTCCACCTTATCTGGATCCATCCTCAAGTCATCTGCAGAAATAAAAAACCCCAGATAAATGAGCTTCGTCCTCATGAATGAGGATTTCTTCATATTTATCATCAACTTCTCCTGCTGTAACTTCTACATCACTGTAGCCAAATGTTTTAGATGCTCTGCCACTATTTTACTGAAAATCAGTATGTCATCTAAATATACAATGACAAATTTTTCGATGAAATCCCTCAGGACTTCATTCATCAACCTCATGAAGGTACTCAATGCATTTGTTAAGCCAAACAACATAACAAGCCATTCATACAACCCTTCATTGGTTTTGAATGCTGTCTTCCACTCGTCACCTTCTCTCATGCGGATTTGATGATAATCAATTTTCAAATCAATCTTTGAAAAGTATTTTGCTCCACTCAAGCAATCCATCAAATCATCCATCCTCAGTAATGGAAATCTGTACTTGATGGTTATTTTGTTAATCGCCCCTGAGTCAGTACACATCCTCCAGCCTCCGTCTTTCTTCGGACTCAGTATTGTTGGAACAACACACGGACTCAAGCTTTCCCTGACCAATCCTTTGTCCAACAACTCCTGGACTTGCCTTTTGACCTCTTCATTTTCTTGCAGCGTCAATCTGTACGCGGATTTGTTTGGAAAACTAGCCCCTGGTATGAGATCAATGTGATGACTCGCACTTCTGATCGGTGGCAACGAACGAGGTAGTTCATCCACTACTATGTCAGCAAACTCTTCCATCAGTTCCTGAACTTCTTCTGGTAAATCATCTACTCTTGTGGTGGTCAAAACAATCTTCAGTTTCCTGAACACAATGAACTGCGGTTCCTCTTTCTTCTTAACCTCTGTAAGAATTTCCTTCCCACTCATGAGAAGTACAGTGTTACTTACTTTTGGTTTCACCTCCTTATCCTTGATTGGAAGCAACATGTGAGTCCTCCCATTCTTTTCTAGGGTGTATGTGTTCATTCTCCCATCATGAATCACATTCCTGTCATATTGCCATGGTCTACCCAACAATAGATGACAAACAACCATAGGAATAACATCACAGAGTATCTTATCATTATATTCTCCTATCTTGAATTCAACTAAACACTGTTTAGTGACAGTTACCTGGTGTCCTTTTTGTAGCCATGAAACTCTGTATGGGCTTGGATGATCAATCGTCTCTAGCTCCAGCTCTCTACCATCTTTGTAGAAATGAGATTATCTGTGCTACCACTATCCACAATGACCCTGCATACCCTGTCCTTGGTCTTGCAAGCAATCCGGAAAAGTCTGGTCCTTTGGATTGAACTCTCCACCTCCTTCTTTGGTGTCAAAAGAGCTTTTCGCATCATCAACGATCTTCCGCCTTCAGCATCTTCCACCTCAACATCTCGCCTCTGTGCTTCAACGATGTGAGATTCTCCACCTTCTCTCTTTTTGTCTGGACACTCGTAAGACTTATGCCCATTCTTTCCACATGTGAAGCATCTTATTACTCCACCTCTTCCTCTTCCTCTACCTCTAGTACGAGGAAAAATATTATTATCAGCATACTCTCCTCTCTGTTCGGTATGATGCCCTCTATGTTCAGCATATTGCCTTCGCTGTGAGCTTCCACCTCTCTTAGTTCGAGTCTAAGGTTTCTTCCAGTCCTCCTTGGGTTTCTGATATTTATCCTGGGCAACTGATTTGCCTCTGGGTTGACTTCTGCCTCGGCCTCTATGACCTTGTTTTCAGCTCAGCTTCTCTTCAGCTTTTAGAGCCATTTGATAAGCATCTTCCACCGTTCGGATGGTTACCATGCTCATCTCATCTTGGATGTCGTTTCTTAGGCCATTCATGTATCTGGCAACTTTCTCATCATTGCTTTCCCAATGACCTGCCTTGATGTTCAGCTTGTAGAATTCTTCCGTGTATTCTTTCACTGTCATTAGATTTTGTCTCAGGTTCTGCATTCTCCTGAACAGAGTAATTTGGTAATCTCTAGGGATGAATTTCACCTTCATCTTTGCGATCATTCTATCCCAGCTTTTGATCTTCTGCTTGCCTTTGCAGCGTCTATCAGCTTGTAGTTCATCCCACCACAATGCTGCATGTCCTTTCAATCTAGTGACAGCATGCTTGACATTTTTGTCTTCTTTGACATCTTCATAGTCAAATTATGTGTCTTGAGCTCTAATCCAGTCTAGAAGCTCCTTTGCATCCAATTTTCCCTCATAAACTGGAATGTCCATTTTCCCTCTTGCACCCATTCTTGCAATAGCTCAGATCAAACGTTCATTTGCTGCATCTTCTGCTACAACTTCTTCTTCATGTTCAGCCTCAATTTCACTCTCGGAATCACTTAGATCCCCAACACTGACTGTGCGTCTCTGTGCTATCTCCATGTCTTCAAGTCTAGCGTGCAGATCACGCATTTCCTTTTCCATGGCTGGATCAGTCATCTGCCTACCTCTTCTTCTCGGCATTTCCCTCTCCTCTGGTGGATTGAGTGTTTGTCTGTCCCTTCTCCTTGGCAGCATGGTGAATTTCTTTTTCTTTGCTACAGAAAGCAAAGAACCTTTCTGAGCTCTGATACCAAACCTGACGCAACCCTCCTCAACCCGCAGGTCGAAAGGTCCATGTCAACAGGATCTTACTTTCTTCACTGGCTCGAAGAGCTCTCAACAACCGCTCTTCTATTTCCCTTTCGGAAAATCTGCACCCACAGTGAATCCTTGTGAGATTCCTTCCTCATGCTTCGGGGAATCGGACTTCACACTGTCGCGAATCCGTTGGTCAAGCATCTTGTTTCCAATCTCTAAAACCCGAAAACAGTCAACGCTGACCCTTCCTCTTTCTCTTTCAGACTTTCTCTTATCGCGATTTCGACAGTCGCGGTGTCAAGTGACTTGTTCCCGCGATTCCCGAAACCCGATTTTCCGAAATTTCGACACGCTCACAAGGTTGACCTTTCAACGCCACTTTACTTCTATTAGGACTTCAGACTTCGCGATATCGCGAATCCTAATGAAAGGGACTCAGATATTTACCCACAAAAACCCAAAATGGTCAACGTAGTTTGACTCCGTGTCGATAGTGCGACACCTATCTGCCTCGCTGACTCCTCTGACCCCACACCATTCTCTTAGCCTTCGGGACTTTGTGGTTCGGGATATCGCGATTCCTGTTGCAAAGTTTACGAGAATTCCACCTACGAAATCCCAAAATGGGAATCCGCTTGCAAATCCAACGACCCTTGTGGCTTGATTCTACGGTCCTACTCCTCCTGAGCTTAGAACCTTTCGAAGCACTCGTTGTATCTTCCCTGCTCCTCCATGAGATCGAATGGCTCACGGGACTTCGCGGACTCTCCATAGAGAATTATGACCGTCCGTCTCTTTTCTTGAGAACCCGTCCTCCTGTGGTCCCTCGTCACTACGCCTTCCTTCAAACTTTCTAAGGTGCTTGGATGCTTTCCTTCCTTCGACCCTTTTGAAGGTCTGAATCCTTTTGAGCTTTCTCTGACTTTGAGTCTTTCAGAAAAACCCCTGCTCGCACTCCTTGCAGCAGACTTTCAAGCATTCCTCCTGCTCGCACTCCTTGCGGCAGATTTTCAAACACATTCAAGTGTTGAACTTCTTTGACTCTGAACACACCTGCAGCAACAGTCTCTCAATGCTTCGCGCAGATTCGAAACTTTGAGACTTTACTCGGCCTGTGCACTCCTTGCATGGTTCCTGTGCCTGACTGCACTTCTATGGAAATGAGAACAAAAGTTATCTCTCCTAAGCTTTCAGAGACAAACCTCTAAACACATTGTCGACGCACTCCTTGCGGACAATTCAATTGCACTCCTTGCAGGAACTCTTGCTCAGATAGAGAAACAATTGAAAATCATTCCTTTTCCCTTTCCTCTCAGATCTCAAACATTCAACAAGAAATCGTTCATACATAGCATAAAAGAAAATGTACAACGGGAAGAGTAAAATAACCATGAGCATAACATTTAGCGTACATACACAGAGAACAAACACGATGTCATGAATTTGAATCAAAGATTTCTCTATTAATTGAAATTTCTTGTACATGGGTGTTTTCACACAACTCTTTGCTCCTCCTCTATGCTCTTTTCACTCTTCATAATCTTCATCTTATGTTACAATACACAATGAGGGTGTCTATATCCCGTTTCCCTCTTGCACTCTAAAACTGTCTAATCTACACATTCAATTCTATCTACTTGCATTTACCACTATAAATGCCTTCTACCTACTAAGGACGAGAGAGGATCGCTCAAGGTCCGATTACATTATACAAGTGCGCTCCTTCTTAATTATTTCATTTAATATTGCGCAATAACTTCAAGGCAAATTCAAAATTTGCACTGGGCGCTTTTCCAGCTGTCTGTTGTCTTTGCGTTGGCTCGCTTGAGATGCTCCTACATCAAGATTGCTTTACTATCATACAAGTAAGGACTGCCTAAGACCATTCCACATTCATTTAGTGGCACCACATCACATGTTACCTCATCCACAAAATTAGATGAAATTTTAAATTTTAATGTGCACTGCTTTGTTATGTGCAATTGATGATTGTTTCTTATCCATTTAAGTGTGTAAGGCTTATGATGCATCTATGTATTTAATCCCAACTGTTTAACCAATTCCTCTGAAATCAAGTTAGATTGAGATCCACTATCTATCAATGTGTCGACCTTAGTATGTCTCGTTATGATCCTTAAGTGAAACAATTTACTTCTAGAATCATATAGATCACCAAATTTACCTGTCAAACCAACCAATAAGACTTTAGATTCATCACCTGAATCCGATCCCAAGTCTGTGGGTCGTGTTGTTGATGCAATTGTTTGCCTCCCTTTCTTTTCTTTGAACCAATTTGGTCTCTTCTCGGGATGAAATTGGTAGCAATGGTCCTCATCATGCCCTTCTTTCTTCCAATGCTTGCAATAGGGCTTCTCTTCCTTTCTTGCCACTGAATTTGCCTTCTTTCCATTCCACTTCTTTTTGTCCTCTTTATTTGAAGATGATTCCCATGATACACCAACCCTTGTTTTCCCTGCTAGAATGTATGTTTATTGAACATAAAACTCATCAATGTTAGTACGTCCAAACACGAATACAATGTTTTGAATATGTACAGGTAAACCTCCTATGTACTTCATAAGAGTTTCTTGGGTATGTAAAGGAACATCTAACATCAATGCCATTTTATGAAATCCATCCATGTATTCTTGCACTGATTGTCCTTTTCTTAGTTTAAGAGCTTGCCATTTAGTTAAAGCTTCCTCTTTATAATGCAAAGGATATAATTTCTTCCTAAGTGTAGAAATAAAACTTTTCCATGATGGAAATACATTACCCACTTGTTGTGTACCATTTTGCAACTTGCTTTTCCACCAGATGAGTGTTGTGCCTACAAGTATGAGCAATGCCAACTTGATCTTAGTTGCCTCATCCTTGATTTGTTGCACACTGCAATAAACCTCCATCTGTCTGACCCAATTATCAAGCCTCTCTGCATTGACTTCACCATCATACATAGGTAATTCAAATTTCACATCAATTTTTAGTAAAGGCATTTCTTGTTTATGTTTATGGACATGTTTCTTTGCAGTGGATTTAGAACTTGAACTTTTAGAAGAAGGAAAAGAGGGAGGTGGAGAAGGAGGTGAAGGAGGAATTTGAGGAGGTTCCTCTCCTTCTTCACTTTTGATCTTTGAAGATTCACCTAGATTCGATATCTTCGGTTCCAAGTAATCCTCATACAAAACCTTCATAATCTCCGACATGGCAAAGAAATTTTTTTGAAACTCTTTCTCATCATGAGAAAGTCCCTCTTCCGATACCATATTCTCGCTTTGAGAAGTTCTCTTTATCAATCCAATCAATGGATTCTATTCAACAAGCTCTCCTTCACCACGATGTAGCATTTCCCTGGTTAACATGCAAAATCAAATCCAAACGTCAACTAGCTCTGATACCACTTGATTCAAAAAGATATTTTAAACGACAATGGTTGAGTTATTTTGCGTGTGTTAATTAACCATTTAGGAAACTGAATGAAAGAGGAAGAATTATAAATGAAACATGACAGCCATAAAGAGAATTATAGATCTGAACATAATCATGAAGAACAATAAACCATAACATGAGAAGTGATAACAGAGTTCGACAATCTCGCCTACGTCTTCGGGCCTTTGTCTCAGTGGGTGAGGCCTTCTTTTTTATGTTCAAAGATTTAAAAGTACATCACAATAGTGCCAAAAGGATTACAATATGATTTGGTCTTGTTCTACCAGATCTCTAGAACCCAACAAAAGAAACGACATTGAAATCGGATGAATGGAGCTCCCATAAATGGCTCGCAAAGGTGCTTTCCTTAATGATGTCCCTGCATGAAAATGGCTTTGGCTCAATAAATATTCAACATAAACTTTTTATGAACCTCCTCCATGGCTGCAAGAAGCCCTGGTTTATATAGATCTTAAGTTGGTAACAACCTCCCAACTTCTCCCCAAGATATGGCCTCAAAAAGGGCCCAATATCCCCCCAAATGACCAAAATCTCCAAAACTACTAAGAAAATCCACTTGAATCTCTATTAAAATGTTCAAAACCCACTTTTGGCACATATTATGGGCACAACCCCTTTTTCTTGGCTCCTGGTCATATAGAGGGTCTCCATGTGGCCTCAGACTAATCTCCTGGTGTGTTGGCCCCCTTTCTGTTTGGCTCTGGGTCATATGGCTTGGCCATGTGGCCTCACTCTAGTCCTTCGCATGCACCCCCCTTATTCTGTGTAGCACCTGTTCAAAAGCCCCTGGTCTAGAACCTTGGTTGGTGGGCTAGCTCGACCGACCAGGTGCTAACCATATATACCCACATTAATAGATATGGGGAGTGGTCGTATGTTGTCCGTGTCACATGATTGTGCTAGGAGATGGGGCTTATTACCATAACTGCGCACAATA
The DNA here is from genome assembly GCA_009831015.1 of Picea engelmannii. Taxonomy (NCBI): domain Eukaryota; kingdom Viridiplantae; phylum Streptophyta; class Pinopsida; order Pinales; family Pinaceae; genus Picea; species Picea engelmannii. The sequence goes on along the minus strand of ML781031.1, from coordinate 829,625 downwards.
TATTTATCAGGGTCCTGTGGTAAGGGTCATGTGGAGAATCTGCCAGGGGGATGGGGCCTATTCCCAACCCTATTCTCTGCCATCCATAACTCTAATCAAACTTAAATATATATTTCAATGTATATGGTTAAGAAACAAAGTGCGGGTGGGTGGGCTAGCCTGACCCTGCCAAGTCGTTATCCTAGACTAGAGGTTACGGGTTCAAATCCCGTGCGCTCCATAAAGTTTTCCAAAACACATCAACCAATAAAAGGGTGCCACGTGGCATCCCAATATTGGTCCATCTGGCACCTTCACATTCACCCAAACATGCCACATGTTGAGTGCTCATTCTCCCACCTGTCACGATATCTTCTGAGTCAGCACACTTGCCACATCGGCCCATGACAACTGTACCTACCACATGTTGTACTGTCATGCCACATGTCATACTGTCACTCCCTGATTGGTCCACCTGTCCCTATCCACGTCAGTGCCAAATGTACCCTGCCATGTTAGTTGTATAGTCATACGATCTGTATAGTCAGCTGCCACATGGCATTGTATGGACTATACAATCATCATTTTTTTTGTCTGTTTGGCCAAATGAAAAGACCACGATATCTTGAGAATACGATATCTATTTGAGCCCATTCAAGTTGCAATGGGTTCATATCGATGAGGTCTACAAACACGTCTGTTTTGAAGCCATTCCAAGCACTTTTACTTTTAGGCCTTCCTAGACCCAATTTGGTCCCGAGATCCAATTCAGGATCAGTACGAGATTAGGTTCATGGAGTTGGTAAAATATGCCTCATACATGGATACCGATCAACGACATGGAGAATGTTTTGTGTATGGGTTAAACCCTAAGATAAGGGCCATGGTATGGATGTGGAAACCGTCATCAGTAGCTGAAGCAGTTGAAAATTCACGTTATGTGGAGGAGAATATGGGCTTAAACGAAGGTATATGATCGACCTTGACACAACATCCTGGATTCACGGGGAAGGCCCCTAGGACCTTCTCCAGAGGAGGAAGCTCTAGACCACCTCCTTATTGAAATAAAGTTGCAACTATAACAATTGCTACAGGTATTTCAATGGAAATGAGTGCAACATCCTACTCATCACCAACGACGTAGGAAGGTCCACAACCTTCTCAAGGAGTAGCAAGTAGGGATAGGGGCTCCAGGGGAAGGAACTCATTTCAGAGACTATCATAGGGAAGTGCAAAAGTTCCATATCGTGTTACTTGTTGTGGGTGTGGAGGACCCCATTACTAGTGTGACTGCCCAGAGTCACAAACATGATTTGTGCATAGAGAAGGAAAGACCCCAATGGGAAGAGCAAGTTGTAGCCACCAGATTTATGCAACGGTTAATAATCACCAGGAAGAACATCGATCCATGGTGGTGGAGTTGTCAGGTACGCTAAATCACGTCAAAGTTAAAATTTTATCTGATTATGGTGCAATAGATAGTTTCATTTCACATTGTGCATTAGAAAAGTGTGGGTTGGTAGCCTACGAGCACAATGACTTTAAACAATTCGATATGGCTTCGGGGGAAAAACAAGCAGTAGGACCTAGCGTTGATAATTGTCTAGTAGAACTGGGAGTGTGTACTACTAGGTTGCAGGTGTACGTCACTGCTCTCGGGACGTATGAAATAATCATTAGAATGGATTGGTTAGAATCCCATTGAGGTATGGTTGATTTCTTCGCAAAAAGGGTGCTTTGTATTGACGATGAAGGAAGATCAATAGAGATCCATGGTGTATAGAGGATAGTGTCTCTATGCTTTATCTCGACCATGAAGGTTAAACATTGCATGAGGCAAGGTTGTCAATTGTATGTAGTGGAAGTAGTCAATGAAGGGAAAGGACCCTCCTTGAATCAATATCCAGTATTGTCAGAGTTTAAGGATGTTTTTCTGAAAGAGTTCCAGGCTTACCTTCTAAGAGGGAGCTTGATTTTACCCTCGATCTAAAACCTAGTGCGGAGCCAATTTCCAAGACTCTGTATAGGATGACAATGCCATAACTTTGTGAGTTGCATATGCAGTTGAAGGAACTACTTGACTTAGGGATAATAAGGCCTAGTGTCTCACCTTGGGGTGCACCAGTAATTTTTGTGAAGAAGGATGGTTCCTTATGAATGTGTATAGATTACAGGGACTTGAACCATGCTATAGTGAAAAATATGTACCCAATGCCAAAGATAGATGATCTCTTTGATCAGACGAAAGGAGCAATGGTGTTCTCAAAAATTGATCTGTGATCAGGGCATCGTCAGTTAAGGATTAAGGAAGGCAGTATTTCTAAAAATGCATTTCTCGGTTTGGGCATTACAAGTTCGTTGTAGTACCTTTCAGTTTGACCAATGTGCCAATAGTATTCATGAGCCTCATGAATGGTGTATTCCGAAATTACTTAAACTGTTTTGTACAAGTCTTTCTGGATGATATACTCATCTATTTCAAGAACGAAAGAGAACACAAGGAACAATTGTGAGTGTTGTTGTCATTCCTTAGAGAGAACAAATTGTATGGAGAGTTGTCGAATTGTTCTTTCTTCTAGAAAGAAATTCACTATTTAGTTCATATCATTTCTGGTGAAGGAATCTCTATGGACCCAGAAAAGTTAAAGGAAATTATGGAATGGCCAGTGCTAAAAAATGCTCATGAGGTAAGAAGCTTCATGGGGATAGAGGGTTATTATCGAAGGTTTGTGGAAGGGTTCTCTAAAATAGAGAAAACCATCACCACTTTGCAACTCAAGGGGGTCAGGTATGAATGGAAAAAAAAATGTGATATTGCATTCATCGAGCTTAAGAGGCTACTAAGTAGTGCACCAATTCTACGAGTGCCGGATATGGAAAAAGACTTCACATTCTGCATAGATGCCTCGAATCAAGGGTTGGGGGCTGTGCTAATGAAAGATGGAGGAGTGATAGCATATGCATCAAGGAAGTTGAAGCAACATGAGGAGCTTCACGCTACTCATGATTTAGATTTGGCAGCTGTAATGCTAGCTCTGAAACTTTGGAGGCACTATCTAGTGGGGCAAAACTTTGAGCTCAAAACAAACCATGAAAGCTTAAAGCATCTCTTCACTCAAAGGGATCTCAATTCTAGGCAAAGGAAATGGAGTGAGTTTATGAGTGAGTACAATTTTGTAATTTTGTACATAAAAGGAAAGGAGAATGTGGTCATGGATGCCTTGAGCAAGAGACAACATCTCTTCTCCTTGGTACCCTTAAAAGTTAATCTTAGGGGGCATGTGTTGGGGAAACATCTTGGAGGTAGTTGGTATTTAAATATTACTTCAACCCTCCAGAGTGGAAGGAAATTAGATCCAAAGTATGAAGGATATAGTTTGGAAGTAGATGGACTATTAAAATATCAAGGAAGGATGTAGATCCCTGAAGGTGGGGATATTTTAAGCATCTTACTCAAGGAAGCCCATAGAGCACTTTATTTTTCACATACGGGTGTGAGGAAAATGTACGTAGACATGCAAAAGATTTTCTTTTGGGTAGGAATGAAGTGTGATGTAGTCCATTTTGTTGCCAAGTTCCTAGAGTGTCAACAAGTGAAAGATGACCACCACCACCTGACAGGTCTCCTACTACTGCATGCTATTCCTATGTCCAAATGGGAAGTCATTTCTATGTATTTTGTTGAGGGATTGCCGCTCACATCGCATAGACACAATTCCATTCTTGTGATAGTTGATAAGTTGATCAAGAGTGCTCATTTTATTCTGGTTAGAGACATGTATGATGTACTTAATGTGGCACACATGTTTATAAGTGAGGTCATCCGTTTGCATGGGTTACCCAAGAAGATCATTTTAGATAGGGACTCCTGATTCACTTCGAGGTTTTGGACAAGTTTGCAACCAGCATTGGGGACTTAGTTGAACTTAAGAACAACTTATCATCCTAAAATAGATGGGAAGACTGAGAGAGTAAATCAGGTTATGGAAGACATGCTTAGAATGTATGTTATGGATAATCAAACCCATTAGGAGAAGTACCTACCTTTGGTAGAGTTCGCCTACAATAACATTTTTTATAGCTCCATTGGAATGCCACCCTATGAAGCTCTGTATGGAAGGCCATGTAGAACGTCATTGAGTTAGGAAAGGTTAGAAGACCGAGTGACAGTTGGGCCAAAATTGATTCAAGAGATGGAAGAACAGGTGATTCAGATTAAGCAGCGACTAAAGGAAGCACAAGATAGACATAACATTTATGTTGATGCACATAGGACTGATTGAAGTTATAAAGTGGGAGATCAAGTTTTCATTCGTATCAGGCCTAATAAGAGTACCATTCGGTTTGGGAAGGGAGACAAAGTTGTCTCCTCGATTTATAGGACCGTTCAAAATCCAAGAAAGAATTGGACCCGTTGCCTATTGTCTTGTACTGCCACCCCACTTGCATAAAACTCATAATGTTTTTCATGTATCTGTTCTATGTCATTATGTTGCTAACGAATCTCATAAACTGAATTGGAAGGAATTGCAGCTATCGAAGGTAGGAACCCTCACAGTAGAACCGTTACGTATATTGGATCGTAGGGTACAACATCTTAGGAACCGTCTAGTAGACCAAGTTAAGGTCCAGTGGGACAAGTATAGCCCAGGATCTGCTACTTGAGAGGATGTCGAGACCTTACGATGAGATCATTCCTCACTTTTTTGACCACCTCGGGAATATTTTTCTCAAAGGTTGGGTGTATGTAAGGCCACCTTTTGACTTAGACAACTAGAATTACCTAAGGCCTAATCACCTTTATTTCTATTCACCGTGAGACTATTAATGATACACTTGAACTTTTAAGATGTATGAACTTATGTGAATGTCAAATCTATGAATGTTTAACGTTATTTGAATGATGATGGATATTATACAATATATTATGTGAATGCCAATTCTATGAATGTTTAATGTTTTTTGAATTATGATGGATATTATGCAATCTATTTCTAACTTGAAAATTTTGACATCTAAAGTTGTTGGTACGTGGATACCGAATTGAGATTATGGTTAAATGAATTTACATGATGATAATGCATAGATATGTATGAGTTTGTGTTATAGACTAATCTTTAGGTTAATGGGCTATGAAATAGCCAAAGGATAATGATAATAAAAAGTGATGTTGTGAACACCGACCAAGAAACAATATGGTATGAATCTTTGTATATGAAATTATGTTGGTTCAAATGCATTGTTATGATATATGGACCAGAGCAGGTTTTTCAGGTGGTGAGACTGCCTAAAAATGAATATACGATGAAAAAATTCCTAGCAACAGAGTGCCACTGTATACTCCATAGTAGGGTGTGGACCCTAGTCCTATTAGGAGGGGTGGAGGCATTTCCCACCATGTATCCTTTGAAACTTGGAGTCATGGGAGGACGATGTTATCTCACGCTCCCGTAGACATGTGATGATGACTGTCAGTTGCCTGTTGAGGAATCTTGGTCAAGAGAGTTGACACTTCCGCTTACGGGTTCTATTTGGAGTTAGGTCAATATAGTTGATGCTCCAAGATAGTCCAACAGAGGAAGGATAGGGATGGAAGATGGAAGTAAGTTAGGGAGGAAGGATGCATAGAAGTAGTTGAGAGTGTGTGGGGATTTTGTCTTATAGAAGAATTTATTGATTTCCTCTTTTTGAAAAAAAATAATATATATATATATATATATATATATATATATATATATATATATATATATATATATATATATATATATATATACTTAACTAAACTACAATTATCTAAGTGAATGTTGCTTGTGATAAATTATTGTAATTGAGGAATTTCATGTACATTTTAAATAGTTTACTATATTTTATGAAATGCATGATCTCGTTGATTGGATTGGATGCATACACTAATTACTTCAGGTGTGATAATTATTTTTATTAGTACATGTACGAGTCCTGTATGTGCTAGCTACACATGTATGCCTTGCACATGTGCACTAGTATGTATACGTGTTTTAAATTGATGATGTTGATTATTTGTTGCAGATGTGTGAATCGTGTGTCATTACCCTTGTATTGTAAATAAATCTAACTTCGGGATGAAGTGTCTTGAAGGGTGGGTGTATGTAATAGACCAAATTGATTAATTTTATCATAGTTTTTAATTTTAATTTAATTAATTATTAAAATATATTAATGAGTCTTTTATTTTATTATTAAAAGGTGGGTGAAGTAATTAATGGGGGGATAAGGTTGTTGGGAATTAATTGGGGGGGGGGTGGATTTGAGAGAGGAGGATAAGGAATACGGGTAGGACTTGGAAGGGGGATTTGATTTTGTTTGAGGATTTCTGAATTTCTGAAAGATAGAGGAGGAGGAAATTGAAGGAATTGTTTTGGGGAGCTCTCATAGGGCACTGCTGTTGTTGGGAATTTTGGGCTCAGGGGCCAGGAAACCACAAGGAATCCTGTAGCTAGGGAGTCGAAGAGGTTGTTCCTAGTTGGATGGGAGGTTAATATTCAGTCTAGGCAAGAACAAGAACATGATCAGACATAAAAGGGACCAGATAAACCAACCTGCAGGTGGAGGTATGTATTATGTTTTTTTTATCATTATTTGGTTGTTGTTGCTATCGTTATTCTTTTTTTGTTGCTGATATTATTATGTTGTTATCATTATTATGTTGTTACTGTTTATTCCTGGTTTATTCCAAGTATAAGAAAATCATTAAAAGAAATTCTAAACTAAATTTTAGAAAACTTTTAACTAGTTCGAGTACTGCAAATAACTAGGCTCTACAGAGGCTTTACACAATTGGTATCAGAGCACTTTCCTTGGCAAAAATTGTGGACAATTTTGTTTTTCTATTTTTAGAATTTTATTTTGGAGAAACCACAAAGGACCGGGACATTCTGGATGATTTTTGTGTATTTCTGTGCATAATTTGCAGAAACTGGTTGTATATCTGAGTTTATCTCAGAAAAACTCCCAAGTTAAAAAAAACAATCATCTCAAATGAAGTCCGAGAAGTAAAGTTATTTGCATTTTAAAATCTACAATTTTCAAGGTTTTTTCCACAGACGGTCGCGTGATTTTTATGATTTCTATAATATATAGAGTTGAATTTTCCAAAAATAATTACACATCTGAGTTCCTCTCACAATTTCACCCAAATTCAAAAAACAAATCGTCCGAATCAGAGTTATGGAAGTGAAGATATCGCTAATTTAAAATCAACCATTTTTGGGGGGTTTTCGTGACGACGATAGGACTGCAAAGTCCATAAATTTTCATAAGGTGCTTATATTTCTATAATATCATACCCATTCAATAGATAATTTCTATAGCTTTCTTTTGGTATATTTTATGTGGTGTTTCCAATGGATGTTCACTCTCAACCCTGTCAGACAGTTGGCTTAGGTTGATGGATAGTTGGTATGGATTTTTGGTTGTCATTGATGTCAACCATTGGAGAGTGATATTGTAGATTGATGTCAACCCTTAGTGATTGATTTCAACCCTTGTAGAAAGTCCGGTAGCAAATTACGGTAGCACAAAGGTTTGGGTAATGGACCCAAGGTTGTTTCATGTATAATGGTATGAGTTTTAATATATTTGAAGGTAAGACTATTCTAGATGGATAGTACATGTCATTCCATTTCTGGTGGTATGTGGAACGCCACATAACTTCTCACGGTTAGAGAGTTATGGCCATGAGAAGTTGGAGAACCCAGGTTTGGGTAATGGACCCAAGCTTGTTTGATGGATAATGGTATGAGTTTTGATATATTTGCAGGTAATACTATTCTACATGGATAATACATATCATGCCATTTCGAGTGGTATGTGGAACGCCACATAACTCCTTACGATTAGAGAGTTATGGCCATGTGAAGTTGGAGAACCCTCACGAGTCATCTAAAAGCCCCAAAAGGTCAAAGTAGTCAAAGTGGTTTAAGATATTTTAGAAAGTAAATAATAAAGTGAAGTGATGAGTACTATAAGTCAAAGTGAATACAAAAGAAATTATTTAAATAATAAAGTTGATGGACAAATTATAAGTGGGTTAACCCTAAAATAAGGAAAGTGGTTAAGATGGTTAAAAGGTAACCCCTTGAGGAAGCTACTTGAAATTATAAATAAGAGGCAACGCTCTTTAATTTTAATCGCACTTGAGTATATTGAATATCTTCAGGTGACTAAGGTAACCAAAATATATCTAAGCCGAATTTCAGAGGGAAGGTGAAGTAAAGAAAACCAAAATTCAAGGGAGGATAAATTCTTTTGATGATGCTTTCTAAGGTTATTCGTATAGGTTTGGTGCATGGTTGATGCACTTGTTCATCATACAAGTTTTGGTACATGTTGGTGCATGGTTGATGCACTTGTTTATGGTACAGGTTGATTACAGGTTGTTTGGTACAGGTTGGTGCATGGTTGATGCACTTGTTTATGATACAGGTTGATTACAAGTTTTTTGGTATAGGTTGGTGCATGGTTGATGCACTTGTTTATGGTACAGGTTGATTGCAGGTTGAGGTACAGGTTGATGCATGGTTGATTCATAGTTCAGGTTATTGGTACATGTTGTTTGGTGTAGGTTGATTGGTACAGGTTTACAATAGTATATCTCACAGTGATAGTGTGACAGTGGTTCCATCATTCTACTTATACGTCAGGGAGGTTGGACGGGGAAAGGACAGGTGGTTGTAGCCACCTTCTGGTTGTAGCCTAAGAACACAAGGGGTTGTATCCTCCTTCTGGTTGTAGCCAGAGAATTGGGGAGCTGGAGCTTCCCTCAGGTTGTAGCCTGAGAATCTAGGGGGTTGGTGCCTCCTTCCAATTGCAGCTGGAAAAAAAAGGAAGTTGGTGCTTCCAATGAATGTAATTCTTAAATACATATAAGAAAACAAATTCCATGGTTTTCTCCCACTTTAGGTTTCCACGTGAAACATTGGTGTACTGTGTATATGTGTGATTGCTTATTTGTTCATTATTTATTTACTCTGCATCTATTAGATGATAATTATACATTGATATAACACTTGCATTTTATGGTGAAAAATGATTAAATTTCTCTATTACTGATTCACCCCCCCTCTCATTAATCCAACAATTGGTATCAGAGCTGGTTCCTTCAAGAAACAATTTAACCATTGGAAGGAGATCATGGATTATTCTGAGAATGGAGTACCAATGTTTAATGGTCATAATGATTTTAAGTATGAGATGTGGAGCATAATGATGAAAGTATTTTTACATGCACATGGACATTATATTTGGCTATCAGTTGTTACAAGATATGGTAGTTCAAAAAGGGCAATGACTGCAGCCAAGAAAGAATTGAAGAAGAATAACAAAATAATAATGGATTTCATCTGGGAAGGATTATCTAATCCGGTAAGAGAAAAGGTTGGTAAATGTTCATCAACAAAAGAACTTTGGGATAAGTTACATGACATATATTCTTCACCCATCGGAGATTATGAAAATGCAAAAGAATGTGCAGATATAAATCAAGAAGAATTATGTTCACCATGTCAAACAGATTTAGAAGATGAAGAGTACATAATCACCAGAGGTATGTTGTTTTTCTTTAATTGTGAAAAACGTGGACATCTTGAAATAGAATGCCATGAAGGAAATGAGACAGACAAACTAATTGAAAATGAATACAATTATGAAGCATAATTGATTAGTGCTTTAGATGAACTAAGAGAAGAAAACAAGTCACTCAAGAAAGAATTGATGAAACAAAGGAAAGTGTTCACATTTTTGAAGAATCCCAACAGGTCATTGAGAACTTAAGAACTTAGCTAGAAAAAGCTAGAAAGATAGAAGAAAATCTTGAATATCAAAAGAAGTATTTGGAAAGCCAACATAGAAGCACAGAAGGAAGAAACAGAAATGAGAGAGAAGATATTGACAGATCATCTTAAGGAAAGAACTAACAATTTAAACCATCTTGAGGAAGATTTTGGTCAAGAAGAGAAAGGACTTGAAGAAGAAATAATCACATTAAGAATTCATCTTGAAGAAGCGAAAAGAACATAAGAAGTCACGAAGTCTAAGATAATGAAGAAAGAAGAAGAGGTTGAGAAGCTTGAAGAAGAAGTTGTCACATTGAGAAGTAAAATCATCAAGCTCAACAAGAATGTTGAAGAGACAGAAACATCCACATCACTTATAAAGAATGAAGAGAAGCACTCTAGGTTGCTAGAAAAGAAGAATGAAGAAAATAGAAAGAGTTATGCAGAAGTACTCAAAGGAATGAATCATGGTCAACCAAAATCTAAGAAAAATATTGAAGATACATCTTCAAGAATACCATCCATGTTCAAGCCACAAAGAAGCTTCAATCATGATCATGATCAGTCAATGCAAAAATTCAGAAGGACTATGCCACAAAGAAGATCATTCACTCTCAGTTATGAAAATTTATTTTATGGGAATTGTCTTTATTGTACTAAATTTGGACATAAGGTTGTAGATTGCAGGGATTATAAAATAAATGTTCAAGAAAGAAATTCCTATGTGGCCCCACATAACATTGAATGTTACAAATGTCATAACTATGGACACATAGCTAGGTATTGTAGAATCATGATCAATACTTCCACGAAAAAGAACACTAATATTAGATGTAAGAAAGTGTGGATAAGAAAACACAAAGAATAGGTGAACAAAGACCAGGTCCCAGAGATTCCAAGATTGGCAAGAAAATGAGATAAAAAAAATTATACAGAGAAAAAGAAAGATGTCAGATACAGAAAGGTTTGGAAAATAATTGAAAGAAAAGAAGGACAGGTAAATAAGGAACGGGTTCAAGAGATTGTACTTTCAGGCATTGTAGTGAAAGATGAATCTGCCGACAAAAAGAAATAAGTCAGAGCTTGGAGAGATGATGAATCTACCAATGAAGATGATGATGAATACACATCAGAGCATGAATTGTTTTGAGCCATCCGACTTAGAGACTCCCAGGTAATATGAATATTAGACAGAGGGAGTCTATGCGATAGATGTGATAGACCAAAGAACCATCCTTCGAGCAGATTACAGAGTTTGAGAAGACATATCCAGAGAAATCAATTAGCAAAAGTACAGTTTGATAGATTAATCAAGACTTCATGATAGTATAGTGATAAATGGGTCAACATTATGGACAATTGCACAAGTAGAGTCTTGGACAGTATGGACATAGATGGATTCATAAGAATACTTAGCAGGCTTGGACATATATATGACAATGGACGAGAGCATGGATTCATAGATTGGTTTAGAGAGTGGTTCAGAGACAAGGTAACATTATCATAATGGATGATAATTACACAGGAAATGGCTCGAACAATGCTAATGGATTCCAAATTGACATATATTTTTTGGACACATGCAGTGCATACATCAATTCACATTCAAAATAGAGTAATAATTAGAAACAACAATGACAAAACTCCCTACGAACTATGGAAATGAAGCGCAGACAACAACCTATACATCAAGGTAACTCAAGGTAGTATTTTATTAATTGAAATTTATGTTGATGATATTGTTTTGGAAGTACTAATGACATATTAAGCCAATAATTTACAAAGAATATGCAAAATGAATTTGAGATGTTATTACTTGGAGAACTATCCTTCTTTTTGGGTCTTTAGATATGTCAAAGAAACCAAGGAATTTTTATTTCTCAAACTAATTATATCAGAGAAATGCTAAAGAGGTTCAGAATGGAATATTGCAAACCAATTACCACTCCTATGCAAACCAGTTGCAAGTTGAGAAAACATGATGATTCAAAGTCTACAGACCAGAGGAAATATCGGTCAATGATTAGTAGCTTACTATATGTGACAACATCCAGACCAGATGTAATGCAGACAGTTGGAAAGGTGGCATGGTTTCAAGCAGGACCAAAGGAATCACATGTATTAGCAGTGAAGAGGATTTTTCAGATATCTGAAAGGAACAAAAGAGTTTGTATTATGGTATCCAAAAGGAAAGGATCTATCACTTATTGCCTACATAGATGTAGATTGGAAAGGTTGCATTGATGACCGATGAAGCACCAGTGGAGCAACTTTCTACTTGGGTGAGTGTTTAGTATCTTGGCTAAGCAAGAAACAATAATCAATATCCTTATCTATAGCTGAGGAAAAATATATTGCAGTAACAACATGTTGTACACAGGTTCTATGGATAAAACAAACTTTGATAGATATACAGGTTGAGTACGATGAGCCCATTCCAATCTATTGTGATAATACAAGCACAATCAATATCTCAAAGAGCTTGGTTATGCACTCCAAGAAGAAGCACATTCCAATCAAGTATCACTTTCTACGGGAACATGTTACAGAGAAGAACATCAGAGTTGAATATGTGGGAACAAAAGAACAAGTGGCAAACATATTTACAAAACCGTTTCCCTGGGAAGCCCTTGAGTATCTTCGCCAGAGACTAGGAGTAATTTGTAATCCAAAATTAATGCTTTTGAATGCTTATCTTATATGTCTTATATGTACATGAGGAAACACCATAAATATGACAAAGGGGGGGATATTTATCAGATGCAAAGGTAAATTCTTGGAGAGAGAGCATAGAGGCATGTCTCCAAGGGGAGCGATTGTCACAAGGGAAGAATGAGCGATATGACTTCATAGTGACACCCTTTGTCAAAGCGGAAGATATTATTCATATGAAGGGAGATAGAGTAATCTGAGGCCTATAAACACAAAGAAAAATCAAAGGCATGTAGATAGGGCAAGCAACCCTAAGGAGAGTTCAGTCAGGGGGAGCAGCCCTAAAGGGAGATACCCTTTTCCCTTGATTTCAAAGGGGGAGAGATAGAAACATTGATGAGGATTATAATCATGGATGTTATTATGACTATGTGTTTCCATCAATGTTGGTGTTGCCATCAATGCCAAAGGGGGAGATTGTTAGACAATTGGCTTAGGTTGATGGAAAATTGGTATGGATTGTTGGTTTTCATTGATGTCAACCATTGGAGAGTGATATTGTTTATTGATGTCAACCCTTAGTGATTGATGTCAACCCTTGTAGAAATTTCGGTAGCAATTCTGGTAGCACAAAGGTTTGGGTAATGGACCCAATGTTGTTTCATGTATAATGGTATGATTTTTAATATATTTTAAGGTAATACTATTCTATATGGATATTACATGTCATTCCATTTCTGGTGGTATGTGGAATGTCACATAACTCCTCATGGTTAGAGAGTTATGGCCATGTGAAGTTGGATAACCCTCATGAGTCATTTAGAAGCCCCAAAAGGTCAAAGTAGTCAAAGTGGTTTAAGAGATTTTAGAAGGTAAATAATAAAGTGAAGTGATGAGTGAACTATAATTCATAGTGAATACAAAAGAAATTATTTAAATAATAAAGTTATTGGAGAAATTAGAAGTGGGTTAACCCTAAAATAAGGAAAGTAGGCTAAGATGGTTAAAAGGTAACCCCTTGAGGAAGCTACATGAAAATATAAATAAGAGGCAAGACTCTCTCATTTTAATCACACTTGAGCATATTGAATATCTACAGGTGACTGAGGTAACCAAAGGATATCTAAGCCAAATTTCAGAGGGAAGGTGAAGTAAAGAAGGCCGAAATTCAAGGGAGGATAAATTCTTTTGATGATTCTTTATAAGGTTATTCATATAGGTTTGGTGCATGGTTGATGCACTTGTTCATGGTACAGGTTGAGGTATAGGTTGGTGCATGATTGATGCACTTGTTTATGGTACATGTTGATTACAAGTTGTTTGGTATAGGTTGGTGCATGGTTGATTCACTTGTTTATGGTTGTTGGCCCTTGACCAAGTTTTGGGAGATACTTGGTCATGTTGACCTATTTTGGGACTTCGACAACCAGTCGAAGGAAGAGCGCAAGGTGAAGCGGAGATAACAGAATCTTGGCCCACTTTCGGATCCCTTTTGGGTTTTTGGGAATATGTAATGGGAATGGGATGTCGGCTCGTGGGTTTACCCATGCTTAGGCCCACTTTTGTAATGTATAAATAGATATCTAGGCATCTATCAGAAGAGATAGAAATGTATGTGATGCAAGCTAAGTGATAATATATTTTGTAAGTGCTCTGTGCATGACTGTAAGAGGCTTGCAAAGCTAAGTGCAAGTCGTTGTAAGGAGTTGTGGAAGGCTTTGTGCTGTAGTGCAAGGAAGAAGGATCTAGCGAGTTGTGCAGATATTCTGTCCTATGCGAAGAATGTTTTTGGTGGCTCTGTGATGTAACTGATTGAATACACTAATAAAGAAGAAGAGTTGGTGGACGTAGCCCCATGGTGGGGGTGAACCACGTAAATTTGTGTGTTATGCTATGTGCTTCAATTTGATGTGTTTATCCCTTATTTTGCTAAGTACTTTGATATATTTAGATAAATATACTTATGCTTTGTGCTTCTTAGAGGTGTGTGAATGTTAGATATGACATGTATGAATATTCTTAGTGCTGATCTACCAGATCTAATATATTTTACTGTTGCTAAGTGCTAAAATACCTTAGATCTAAGTGAATGTTGCGATGCTCTGTGCTATCTGCAAAGTATAATAAGGGTTGAATATTGATGAATGATCGATGCTAAGTGCTTTACTAAGTTGTATAATCACAGATCTGTGCCCTAGCTAAGATTGCAGACACCTGAGTCTTGCAACCAGCCATGCCTATACCTTGGGTGAGACTTCATCTGCTTCGCAGGTGTTGCCGAAAGGGCTGATAGTTAGGGTTTTTTTGGTGCGCTATTGTAGGGTTGAACCCTGGGTCTGCCCCTATGCCAACAAATGGTTCCATTGCCAGGACCTAAAATTGTGATTGCTGGGAACTAAATAAGAAGAATATTTGTGCAAATATTCAATCTGAAACCGTGGAATCTCTGTGCATAGATCTGTTTCCCTAGTGTGAAAAATCCTACTTGACCTGTGAAGCTTTGTGCCAAGAAAGAAAGGTCAAATCTGCAAGAAAAGAGGTTGATACTAAAGAAAAGAAGCAAGATCTGAATGCTTTGTGCTCTAAGAAAGGTAAAAGTGGAATTTTCTGATTAAAATAGGTAAGATCTATAAGCTCTGTGCTCTGATAAAGGTAATAATAGTTAAAAGTTCTAGATCTAAAAGCTCTGTACTCTGTAAAAGTAAGATAAGTGGAAATTTTTGTTTCTAAAGCATGGATCTAGGTATGTTTGATAGATTTTGTCTTAGCTTAAAAACTAGGGAATTAATAGATGAAAGAAGGTTTGATATGAATAGATCTGATAAAAATAGTGATAGATATGTTATACCTATGCATAGAAATAATGTTTGGACTAACAAATGGATGCAGGATCCTAGAAAGAATTTGTTGCAGGTTAGCTCCTATGATCCTAGTGTGAAGTACAAAAGAGGCTAGGGATCATTTAAAAGAAAGAGAGGATTAATCCTCTATTACAGTTGCAAAAAACCAGGACATCTAGCTAAAGAATGCCCTGGTGGAAGGCCTAGTTGTATTTGTTGTAAAGATCTAGACCATGAAGTATTGGATTGCCCCAGAATGATTGCTAAGATTGAAGGAATGAATCTGAACCAAGAGGCAGATCCAAAAATAGCAGAACCCCAGAAAGAATAAACGAAAGTATTGCTATAGATGAAATAAACCTTGAATGACCACCGACATGTTAGGTTATCAGAGATCTTTAAAGAAAAATAATGCATTGAAGTAAGAATAGGGGACTTCGACATTGATTGTGTTCTGGATAAGGAAACACAGATGAATATCATGATAGAGAGAACTTGGGAAGCTATAGGGAGGCCTGCTATGATTCCTTCATTAGGAGGAATAGGACTATTCAGAGGAAAATTGGTAAACCTATGTGGAAATCTCACTCAGATATCTATGAGTGCCAATGGAACTTTGACTGAAGAAGATTTTAAGATTATTAAATTTATTGAGGACAACGCCCCGTTTACCATGTTACTAGGAAAATTCTGGATTGATAGAGATCAAGCTAGATGAAAGGAAGAAGAAGAAGTTTTGGAACAACAAAAACAAGAGTTACAAGAATTCATGACCAGAAGGATCACACAGTTGATTGAAGAACAAGAGAACAG
Source organism: Picea engelmannii (assembly GCA_009831015.1). Taxonomy (NCBI): domain Eukaryota; kingdom Viridiplantae; phylum Streptophyta; class Pinopsida; order Pinales; family Pinaceae; genus Picea; species Picea engelmannii. The sequence goes on along the minus strand of ML781031.1, from coordinate 813,529 downwards.
ATCGAAGCTATTTCGCACTAGAAACCCTGATGTCAAAGCTACAAGAACATTGGAAGACCCCTAGAAGACTGAAGTACCTATCCCAGACAAAGAAGAAATATTACCCCTGAGTCCTAGGAAAGAACCTCAACAACGTGCATTGACTATGCTAAAAGAAGATAGGAATCCGAACGAAAAAAGACAGACTGAGTTGAAGATTACTGGAAATAAGGCTAGCAAGATAAGTAAGAAGAGGGATAAGATTGAAAAGTTATAGAAGGCCCCAGAGGGGGCATCACAGAAAGAAAACTTGGAGAATGGGAGCTTCGTTGGGATATCAGAACAATGACATAGGTCACTTCGCTTTGGCGAAGCAATATATCTGTTGGGGACGATACATCCGTTCGACTGATGCTCTGAATGGCTGGAAAAACATTTATGGCTCACCACCTAACCGTTGGACTACGCCATAACAGACAGAACAAGAGTTAATGAAACCTCATACCCGTTGCAAGCAATCTGTTGCTGAGTTTCCTATTTACCCCTTTGCGCCATGCACGAAGAACACTTTTTCCAAATCGATAATTTGAGCTTGCAACCTTGGTTAAGATTGTCTAGTGATCATTACGCCCTTACTTTCCATATTATTACGGTGTCTACATTACTTCGTGAACCTGATATTATTAACCTTGAGCGCGTATGTCTGAAGAGCTTAGCGCACTTGAAGAATCTGTGAAGGAGGTACTTATTAATCTCAATACTGAGAAAGTCATGTCGGAAAGAAGGATGTCTGCAGGTGTGCAAGCATCATCGACAGGAGGAGTCCAAGCTTCTCCATCGATTGCTCATGGAGCAGGAACTTCCAGAATCATGATAGAGACGAGAACGAAGCATAGAGACGATCTCGTGAATGCTAAGTTGATTCCAAGCATCTTACTTGCGTATATACCTCCTCTGAGTGGCGTAGTGAACAAAGATAGCGTGCCTAGAGTTTTTGACTATGCCTTGGTCACTGCGTACCTCTCGAAAGGGATACATGCAGTTCGCACAGACCAGGATAAGATAGCAGTGATGAAGTTTAGTGACTTCAACCTTGGAGTCTGTAAATATTATAGTACGCTCGCCCTGCATAAGTATCTGACCTAGATGAAAGATAAGAATTCAAAGATTATCCCCCAGCCTTGGACCCATAACCTCGCGCAGTCCACATTGTTGAATGCTATGAAGATCTCGCACTTTGGCAGACACCAAGAGGTGAATGCATGTGTCAAGTTGCTGCTATCTTGTTACCACAGAGGTTAATTTTGGTTAAACCATCGCATGACAACGGATCTAATGTTAATCAATCATATCATAGGCTTAAGCATGCAAGGCCCTGACCCGTAGGATTTTTATCCTGGAAAAACCACAGATAGAGAATTAGCGCATAAGATTAAAGAAACATATGGTGATGTTGAGAAAGGAATGCGAGGCTACAGGTTAGCCTCTATCCAGAATGACACAGTGTGCCTAGCCTGTCAACTAATTGCTAGGAAATTAGTTCGCAAGAACCGGCCCACCCAAGTGACCGGATTCGTAGTTGACCTCATAGGGAAGTGCACAGAGGGTGTACAGATGAATTGGGCATATTACCTTGTAAACCAACTAGAGCTTGATTGCAGGGAAGCGTAGGACCAAGGGTATGAGTTCCATTTCAGTTGGCTTCTCATACTGATCGCATTCATTGCATGGGAAATGTCGAAAGGTGCGACCTTCCTAGACATCGAACCCTTTGAACCGTTGGCCACGAAGTTCAGTACCCTGTGGTACTCGAATGACATGAACAAACAATGGCAGTCAAAAGCCATGTTTCATTCATATTATAATCAGTTGAAAGTAGCTATCCAGTCTACATCATGCATCACTCCGAACACCCTCCACAGGTTTCAACCCCTGATGAAGTTCAGTGCAGACATACACTTTCTCTACATCACAGCGCGTGCTGATGAGCACAAGAAGTAGTTACAGTCCTATTATAAATTAACAGAATAATATCTGGAGGAGATCACAAAGGAATGGTCAACGGACCTCCTTTTTCCAACTAACCCTGCAGAGATATATGATGTAGATAGTCCATAAACTGCACAGGATATACTCAGACCTAGCATGTGACATGAGATCAATGAAGTGAAAGACTTAAGCAATGCCTCAGTGAAGACTACTTCCATCATGCCATAGCAAGAGGGTGATGGCAAAGAGTTAGAAGAAGTTGAAGAGAAGCACAGAGATGAAGTAGAGCTTTTGAAGAAGAGGAAGGGTTCACCTCAGAAACCTTCTTCCTGGAAGAAGTCGAAAGCTCCCGTGACTAAGATGCAGACCACACTGACCCCAAACGACTTCAACTTCATCGTCGCAACTCTGAATGATGCTGTGATGGAGATAGTAGAGAAGAAAGAGACTAAACAAGAGGATATGTATAGTTGGATCGATATAGAGCTCCTAGGAGTGCAATAGGCACTTCAGACGAAGCGCGCAGTCTCCACTGCGCCCCTGTCAGTCGGAACACCAGAAGTAGGAGATAAGCCAGCTCAACTCCACCAAATAGCAGATTCAGTCAAGGATCGACTTCGAAAAGCACAAGATGAAGTAGAGCAAGACACTAAGGCTTTAACACAGGTACAAGGATTTATTATGGAGCAACGCAGCACATCAGAACAAGAAAATATTGCTCTCCAAGCAAAATGGGATGCAGAGAAAGAAGAGCTAGAGTAAAGAAAGGAACAGTTGTTTGCAGAGAAACTCGAGATAAAGGATCTGGTCAACAGATCACTTCTCTTTGTGACTGTCATCGAAGTACAGATAGAAGAACGGGTTCCACAGCAGGTGACACAACTGGAAGGAGTAATCCAGAAGCTCCAGCGACGCATTACAGATCTAGAGCTTTGTGCAGTACCTAAGACCTCACAGGAGATCAGAGACCATAGAGAAATAACTGCCCACAATGCAGTTGATAGACTGAAAGCTCTTACCTTGGAGTGCAAGCAGTTGAGTAGCCATAGTTCCCAGACGTATGAGAACCTCACCGAGAACCTAGAGTTATATAAATTGGAGTCAAATTTCCAGGAGGTGAAGTATGAAGCTGAAAATCTACAGACATAGCTAAAGGCCCTATCACCCATAGAAATAATGAAGAGATATCATGAGTAGCGCATGACCCAGCCGCTGATCCATACGATCTAGAGCAAAGTCAAGGACATGAATCAACGACTTCAAATGGTGCAAGATAAGGCATGCCAGCTATTCACAGAGGTTGAAAGCCGAGGAGTAGAGATAGAACAGGTTGTGAGTACAATAGAACAGTGCCTAGAGGGACCCGTCATTGATGCACTCATCTAGAATTTTTCGAGTAGGAGGCCGTATCAAAATAGCAGGTCGAAGCAGCTCGAGCCAAGCTTGAGGCATTCGAGGTAGACTTGATCAGACTAGAGTGACTCGAGATGAGTCACAGGTGAGCATTGGGGGTTTGTTGGCCCTTGACCAAGTTTTGGGAGATACTTCGTCATGTTGACCTATTTTGGGACTTCGACAGCCAGTCGAAGGAAGAGAGCAAGGCGAAGCGGAGATCACGGAATCTTGGCCCACTTTCTGGTCCCTTTTGGGTTTTTGGGAATATGTAATGGGAAAGGGATGTCGGCCCATGGGTTTACCCATGCTTAGGCCCACTTTTGTAATGTATAAATATACATCTAGGCATCTATCAGAAGAGATAGAAATGTATGTGATGCAAGCTAAGTGCTAATAGATTTTGTAAGTGTTGGCAACTCTTTAACAGATAGCGCATGCTTGTATACTTGTCATTGATGGCAAGTACAACAGTGAAGATGGCATGAGTACAGAAAGTATGAAATAGATGGGCATTATGAGAAGACGCTACAGGGAGGATTTGTAAGGTTTGGTCATAACGGATTCTATATGCTATAATGCATCATCCGATTCAATTGTTAGGAGATCATGCTGGAGTTTCGGGATGGAATGATGTCTCTGGAGGGGACACGAGTTGTGCCAGATACTCAGAAAGGACTTGTTCATGTAGCTAGGGGAGATGAGGGTTTGTTGCACTTTCAATGGCTTAATCGAACAAGTAATGTGGTAGAAGTTGATCAAATCAGATTACCAAATGAAGCTGTATTTGAAAAGGTCCAGGAAACCCCTGAGCGAGTGTACATTTTAAAATTCAAGGAGGATGATCTCAAATTCTATTTCTGGATGCAGGTTCTCGATGACCATTAGATCAAGTATTGATTGGGACTGTTGATCTGGACCGTCGACTCCATTTCAGAGTTTTGCGACTCGTGTTTTGGAAAGGAAAGAAATATGATCATTGAAATCGTGATATGCGAAATCGCGATTTAATTCCAGCTGTCAATTCACGATGTGTTCTAGACCATTGATTTGAGCTCCATTTTAGAGATTCACCTATCGCGACTTGGAGTGACAAGAATATCTACCGTCGAAATCACGATATGCGAAATCGCAATTTAATCCTAGCCATCAATTCACAATGTGTTCTAGACCGTTGATCTGAGCTCCATCTCAGAGCTTCACTTTTTGGGACTTGGAGTGTCAAGAATCTCTACCGCTGAAATCACGAGATGTGAAATCATGATTTATTCACAACCATCAGATCAAAGTGTGTTATGGACCGTTGATCTAAGCTTCATTTCGGAGTTTCTCTTATCACAACTTGGAGTGACAAGGACCTTCTTCGAAGGAATCACGAGACGCAAATTCACAATGAGATCTAGACCATAGACTCATCGAGATCTTGGACCATTGATATTAGCTCCATCTCGGGGTTTTGGGGATCGTGACTTGGAGAGTCGAGATGCCTCATCTCTAGACTTACGAAAGGAGAATTCGTGAAAAGCACTTTTTGCATAAGTGCTTGGTCATGGCCTTGGTTATATAGAGGAAGGAGGTAGCACAGAAAAGCTCCGTATCGGAGTTTCAGAGATCGCGATATGAAGTGTCGAGACACTTGGCCACAGGAATGCTGAAATGCCGAAACCCGATTTAGAGGCAAGATTAATAAAGTTCATCCAACGGTGTAGATAAATTTGATTATGATCAGAGGGTTACTATGCTCTCTCACAGTTAATTTACCAGTTACGAATCTGTTAGTGAAACAGACTCATGATTGCCGATTGATTGGCATTTCAGTTGCTCAAACGGTTGTTTTTCTTTTGCCTAAGGAGATGCGAAGGAAAACCGCTGTGGGTGTGTGTATAAAAGAAAAAGATACAGACTGTGCGTGGTTGTTGTTGCTCTGGATGAAAAATGAATTAAATGGTAATAAAGGGAAAATCACAGAATGTGCAGAGTGACACTGGGAATATGCGCAGTGTGAGATAAAACTCAGAGAAGAGTAACAGATGACGACAAGACTTGAAGCAGAGAAGAATGAAAGAACGACTTGAAGCAAAGCAGAATGACAGAACAAGTTGAAGTAGAGTAGAATGACAGAACAAGTTGAAGCAGAGCAGAATGACAAAACAAGTTGAATCAGAGCAGAATTGCAGAACAAGTTGAAGCATAGCAGAATGATAGAACAAGTTGAAGAAGACCAGATTTACAGAACAGAGAAAAAGTGGCAAGAATTGATTTATCTGTGTAGTTTTCTATTTATTTATTCATTAATATTCCAGGGTGGTTGGGAGGTGCTAGGGAGGACTGTTGTCCTCAGAGGTTCAAGTGGGAGCTTGAACACAGGGAGTTGTAGCTTTCATCTGGTTGCAGCCAGAGAAACCAGGGTGGTAGGGTGGTGCAAGGGAGAACAAGTGTTCTCTATTATACAGGTTGGAGCCTGTGTAACTGGAAGTTGGTGCTTCCATCCAGTTGGTGCTGGAACATTAGGGAGTTGGTGCTTCCTTCTAGTGGGTGCTAGAGAAGCAAGAGAGTTGGTGCTCTCAAGCAAGTTGCAGCTTGTAAAACAGAAGTAGCAGCCTCATATTGAGTTGGTGCTCAATTATAGATGATGTATAGAACTTAAAAGTCTGCCTATCATTTCGAAGAAGAAGAGGTTTTCTCCCTTTATGAGTTTCCTCGTGAAAATCTGTCTCTGTGCATACCTTATGTGTGACTGATGCTCTTTACTTTTACTGTCCATATGCTGTATAATGTTGATGATCACTTGAAGAAAGATTAAGAATGTTTTAATAGACTTAAAATTGTTTAAGCTCAATAACAACTGATTCCCCCCCCCTCTCAGTTGTCTTAGTAATTTCAACAGTAAGTGCTCTATGCATGACTGTAAGAGGCTTGCAGAGCTAAGTGCAAGTTGTTGTAAGGAGTTGTGGAAGGCTTTATGTTGTAGCGCAAGGAAGAAGGATCTAGTGAGTTGCGCATATCTTCTGTCCTATGTGAAGAATGTTTTTGGTGGCGCTGTTCTGTAACCGATTGAAGACACTAATAAAGAAGAAGAGTTGGTGGACGTAACCCCAGGGTGGGGCTGAACCATGTAAAACTGTGCGTTATGCTATGTGCTTCGATTTGATGTGTTTATCCCTTCTTTTGCTAAGTGCTTTGATATATTTAGATAGATCTACTTATGCTTTGTGATTCCTAGAGGTGTGTGAATGTTAGATCTAACATGTATGAAGATGCTTAGTGCTGATCTACCGAATCTGATCTGTTTTACTGTTGCTAAGTGCTGAAATACCTTAGATATAAGTGAATGATGCAATGCTCTGTGCTATCTGTGAAGTATAATAAGGGTTGAATATTGACGAATGATCGATGCTAAGTGCTTTACTACGTTGTATAATCACATATATGTTTCCCGGCTAAGGTTGCAGACACCTGAGTCTTGCAACCACCCCTGCATCTACCTCGGGTGAGACTTCATCTACTTCACAGGTGTTGCCGAAAGGGTAGGTAGTTAGGGTTTTGTTGGTGCGTTGTTGTTGCATTGAACCCCGGGTATGCCCTTGTGCCAACAATGGTACATGTTGATTATATGTTGTTTGGTACAGGTTGGTGCATGGTTGATGAAATTGTTTATGGTACAGGTTGATTATAGGTTGATGCATGGTTCAAGTTATTGGTATAGGTTTTTTGGTGCAGGTTGATTGGTACAAGTTTAGAAAAATATATCTCATAGTGATAGTGTGATATTGGTTCCATCATTCTACTTATACATCAGGGTGGTTGGACGAGGCAAGGATAGGTGGTTGTAGCCACCTTCCATTTGTAGCCAGAGAATATAGGGGGTTGTAGCCTCCTTCTGGTTGTAGCCATAGAATTGGGGAGCTGGAGCTTCCCTCAGGTTGTAGCCTGAGAAACTAGAGGGTTGGAGCCTCCTTCCAGTTGTAGCTAGAAAACAAAGGAAGTTGGTGCTTCCAATGAATGTAATTATTAAAGACATATAAGAAAAATCATTCCATGGTTTTCTCCCGCTTTGGGTTTCCATGTAAAACACTGATGCACTGTGTATGTGTGTGATTTCTCATTTGTTCATTGTTTATTTACTCTGAAACTATTGGATGATAATGCTACATTGATACAACACTTGCATTTTATGGTGAAAAGGGATTAAATTTCTCTATTACTGATTCACCCCCCTCTTAGCAATCCAACAAAACCCTCAAGGAAATTCTACACACAATTGAAGCATTCATACCCCAAATGCATGACACATTGCATAACTTTCAAGAAGGTCTCAGGGATGGGTTTTGTAGTATTCACGAGTCCTTGGTGAGCATCCAAGAGAAATATACTTTGGTGAACATTATCAATGAATATCATTAAGAAGTGTATGCTCAATATGCTTTGGAAGACGAACATGATGGTTGGTATATGGATAGTTTTCATTTCTGGGATGACAACCAATTCTATATTCTATTTGATGACTCTACTCCACCTTAGGTAGAGAACTTCCTCGAGAGTAAACATGATCCTTCTCTGCATATTCTTCTTTAGTTTTATTATTCTTCAGTCGCAGTGAATGTATTTTTTGTTGGTTCTAAATATTTTGATCCACATGACCAATGCCAATCTTTAGAGCATCATTTTCAGTTGGTTCCCAAGTTCCAATCTCTTCAGCGTGGAGTTCACATGAACACTTGGAAATGGGACCCAAGTTTACAGTGGCGGTTCAACTACTTCATCATAGTGGATCACATTTATACATAAGACCTTGGTTCTCTAGTCTTCTTCATCATTATGGTCCACAATTATCCATGGGACCTTGGTATATGGTTGTCCACCCTAACAAAAAGCATTGAGGACAACACTTTCATAAGGGGGATGGAATGTTAGATAGCTAGAGAGGTAGTGAAGGCCATCCAAATGAAGGTGGACTAGGTCCACTATATTATTAAATAAGGCCCACTATGGTAGTTATATATAATAAATGTAAGAGGACTTAATAGAATTTTATGCTTCTAGAATATTCCTCCTCTAGAATGTTCTTAGGTGATGGTAGAACTATATAAAGGGGTTCAAGCAATGTAATGAGATATGAAGAGAAGTATTGTATTTGGAGTTGAAGCTCAATAGAAGGAAGCCCCCTCAAAGAGGCAAGTGAATAGGAGAGGATCCCTTTCATAATAGGATCCATTGTATGGTGTTTCCCTACCTCAAGGGTTTTCTTATAATAAAAGTGTGGTTTCCTCTATATTGCTTTGTGGATCTATTGTGTATTCAATATTTTTGGTGATTATATTTGTAGATCTACTCAGGTACTTAACAACTTTCTCCTTGTGTTGCTCATGTTGAGGTTATATTTCAATATTAATATATATTTCAATATTAATATTTAATATGGTAGTGGAGAATTAGGGTTTGGACGAGGAAGAGGGTTGGGAAATGATGGATGCATGGGAAAATGAGTGCGTGGGAGTGGAGGATGTGAGGAAAAGGAAGCGGTCTGATACCAAATGGAAGATGAAAGCCAAATAAAATAATAAATGTATTTTATAACATATATTATTCTTTATTTGATGATATATTTGGTATACAAAAGGAGTTATATATACATGTAATTGGGTAAAGTCATGTCTCTTTATGTAAAAAGAGCGTTGCTTTATGTTTTAATTAGTTTAAACGTAATATATATATATATATATATATATATATATATGTGTGTGTGTGTGTGTGTGTGTGTGTGTGTGTGTGTACACACACACACACACACATATATATATATGACAGTATACATGTGTTGGCACAGGGGCAGACACAATGTTCAATGCTACAACAACACACCAACAAAGGGTAGAACTATATAAAGGGGTTCAAGCAATGTAATGAGATATGAAGAGAAGTATTGTATTTGGAGTTGAAGCTCAATAGAAGGAAGCCCCCTCAAAGAGGCAAGTGAATAAGAGAGGATCCCTTTCATAATAGGATCCATTGTATGGTGTTTCCCTACCTCAAGGGTTTTCTTATAATAAAAGTGTGGTTTCTTCTATATTGCTTTGTGGATCTATTGTGTATTCAATATTTTTGGTGATTATATTTGTAGATCTACTCAAGTACTTAACAACTTTCTCCTTGTGTTGCTCATGTTGAGGTTATATTTCAATATTAATATTTAATATGGTAGTGGAGAATTAGGGTTTGGACGAGGAAGAGGGTTGGGAAATGATGGATGCGTGGGAGAATGAGTGTGTGGGAGTGGAGGATGTGAGGAAAAGTAAGCGGTCTGATACCAAATGGAAGATGAAAGCCAAATAAAATAATAAATGTATTTTATAACATATATTATTCTTTATTTGATGATATATTTGGTATACAAAAGGAGTTATATATACATGTAATTGGGTAAAGTCACGTCTCTTTATGTAAAAAGAGTGCTGCTTTACGTTTTAATTAGTTTAAACGTAATATATACATATACATATACATATACATATACATATACATATACATATACATACATACATACATACATACATACATACATACATACATACATACATACATACATACATACATACATACATACATACATACATACATATATATATATATATATATATATATATATATATATATATATATATGATAGTGTCCATGTGTTGGCACAGGGGCAGACACAGTGTGTACATGTGTTGGCATAGGGGCAGACACAGTGTTCAATGCTACAACAACACACCAACAAAGCCCTAACTACCGACCCTTTTGGCAACACCTGCGAAGTAGATGAAGTCTCACCCGAGTTAGAGGCAGGGGTGGTTGTGAGACTCAGGTGTCTGCAACCTTAGCTAGGACACAGATCTGTGATTATGATACTTAATAGGGCACTTAGCAATGTCAGTTTGTTATTATGCAACCAACATCTACTTCGCAGAGAAGACAAAGCATTGCAACATTCACACTGATCTAATGTATTTAAGCACTTAGAAAAGGTAAATAGATTAGACCTAGAAGATCAAGCACTAAACACATTCATAGGAATCAAATCTAACATTCTTACACATCATTAGCACAAAGCATGAACAGATTTATCTATCTCTATCAAAGCACTTAGCAAGAGAGTCATAAACACATTAAGACAAGCACAAAACATAACAAAACAATGTTTACGTGGTTCACCCCCACCCTGGGGCTACGTCCATCAACTCCTCTTCTTTATTGTCTTCAGTCAATCGGTTACAAGCACAGAGCCTCAAAACCCTACTCCGCACAAGACAAAATATCTGCATAGCTCGCTGGATCCTTCTTCCTTGCGTTACAACACTAAGCCTTCCACAATCTACTACCAGGATCTGCACTTAGCTCTGCAAGTCTCTTATAGTCATGCACGTCGTACTTACAGACTCTACTTGCACTTAGCATACATTCACATCACATAGATGCTCCCCCTTTTCTTCTATCTTGCCTAAGCATATATTTATATACAAAATAGTAAACATGGGTAAACCCATGGGCCAACATCCCAATCCAATTACATAATCCCCAAAACCCAAAAAAGACCCAAAAAAGACCCAAAAAGGGGTCGAGATCTTGTGATTTCTGCTTTGTCTTTCGCTCCTCCTTCGATAGGTTGTCGAAGTCCCAAAATAGGTCAACATGACCAAGAATCTCCCAAAACTTGGTCAAGGGCCAACATACCCCCAACACTCACCTGTGACACATCCCGAGTCACTCTGATCTGACTAGTTCTGCCTTGAACGCCTCAATCTTGGCTCGAGCTTCTTCGACTTTTTGTTGTGCTACACGCTATTTTTCGTCGAATTTTTGAATGAAAACATCATTCACAGGTCCTTCCAGGCACTGTTCTGCCGTGACACTAACTTGCTCTAGTTTTGTTCCTTGGCCTTCTATCTCTGTAAACAACTGATAGGCCTTATCTTGTACCTATTGGAGTTTCTGAGTTATCTCCATAACTCTGCTCTGGATATTATGGATTTGTTGCTAGGTGGTTCACTATTATTGAGATCTCTTCATTTTTTCTACAGCTGACAGGGCCTTCAACTATGCCTGTAGTGTGTCTTCGTGTTGCTTTGCTTGCTGGAGCTGCGACTCCAGTGTCTGCAATTCTGGATTCTCAGTGAGCTTCTCATATGTTTGGGTGCTACGATTACTCAGTTGCTGGCACTCCCTGGCAAGAGCCTTCAATCTTTCAACTGCACTCTGGGCAATTGCTTCCCTTTGGTCTCTTACATCTTGCGATATCTTGGGCACTACACATAGCTCCAAATCTCCTATGTGTTGTTGAATCACTTCTTCAAGTTGTGCCACCTATTGTGGGACTCTCTCTTCGGTGTTTACTTCGACGAATGTCACAGAGCGAAGTTCTCTATTGACCCTTTCCTTTACTTTGAGTTTCTCTATGAGCAACTGTTCCTTTTCTTTCTGTAGCTGGAATTTTTCTTCACCCCACTTTGCTTGGAGAGCAAGCTTTTCCCATTCTGCAACACTACGTTGCTCTAGAAGGTATTCTTGTACTTGTGCTAAAGCCTTGGTGGCTTGCACTATTTCCTCCTTTGCTCGTCGAAGGTGAGATTCAAATGTGTCAACAATTTAGTGGAGTTGAGTTGACTCATCTCCCAGTTCTGGTGTTTCCAATGGTAGAGGCACAGTGGAGACTATGCGGCTGGACTGAAGTGATTGTTGTACTCCTTGGATTTCAACCTTAATTCGATTGTATATCTCCTCCTACTGAGCCTCTTGCTTCTTTTTTTTCTCTAGAGAAGCATCATTCAGTGCTGCTACATTGAAATCGAAGTCATCTGAGGTGAGAGTAGTCTGCATTTTAGTCATAGATGCTCTCTATTTCTTTTGGGAATAAGGCTTCAGGGGGGAAACCTTCCTTTTCTTTGAGGGGTCCTCCTCGTCTCTAGGCAGTGTAACCTTGCCTTTCTTCTATTCCACTTATGTGCCATCTATATCTCTGCCATATCCTCCTTGATCAGGTGATATGGAAGTAGTCTTTGCGGATGCGTTGTCTAAATCATAGACCTCTTTGGTCTTCTTTATCTTGCTAGGTCTGGGTGTATCCGACGTAGTTTTTGGACTGTCTATATCGGATATCTCTGTAGGGTCTGCTAGAATGAGGAGGTCTGCCGACCAGTCCTTAGTGATCTCCTCCAAGTCCTCCTCTGTTAGCTTGTAATAGGACAAAAGTTGCTTCTTGTGCTCATCAGCGCGTGCTGCGATGTAAATAAAATGGCGGTCCACGCTGAATTTCATTAAAGGTCGAAACCTATGTAAAGTATTCAGAGTTATGTGAGGTGCAGACTGTATGGATACCTTCAACTGGTTGTAATAGGTATGGAACCTGAAATTTGATTGCCATTGCTTGTTCATGTCACTGGAATACCACAATGTATTGAACTTCGCTGCCATAGGTTCAAAGGGCTCGATGCCTGGGAAGGTCCCACCTTCCGACATCTCCCATGCGATGAAAGTGATTAGGATTAGAAGAAAACTGAAGTGGAACTCATATCCTTGATCTTGGGCTTTTCTGCAGTCCAGTTCCAACTGGTTCACGAGGTACTTTGCCCAATTCATTTGTAGGCCCTCCACGCACTTCCCTGCGAGGTCGACTACAAAACTAGTCACTTGGGTGGGTCAGTTCTTGCAGACTAACTTTCCTGTGATCAATTGATAGGTTAGGCATACTGCACCGCTATGGATAGAGGCTACCTTGTAGCCTCGTATGCCCTTCTCGACATTGTCGTAGGTGTCCTTGATCCTTTGTGCGAGAGCTTGGTCCATGGCTTTTCCAGGATATAAATCCTGTGGGTCGGATCCTTGCATGCTCAGCATTGTGATCCGATTGATCAATGTTAGCTCCACTGTGATACGACGATTTAAACACACACATCCGCCATGGTAATAGGACAACAACAACTTGACGCATGCATTCACTTCTTGGTTTCATTCGAAGTGAGGAATCTTCATGACATTGAGCAGTGTGGACTGCGCGAGGTTCATAATCCATGACTGGGGAACTATCTTTGAATTCTTTCCCTTTGTTCTCGTCAGGTACTTATGTAGGGAAATCATGTTGTAGACCTTCCTATCACCGAGGTTGAATTCGCTAAAATTCAACGTTGCAATCTTTTCTTGATCTGCACAAACTACATGTATCCCTTTTGGGAGGTACACAATGACCAAAGCATACTCAAATTATCTGGGCACACTATCTTGATTGATTTCACTGCTTAGAGGTGGTAGATAGGTGGGTAAAATGCTCGGAATCAACTTAGCATTCATGAGATTGTCTCTGTTCTTGGTTCATTTTTCATCGGCTAGTCGGGATGGTCCGGCTTGAGCAGTGGATGGAGACACTTGCACTATTTTTGTGGATGAAGCCTGGATACCTTCAGACATTTACATGAATTTCTCAGTCATCAAGTCGATCAAAACTTCTTTAGCAGATTTCTCTGTAGCATTCAATTCTTCCGACATACACACTTGGGGTGAACAATTGCAGGTTTGGGGAACAACTTAGACACAGTACTGCGATAGAGAGAAAGAGTGCGATGATCACTGTATAAACTCAGCTTAGTCTACAGGCTCGAATTCTCAATTAAAAAAAGTGTTCTCGGTGTGTGGCACGGCGAGATAAATAGGGAACTTGAAAACGGTTCTCTTGCAATGGGTATTATCTTCCATTAAATCTTGTTCAGTCAGTTATGGCATAGTCCAACAGTCTGATGATGAACCATAATTGCCTTTATGCCCATTCAGAGCGTCAATCAAATGGTTATAATGTCCCCAATGGCTATATTGCTTCATCATGGCGAAGTGCCATGTGTCGTTGTTCTGATATCCTGACGAAGTTCCCATTCTACAAATTTTCTATCTGCAAAGTTCCCTCTGGACCCTTCTACAACTTTTCAAACTTAGCTCTCTTCTTACTTAGCTTTCTAGTCTTCTTTCCAGTGAGCTTCATCTCGGTAGTTCTTCTTCCATTCTGATTCTTATATTCTTTGGTCATGGTCACTTCGCGATGTTGAGATTCTTCCCTAGGGTTCCTAGATAGTACTCCTTCTTTGTCTGGGGTAGGTACTTTAGTCTTTTGTGGATCCTCTAGTGTTCTCTCAACTTCGCCATCTGGGTTTCTAGTGTTAAATAGCTTCGATTTTCTTTCTTATTCTTTAATCAAGTGTGCGATCCTTCTAGTCATGAAATCTTTTAACTCTTGTTTCTTCTGCTCCAAAAATTCTTCTTATTCCTTTCGTCTGGCTTGATCTCCATCAATCCAAGGTTTTCCTAGTAACATGGTAAATGGGACGTTGTCTTCAATAAATTTAATAATCTCAAAATATTCTTCTGTTGAAGTTCCATTGGCATTCATAGGTATCTGGGCGAGTCTTCCACATAGGTTTATCAACTTTCCTCTGAATAGTCCTATTCCTCCTAATGAAGGGATCATAACAGGCTTCCATATAGCTTCCCAAGTTCTTTCTATCTTGATATTCACCTGTGTTTCTTCATCCAGAATATAGTCAATGTCGAAGTCTCCTATTCTTACTTCAATGCATTCTTTTTCCTTGAAGATCTCTGGTAGTCTAACATCTCGATGGTCATTTAGGGTTTCTTTTATTTGCAACAATGCTTTCTCTGATTCTTTCTGGGGTTCTGCCATTTTTGGATCTACCTTAGGGTTTTCTTTTTTTAGATTCATTTCTTCCAGCTTAGCAATCATTCTAGGGAAATCCAACACTTCATGGTCCATATCTTTACAACAAAGACAACTAGGTCTTTTCCTAGGGCATTCCTTATCAAGATGTCCCGATCTTCTGCAACTATAATAGAGGGTTAATCCTCTCTTTCTTTTAAATGATTCCCAGCTTCTCTGGTATTGTGCGCTATGAGCATAGGAGCTAACCTGCAACAAATTATTTTTAGGATCCTGCATCCATTTTTTAGACCAAACATTATTTCTATGCATAGGTATAACATATCTTTCACTATTCTTATCAGATCTACTCATATCAAGCATTCTTTCATCTATTAGTTCCCTAGTTTTAGAGCTAGGACATACTCTATTAGACATACCTAGATCCATACTCTGGAAACAAAAATTTTCACTTATCTTATTTCTACCGAGCACAAAGCTTTCAAATCTAGAATTTTTCAATATTCTTACCTTTCTTAGAGAACAGAGCTTGCAGATCTTACCTCTTTTAATCATAACTTCTCACTTTTACCTTTTTTAGAGCACAAAGCTTGTAGATCTTGCTTCTTTCCTTTCAGAGCTGACCTCTTTTCTTCAGATCATGCTTCTTTCTTTTAGCATAGAGCTTGTAAATCAAGTAGAATACTACGCACTAGAGCGACGGATCTATGCACAAAGATTTCACAACTTCAGGATGAATCTTTGCACAAATCTCCTTCTCTCTCAGTTCCCAACAATCACAGTTCCAGGTCCCGATAACAGAACCATTTGTTGGCACAAGGGCAAACCCATGGTTCAATGCTACAACAACACACCAACAAATCCCTAACTACCAACCCTTTCGGCAACACCTGTGAAGTAGATGAAGTCTCACCCGAGGTAGAGGCAGAGGTGGTTTTGAGACTCAGGTGTCTGCAACCTTAGCTGGGACACAGATATGTGATTATGATACTTAACAGGGCACTTAACAACGTTAGTTTTTTACTATGCAACCAACATCTACTTCACAGAGAAGACAGAGCATTGCAACATTCACATTGATCTAATGTATTTAAGCACTTAGCAAAGGTAAATAGATCAGATCTAGCAGATCAAGCACTAAGCACATTCATAGGAATCAGATCTAACATTCTTACACATCATTAGCACAAAGCATGAACATATTTATCTATCTCTATCAAAGAACTTAGCAAGAGAGTCATAAACATATTAAGACAAGCACAAAGCATAACAAAACAGTGTTTACGTGGTTCACCCCCACCCTAGGGCTACATCCACCAACTCCTCTTCTTTATTGTCTTCAGTTAATCAGTTACAAGCACAGAGCCTCAAAACCCTACTCCACACAGGACAGAAGATCTGTGCAACTCGCTGGATCCTTCTTCCTTGCGTTACATCACTAAGCCTTCCACAATCTTCTACCAGGATTTTCACTTAGCTCTGCAAGTCTCTTACAGTCATGCACAATGCACTTACAGACTCTACTTGCACTTAGCATACATTCACATCACATAGATGCACCCCCTTTTCTTCTATCTTTCCTAAGCATCTATTTATATACAAAATAGCCCTAAACATGGGTAAACCCATGGGCCGACATCGCAATCCCATTACATAATCCCCAAAACCCAAAAAGGACCCAAAAAGGGTCCGAGATCCCATGATATCCACTTTGTCTTCCGCTCCTCCTTCGACAGGCTGTCAAAGTCCCAAAATAGGTCAACATGACTAAGAATCTCCCAAAACGTGGTCAAGGGCCAACAACACGCAATCCAAAAACATGTGAGAAGAAGTTTTTTCATGGATTTTGCATAGGACACACGAATTGGGGTTGATCCAGCCTCAATTTCGGCCAATTTCCCAAGTCAAGAGTTTATTTTGCATGGCTAGATAAAGAGTAAGTTTAGTTTTCAAGGGGGTGTGGTTTTTCCATAGGTGGCTCCACCACCATTTGGAATTTCTGGAATAATGGGTTTTGAACCAAACTTTATAACCTAACTTGGCTGTGAATCCACTTGTATTGGGGTTTTTGGACCAACATAATCAGCTAGGCTCATATTCTTTAATCTTTATGAAGTTAGATGATATCAAGACAATATACCTATCCCATTCATTTTCCAACTCTTCGGATAGGCCCATTGAGACTGCAAATTTCCAACCAACTAAAATTTTATTATTATATATACATTAAACAAATGTATTTGGATCCTTTATATTTTTGCATTTCATATTCTTTTTGTCTCTATGTATTTAATGGAAAACATTTTCAAGGAAATCCTCAAAGAAATTTCTCACATTTCGTGAA
>ML781031.1:783737-796115 GCA_009831015.1 Picea engelmannii | reverse complement strand
GCTCTCTCTCTCTCTCTCTCTCTCTCTCTCTCTCTCTCTATATATATATATATATATATATATATATATATATATATATATATATTATCAAGGAAGTCATAAAGTCTAATCCATATGAGTCCCTCAAAATTGATGTACATGTGGATTGTCGATAGCATTTACCCATATATTCCAAGGAAAACCTCACAAGACCCCATATTCTTCCTCTCAATATCTAGATGGAGGGTGAGGGCATCTCTACCACCATTTATAATAACATCTAGTAACTTCCAAGGACTTTACTTGATTTGAACTTGTAACATATGGCTTCCCTATTGGCAACATACCTTCGAAGGATGGTTCAACCAATTGAACTAACCCTTGAGGTTACACACACACACACACACATATCCCCAAGGTTTAAAGTCACTTGATTTTCCATATTGAAATCATATTGGTCAAGGAGGTCATAGGGTTGAATCTACTTGGGTCCCTTTGGGTTAGGTGTACATGTTGTTTGTCGATAGTGTTTACCTCGAGTGCCATTAGGGGATCCCATAAGGTTTTCCTTACACACACATTATTGTTTTCCAGCCAACATATCGTGAGGGAAACATTCTAAACACTTCTCCTCATTTTGAGGATGATACCCAAATTAAAACCAAAATTCTTCAAGGCATAAGACCAAATTATCTATTCAAGAATAAATCATATATATAGTGCATCAACAATTGACTTATTAAGAGAAAATATGTTAGAAAATAGGATTTGAATATGGCGAAGAGGGTAATAACTTTTCCTATAACTATTAAACATACACTCAATTAACTTGAACATATATATAAATTAACTTATTTGTTTATTAATTATATTTTTTATTACAATCTTATTATTATTTTTAATGAATTCTATAAATTTTATTGGACTTCTATATGTAACAATATATTTATCGTAATTATCTTTTTTACTTCATTTTCATTTATGGATTTCAAATTTTTATAGATGCATTTTGGTTTAATGAACGATGATGCCATGTTTCAAAGAATAACAGATCGTGCAATTAGAGGATAAGTTTATGGTGGTGCAATTAGAGGATATCTTTGTTTTCTCAAAGAAGTTTGTTGATTCTCATAGGTGTTGGGATGCCCTTAAATATGAAGAAGTCATTCATAGTTTCCAAGGATGTAGTAAAGATTCCGCGAGAAAGAAATAAAATAATAAATAATATGTATGTAGACACAAGAAAGTTGAGGTTCTTTAATGTTTCTTTGGAAAGATAAATTTTTGAAGAAGATGTATGACTAATTTTTTAAAAATTATAAAGAGAGATCACAAGCATATTTAAACATGTTTTGAAAAGGATGTTTAAGAAGATAGAGATATTAATATTTTTATTTGTATTTATATTTGGTTAAGGATGTTTCAAATGTAACTAAGGATTTCCAAGATTCAAGAGTATGCCATGGAAGTAAACCATATTCAATTGATTAAGGATTTAAACTTACCAATGTTGATTTATGAAAGTAATTGTGAAGTTGTTAGAATACATTAGATGCAAATTGATGATGTTTAGGTTCACTATGCATATCTTCAAACTCATTGGTACGAGGATATTGTTTATTATGGTATTTGTCATGTCCCCACAGTGTGTCTAGCTGAATCTTGCAATCGTGCATCTCTTGAGAACATTCAACACCACGATGTTTCTCACTTGGCTGCTTGGCAACACCAAAGTTACTTCATCTGAACTATGCCTCTTCATCTAGAGCATACCCATACTTCATTCTAGGCTACCGACGAGTCACACTCCTACTCTAGTGCAACTCTTGTATAATTAGACATTTGTTAACTTCTTTAACACTTAGTCGTATATAAACATACATCCATGAGAAACCAAGAGAACTATGAAACAAACAAAATACAAACACATGTAGTGTAGGAAACACGAACCGTGCCTAACTCCAAGTGAAGTCTTTGTTGTGAAACAATTACAACATGAGCACTACCGACTCGATTTACAACATGGAGGAATAAAACAACTCACTTCACCTTACCAAGACACTCATATATGGATCATCATCAAGACTCCCCATTGCAACTGTCTCCGTAGCCACCTGTGGTGCACCTTAGACGTGCCCCCAAGTTCCAACCACATACTTGTTGTCTCTTTGTTTCCACAGAATTCAAAAATTTCAATTTTTCCTCGCACATGCCTCCAACAAGCCTATGTTTCCAAACTTCACCAAAATAAACCCAAGAGAAGTTCACCCAACTATGTCCAAAAAATCCACCTCAAGGAAGCACAAGTCCTCCCAAGTGGAGCGGCTTGAATCCTTGAAGGATATCCTCCTCTTCATCTGCCTCAGAATCACATAACTCTCTTTCTCTCCTCGTCTTGCCAAAAATTCCTTCCTTGGTTTTTAGCCCGTGTTCTCTTATAGGCTCTCCAAAGGTCACCTTCATGAATCATCACTTCCTTTGGGGGTTTCATGCCCCTTCGAGAACCCATGCATCCAAACAAATCGTCGCGCCCCTTGGTGGACCCGGTCGCCCAAAAAAATTGTCACGCCCCGTCACAGACCTAGTCACCCAAACAAACCCATGTGCTCGTCAATCATCATGCTCCTTAGGAATGGTTCACCCAACCTTGGTTCGCCCCTCATGTCTTCGCACCCCATCCATCTCACTGAATCATCATCTTGGGTGCGTGCAACCCTCAGGTGAGTCGATCCGCCTCTCCTAAGTGCGCCCCCATGCCTTAGCTGATTTTCCTTCTTTGGTGGAGAAACCAAGTATTTCCCTCAACCCTTCATCAAACCATTTGTTGTTTGACTAATTTCGTAAGGCATGTTGGGTGGAGTCTCCCCTCAGCACGTTGCGCACCCAAGAAACCCCAACTCTCCCCTATATGAGGAATTTTGTCTTCTCATTCGCACCGAGCATCCCACCTTCCTAATTTGGATTATGGTGGAAGTGTGCATGCACGATATGGGAACTCGAGGCCTTACATCCTCCCCCACCTCAAGTCGTTTTATTCCTCGAACACATCTAAAAAATATGTGATCTCTAAGTCTCCACCTGAACTTTTGCCTCCGCTGCCACTAACTCTGCTAGAAACCCCAAGTTTTGTGCCAAGTGGAAACCCCAAATTCTGTCAAAGTGGAAACCCCAAGTTTCTGAATTACAATGCAATCATCCACAACCTGTGCAACCATCAACACTGACCTCTTCCCAAAGTGGTGTGCAACCAAAATATAAACAATGATGGAAAAATGTCTCCTCCCCAACTATGTTCGCAATGTCTACATTGCCACTTAATTGCTGTGACAATCACTCTTTGTTTCGTTGTTGTTGTTTTTGTTTTTGACTTAACTGTTGCTGCAACCTCAACAAAAACTTCAAAAATGTCCAAGTTTTAAACTCCTTGTGATTCCCTACTGCGATCATACTTCGACCAACTCTGCCATGTCTCCACACAATGCTAGCCCCCATGCCTTAGAATGGTTGGGTAGCTAATCCAACTGTCGTGCCCAACTCATGAGAATGTACTTCCTCATGCCCAAAATTAGTATTTTGTGTCTGCATCTCTGTCACTCCATCTGACTCCAAAGACTAAGGCAAGTTTCCATCCTTGCCTCACTCCCACTGCCATTGTCCGATCTTCATCAAGGAGATCATGTACAATGTCTAAGTGCTTCACTTCGAACCTATTGGTGCATTTGTACTCTAAATTCCTTCTACAATTTGGTTCATCCACACAACGATCTCAAATCAAGGCAAGGTCACCCCTCACCTTACTGCATCATGAAATCACCCCCCAAAAAAATCATCTGCGACAACTTGACTCCACTATCCACCTAATGGCACAGTTAGCTAATCTTCCCTAAGAATCGCACATCCAAAATGCCCTTTTCCTTACTACTTCATCACCTAGCCACACTGCTACATATACTTCTCTATTCATTTGAATGGTTAGGCTTCAACCTCAACCATGCTATCCAAAGAAAGAAAAATTCCCATCCCTAAGTAATCTTTTCATGTTGCAATCTATCTATCCACAAAATCCTCCAGATGAAGGTAAGTCTTCAACTCACCTCCTTTTTTCAAGTCACCTCAATGCAACTCACCATATACAATGAGTGTGGCCAATGTGGCTACACTCCTCAAATGTCCACATGAACTATATAAAACACTCTAGGTAGAATGAGTCACTTCAAAGAATTTCCATGCCTTAGGCATGTTCGAGCCAATACTTCTGCCAACTCCAACCAATGAGCATCCCTCGATCTTTGAGTCATCGCACAACCATCCGCAAGTGACCAAGATGTGCTCTGTCTCATCCAATGTTCCATACCAAAGGAGAGAGAACACCACCCAAGTTACTTGGTCTGCGTTCTGCCCATTCAGGTTAACTTCCAACAATTCTTGGTCGATTTCTTTGCTGATTCCATTCGTCTCCTAGAACAAAACTTCTTTGCACTCGTTGCAAGTTTCCAAACTTTGACACTATCATTGCGACTATCAAGTCATCGCATGACCCAATGAATCTGTCCAAAGCACCAAACACCAGGGCGCCTCACCCATCCTCTCAACTTGACATGTATAAACTTCATTTCCCACTTCATTTCAACAACCTGTCCAATGTGCCTCATCAAATATTTAGGCAGCTTCCTCAAGCCACCTCCACGGTTGCATCCAAATATACCTAAGTCCACCACAAGACTCGTCCAAGTAGGTCACCCAAGCTCTCTGCACATTTTCTCAACCAAGGAGTCCCAAACTGCTATACAACTTCTTCAAATATGCACCACTTGAGTCACCCTGAAGTTTGTTGGTTTTCACCGTGGAAATAGATTTCACTTGAACCATCAAGTCATTTGGCTTCCCTTCAAAGAAATCAATGCAACACTTAGGAAGTGTAAGAACTTGAAACCAACCATACCTTTCCAACAACATCCTTCATTGCAACCATGTTCTAAGTTTGTTGTCTTGGACCTTCACTTTCCCAAGCGAACGACTCTCCACATGAACTCTCCTTGATCACCGTTCGCAGCTCCATAAGCCTGCAATACCTTCGCTGCAATACAAGGCTAAGTCCATTCATCCACTTCTGAAATTCATCTAAGTCCCAAACTTCACATGCAATTGATTGAATTCATCTCTAATGTATTTCCATCTCTGCACCTTGACTTTTTCTGGTTCAAGGAAGCATGCACCCATTCCCTGACTGTCAATTCATATTGTTTCTATCTGATTGTTGTAACTTTGTGAATAGCTACCTTGTTTAATGGTTGTGATCTACCCACCAAAAACACAGTTGAACTCAACTGTTGTTCTCGATGGTGCATGGCATGAAGACTTCATGATGGAAACATGCCCAACTAACTGCTTGATGTGAAGTTGATCTAGGTTGCCCCAGATTTTCCAACGCACCTAAGTGATTCACCTTGTTGCAACTCAGAACTACTCCCCTTCACAATCACTTATGCAATCACCCTCTGTGCTTCACTTCTGTGGTTATATCTGTGACAAATCACACAATAGATCCTACGTTCATATTCCTTTCCCAAGTGCTTGGTTCTACCAATGAACTATGTGCCTATTCTCTAAAGATGTGCACAACATGTCCAACATTGAATTCCATCACGAATCAAACCAACCAAATCTACTTGTTCGATCAAGTCTGCGACAAGTTTTGTGATGAAATATGTGATGAGTTTTGCATTCACTCACCCTTTCCAAGTGCTCTGTCTTACCACAAACTATTCTCTTGGTCCATTCAAGGTGTGCACCCAGACCAAAATTCTCTGATACCAAACCGCTCTGATACCATTTGTGACATCCCCATAGTGTACCTAGCTGAATCTTGCAATCGTGCACCTCTTGAGGGTGTGTGACATCATGATGTTTCTCACTTGGATTCTTGGCAACAACAAGGTTACTTTGTTCAGACTATGCCTCTTCACCTATAGCATACCCATGCTCCGTTCTAGGATACTGGTGAGTCACACTCCTACTCTAGTGTAAGTCTTGTATACTTAGACATTTGTTAACTGCTTTAACACTTAGTCATATATAATCATACATCCATGAAAAAACAAGATTACTATGGAACAAATTAAATACAAACATAGATATAGTGTGGGCGACACAAACCATCCTAACACCCAGGTAAGTCTTTGTTATTGTAAAAAAATTACAACATGAGCACTACCGACTTGGTTTACAATAGGGTAGAATCAAATGACTTGCCTCACCTCACCAATACACTCATACACGAATCGCCAGCAAGTCTTTTTATCGCAATCATCTTCACAGCCACATGCAGTGCACCTCAGATGTTTCCCCAACCACAAACTTGTTGTCGCTTCATTTCCACAAAATCTATGTCTTCGTTTCTTAGATTGTATCTCTTCATTTCTGTAGACTTCACGGATTTTGGTTCTACCTCACACATGCCTCCAAAATTCCTGCATTTCCAAACTTCACCAAAATCAGCCCAAGAGACGTTCTCCCAACTCTTTCCAATGAATCCACCTCAAGGAAACACAAGTCCTCCCAAGTAGAGTGACTTTGATCTTTGAGGGAGCTCCTCCTCTTCGTCTGCTTTAGAATCACATAAATCTCTTGCTCCCTTGTCTTGCCAAAACTTCCTTCCTTGATTGTGCACCCTTGTTCTCTTATAATTTCTCCAAAGGTCACCATCACGAACCATAATGTCCTTTAGGGTTGTCATTATACTTCGCAAACCAATGCATCCAAATGAATCATTGCACCCCTTCATATACCCAGTCACCCAAACAAATCGTTAGACCCCTTCGTGGACCCAGTTTCCCAACCAAACTCATGTGCTTGTCAATTGTCTTTCCCATTGAGACCGATGAACCCAACCTTGGTGTGGCTCTCATGTCAGTGCACCCCATCCATTTAACTAACTTCTCATCTTGGGTGTTTGCACCACTTAGGTGAGTTGGGATGACTCTCCTAAGTGCTCCCCCCATGCCTTAACCGATTTTCCTTCGTTGGTGGAGCACCTAAGTTTTTCCCTTAATCTTTCATCAAACCATATGTCATTTGAATTGTGTCACACGGCATCTTAGGTGGAGTCTCCCCTTGGCACGTTGTGCACCTAAGGAACCCAAAAATCTCCCCTATATGAATACTTTTGTCTCCTCATTCGCACTGAGCATCATGCCTGCCTGATTTAGACTATGGTGGAAGTGCACGTGCCCAAGGCCTTACAACATTGAATTTACATTTCCAAGACGGTTTAGAGAAATCACTAGGACATCCCTGAAGATGAAGGTTTTCAAGTATTTGTTTGTCTTTGAGAAAAGGGAAATCCATATTTCACGTAATAAATTACATATTTCACAAGATAAATAGGTACAAAGAATTAAAAGAGAAAAAAAAAGGTACTACACAAATAGAAAGAAATAAGTTTTTACATCTCTCTAAACTATATCCTAAGAAATTTTGGAGGTAAATTCTAATTCGTAAAATGAAATAAAACTACATGATTTCATTAAGAGAATGGAATTCCTATTTAAAAATCTTTATGTATCCCTTAATGTCGTGGACAACATTCAAACCCTTTCTACAAAGGAAGATTTTTTTTTTCTATAGAAGACATTTTAGAGTTTTGGGTTAAGTGACTTTCAAAAGGGAAAGCTAAGGACATCGAAGGCTACCAAGAATAAATCCTAAAAATGGGAGGGCCTATCCTCATCCCTTATATTCATAAGATCTTCAATTTAGTAGTCAAACAAGGTTTCCCTAAACCCTAGACTCAAAGCCTCATTGTCCCTATTTTTAAAAGTGGGGATAAAACCAATCCCTCTAATTATAGGTCAATTATGATTAACCTCGTTTTAGCCAAGTTATATGGAATTATTCTGGAAACGAATATCAACATATAATTAGAAAGCCACATAAAAAGAGCTAAAGGCCAAGCTAGACTTAAAAGTTGACATTCAACTACAGACCACCTTGTTATCCTCATAATCATTGTAGAGGAGTGTCGCAATAATAAAACCAATCTCTTGTGTTGCTTCGTTGACTTTATAAAACCATTTGATATAATACCCAAAACTAACCTTTGGAATGGATTAGAAGCGCTAAAAGTTCCTTTTGAGTTGAGAGTGTTAAGTTGGGGAGGTCACAAGTTCGACTCTCTTGATCCCCTTGGGGTTAGGCTCTATAATGAGGGCCAACGATTTACTCCGTTTATCATCCATGGATCATGTGGAAGTACTCATAGGGTTTTATGCAAGGATTTCCCTGGACAAAGAACACTCTCATGAGTTCCATAGTGAAACAAGGCATTGGACAATTCCTAAAATGTCGCGGGTCGAAAGAAGTTGTCATCTTTGTGACACTAAGAGGGTTGAAGGTGAAAAACACTTTCTCTTAGAATGTCCTATGTATACCCACATTAAATCTCAGTTTCAAAATAATATGTTATAATATTGATCTTCCTAAACTTTTAATTTATGAAAACTATGGTAATTTATAACTACTTTTATTAAAAAAAAATTGAATTAAAGCAACCCAAATTATTTCATATTTTTTTTAATATCCATGAACCAATATTAATCTGAATAATAATAATAATAATAATAATAATAATAATAATAATATAAACTACATAAATATCCCAAAAATCAATACTATATAGATAAATAAAAAAGTCAATAAATCATTGAAGGGTTGGTGAAATATTCATTTAATTGAAAATTCAATTTTTTTTATATATGTTTAATTAATGGTTGAAAATTAGTATGACTTGATATCTAACGATTTGTATTTTTTTTTTCTTTTTCTAAATGTGGTTGGAAGTGGGTATTTATGGGAAAGTGAATTATTTGAATAAATCCATATTCGTGTTTATGATAAATAGTAACATGTGAGTTTGTTTGTGTATATATATTTTTAAATATCTAAATATGGTTAGAGGTTGGTATTTATGGGAAAATGAATTATTTGAATAAATTCATATTTGTGTTTATCCTAATAATAGTAACATATGTAAAAGGGTAGTGAATCACATTTCTTGGAGCAATCGCAATATAGGGTTTTGAAAGTCACGACCATTGCAGAGGGCAACATGAGCACCAGAGGAGGGGGTAAGGGTACCCCCTCATACAAACATATAGTGGTAGACAGAGGGAAAGGGCCAAGGGGCGTAGTTTTCAAGGCACCAATGACAAGCACCTCAGGATCTGACCCTGGAATAGGTCAGGAAAGAAACAAGGGAAAAAGTGAATGCAGGGAAGAGGAAGCAAGAGAAACTTAGAACAAGACGCAAGACACAAGGAAGACCAATCAGACAGAAGGGCGCAACCCATGCAAAACCAAATCAGTATTGATACCCAAGGTGGTATTGGGGGATCCAAAGATGCAACTCTACAGGGATCAGATGAAGGCGCATGCGCTAATTTGCAAATTTATGGGATTATGGCCCACCAAAAAAGCGCTGCGCAACTGGATAAAAAATCACTAGAAGCCAAATGGGGAAGTGGAGCTCCATCTAGGCTCAAAAGGTTTCTTCACAACAGTATTCATAAACCCAGAGGACATAGATAGAGTATTTGAAGGAGGGCCATACTTCCATGCATCAACATGACTGTACATGCAGCCATGGAAAGAGAATTTCTCCCTAGAAAAAGAGACCTTCAAAAAGGTACTGGTCTGGCTGAGACTCTACTCCCTACCCTTAGACTACTAGTTACCTTCTATTTTCGAAGCAATAGGGAATAAACTGGGGAAATATATAAATACCGCAAAATCCACCCTGAAAGGGAGATACACATCTTACGCAAGAATATGCATAGAGATGGATGTGTCAGGAGCACTCCCAGAAGCCATATGCCTTGAATTCAGGGATGAGGAATGGATCAAAAATATCCATTACGAACAGATCCCCTTCCGATGCAAAATATTCCACGAACATGGCCACCTGATCAAGGAATTCCCTCTTAATAAAAAGCAGGAAACAAAAAATCCCAAACCACAACAGGATGAGGATGGATTTGTTAAACCAAACCCCAGAAGTAGAGCCAACAAAAAGCAGAGCAAATCCCAAGAAGGAAATAACCCAGAGGTCCAGATTAGCCCATAAGGAAGGGATAAAACCAATCAAGGGGCAGAGGCCAAGAAGGATACAACAAAAGATCAGGAAGTCCGAGAAAAAACACCAAACGAGCCCACTGATCGACCTAACAACCAAAAGGAAAAAGGAAGCTACGCAACTTCGATGGAAGGAGAAATTAGAGATGACAACACCCCCATGCAAGATGCAGAGGGAGAAGTAGAAATGACATCGAGCGAAGTAGGAAAAGAAGATATGGTGGAAAGGGAAGGGATAGACATCACGAACATACTGGAGCAATGGAAAAGACAGGGAGTAGACAATGTACCAACAAAGAAACTTGATCACATCCAATACCTATTCCTCCTAAGGGAGGAAGCCAAATATAGAGGCATAAAGCATGCACACGAGGAGATTGGACACCTAGGAGTCAAAGATGACGAGGTACAACCACAACTCTCACCCAAGAAGACGCGGAGGAAAAAAGACAGAAAATCCAATAGTGTAGCCCTACCGGAGCTTGGAGCGCTACTGATAAACTCGGGTAAGATCCAAAAAATCTTCCCCAACTACCCCCACATGTTTAAATGAAGGTTATAACTTGGAATATAAGAGGCCTAAACATCCCAAGAAAGCAACGAATCCTTAGGAGTAGAATAAAACATGAACGACCAGATCTCTTCTTTATCAAAGAGACCAAGTGTAATACAGAAAGAATGGAAACAATCAGTCAACAACAATGGTGCAAGTACAAGATGGTGGCTATTGGCAGCTACCACATGGAAGGAGGCATCCTCACCCTATGGAACCCACAAGTACTAAGCCTAATAGCAGCCGAAGTGACAAGGCATACCCTTACGGTCTACATGCAACTCATTGGGAACACAGAGGAGATTTTATGCACTAATGTGTATGGACCCCAGGCATTAGAGGATAGGAGAGGTATGCTAAGCGACCTAGATGATCTCAAAAACTGAGCCAACAACCTCCATTGGATCCTAGCTGGGGATTTCAACATCATCATGTCAGTTGTGGAGAAAAAAGGAGGGACAAGAAGATTGGATAGAGATGCAGAGGAATTCTCAAAATTCATAGACACAATAGAGATGGTCGATCTGAAAATAAAAAATGGCCAGTTCACCTGGAACAAAAAGCGAAATAGCTAGCATCAGGTAGCAACAAGACTCGACATATTCCTAGTGTCAGAGTCAATCATTATGCAGGGGCTAACCTTAGACTACAACACCCTTCCATGGGGGGGATCTGATCACTGGCTAGTGCAACTAGAAGAAGGCTTCCAGACCACACCAAAGAACATACCCTTCAGATTCGATAAATTCTGGATGGAACACCCGACTTTCAAGGAAAATATCAAATAGTGGTGGAGTGAAGAGAAACCACAGAAAGGGAAATGGATGTTCAAACTCTACAAGAAACTAAAACATATCAAAAATAGGCTCAAGGAGTGCTACAAGGACACATTTGGGAATATAAACCAAGATGTTATCACTAAAATTTCGTCTGCACATGGCGACAAGAACTCCGCATCATCAAAACATCAGTGAAGTCATTCATGGCATTGAATTAATTTCAAAGCACTCCAGAAGGGCCAAAAACTATACAAAGTAACCAAAAATTGAAGGGCGCTTTACAGCAGTTTGGTGCACGCATGCATGCGCAGGACAAAAACGTGCTATTCGCACATGCGCGCTCGACGCGCATCTGTCAACACAAAAACCCGCGCATCTGCTAATACGGTGCATTAATTGAATAGGTCGGCCTCCCAACCGCTTACGGACCAGCTCCCAAGTTGATTTGACTCTCAAATCAGAGCCGGATCTGCAAAATCGACGAGTTAATGACCTAAGTAAACCCTAAAAGGGTCCCTGTTCACACTTTGAGAAGGTTACGTGACCGCCCGAGGAGTTGCTATAAAAAGCCGTGAGGATACACTGTTTTGGCAAGGAATTCTAAGCACTGTTATGCTGTTCAGATGGTTTAAGGGCTCACCCTTTAACAAACAACCCATCAGCTGCATCACCGAGAGTTCTTTCACTGCTATGCTCAGTTCTTCTCATTTGTAAGGAAAGCAAACTGTGTGAGGGCCCCAAAGAGCCTTCCGTTGGAGGGAGAAGGAACCTCTGGTCTCTTCCTTCAGTGTGCTCCGGTTTCATCAATACACCTGCCTGAAACTATTGGTGACACCTGTGTTTTATGTTTGATGTTTGTTGCTTCTTGTTACAGTTTTGATTTGTTTTTAGTTCGTATTAGATTGTAGTTCTTTTTGTTTCTCTAACCCTATGCTGCCA
>ML781031.1:732151-763467 GCA_009831015.1 Picea engelmannii | reverse complement strand
GTAGCTCAATAGGAGGATGCCCCCTCGAAGAGGCAAGTGAACAGGAGAGGATCCCTTCCATAATAGGATCCATTGTATGGTGTTGCCCTACCCTAAGGGTTTGATATAATAAAGTGGTGTTTTTCTATATTGTTCTTCTATATTTGTTGTGGTGCTTTTGTATTCAATCTTTGGATCTTAACAAGTGGTATCAGAGCTAGAAGGTTCCTAGGAGATAGGGAGAGCTATATAAAGAAGTCTAGGCAATGTAATGAAACATAGAGAAGAATATTGTGATTGTACAAGAAAGGATTTCTTGAGGAGTTTTATCCTTCCATAAGGATTAATATATGGTGTTACCCTACCTCAAGGGTTTTCTCTATTTCTTGTGTTCATGATATGGTGAATGGTTTATGGTCTATTCTTGGTTATTTCTGAAGTATATTTGCAGATCTGATATAGGTGCTTAATAGAAGGAGATTCCATGTTAGTCATCAACATAGTAAGGAAACTCCAAAACGATACCAAAGTGGGAAAAATTCATAGGCATTGGCGATTGGCGTATTATCTGCAAAACATTTAGGAGCATTTACAGACATGGATCACAGTGGAGTTGCACTAGGTCTGAAGGTTAGCAAATGGACTCGCAGATATAATTCCTAATGAAGGGGTCGACAATGAAGGATCATAATTGGATGCCACATGAATTAACATCCCAAGTGTCCATTTTCAGACAGACTCTACCCAACTAGCGGCAAAGGACTACGATGAAAACCAAAGTACGAATGACCGCATCAAGGCTAGAGGCACATAATTAAATGAAGAGCAAGTAGGATCCATGCTGAATCTGATAGGACACCTTTTGAACACGAGTTACAATGCATATCACAATCACACCACAAGAGGGGGTATGACACCATGGTCCTGTCAATAGAATGAAGTACAGGGGTTGGCTGTGGGAGAATGGAAAGGGTAATCCATAGTCGACAGAGGATGAAGACCAAATGGATAGCCCGAGGGTAGGAATGGGTACACCTCATCCACACACAGGTCCCGAGGGAGGAAATTATTGGAGTAGAGAATGCAAGGAAAAAGATTGGCGCCGAAACGACGACAGAGCTCCCAAGTGCACACACTCTGAAACAGAGAAAAAGGACCGAAAGAGATGCCTTTACAGGAGACCCATGATTACCTGGATAAGATCACTTCCAAGGAAACTCTATAAAAGAAGAAGCATCAGGGATAGCGACAAACCAACGAGCAATAATTACAAAGACCAGGAAGGGGAGAATATTAGTGGAGAAAGAAGTCACGACAGAAGCCACAGATTTCAAACAAAGATGGTAAGAATGAAGAATACCCAGAGTAAGAGGGGGGCCCAAGGGGAGGAAATCCCAACAAGCATCCGGAAGATCACTGGGATAGAACAGGCGACCAGAGAGGCCAAAGGAACCTTTCTCGAGCAGGTTGATACAAAGGGAAAAGAAATCATTGATAGGTGGGAGTGGGAAATCAACACCAAGCACCAGGGAAAATCCTGGGTGGAGCTCATCCAAGAAGCAGATGAGATAAGGGACCCAGGGGCCACACAACCCAGGTAAACCCTCTAACACAAAACGGTGGAGGAAGCTTGGCACACAAAAATTATGATAAGCAAGCTGAGAGCTGACAGGAATCAGACCAGGAGGGTGGAAAAACGAGCCCACAAGAAGGAAATCATAGAAATTATGAGCCGCCTCAGCAACGTGGAGGCCAACACAAGAAGCATAGCAGAGGACCAGAGGAACCAAAGAGAAAAAATAGAATGAATGGCTGGACAGTTCCACCTCTACCTTCTCTATGTCCACCACATGGACATCACTCCAGCAGACCGACGCAGAACACCAGCCAACATTAGAAAGACGCGCACGGTGGAGCAAAAAAAGGAGAATGAGGCAAGGAAGGAAGGATATGAAAGCCATCCAATTCGCTTGGACTAGCACAACATCAACCCAAGATCATTTTGTTTATCAGTGTAGGAACGACCCAAGATATATGTTCTCATTTTAGTGTATTTCTTATGGTATATTTTTTTCAAACGAACTTATGGAGATTGGGTCGGTTTCCCCGAGTGGTGGCCCAACCATCCCCTCACTTATGTAGACAACGCAATCTCGAGACCCCTGATCTAGTTTCCTTTTGGCAGAGCAGGGGATACCCCTCAGTCCCTTTTTGTACAATATTTTACTCAATAATATAGAACCTCAACTCACTTACAAAAAAAATAAATTAATAAATAGTAACATAGTATACAATAAAAGTGTAGTTTAAATTTTATATTTTTTTTCGGCTGTGATTTTTGATCGTTTTTGTTAAAAATTGGTTAAAAATTTAAAAGAATTGATGGAATTGCATATATCAGTTACTGATATTGCAAAATCTAAGTGGATTAGGGGTTTTTTAGTGCGTTGGATCCATATATGCATTCAAAAATACAATTTGAACATTGAAAATTGTAATTTCACCAACAATGGGATCGTCGGATTCTAGTGATAATTACCTAGAAACGTGTAAAAAGTCTAATGTTTAGACTAGTCCAATAATAATTAGTAACATGTAACTTTATTTGTGTACATTTTCTCTATTTGTCATTTTCTTTTTGTATATTGTTTTTGTGTTCAATTAGGGGAATTTTGAAGTAAAAAATGGGCTTCAAAACAAAAAATGTAAGCAAAACCAATTTTACAAGAGTCAATGACATTTTAGAGAATGACATCATCTCTAGAGGATGAGTTGACATTGCTTGAGTTAAAAATGTTTATTTGTCACTTTCTAAATGGTGGATGACAAACCATAGTTAACCTTGATAGTGTTGCAAGTAAAGTACTCATAATGATAAAAGTACTTATAAAATACTTTTGAATATAACATACGTACTCATAAAATAAAGTACGTTTGAATATATAGAAATAAAGTACTAATTTAAAATTCGAAAACATAATACATAAGTTATACATATTGTTCACACTTCATTTTTAAAATTAAATAAAACAATTCATAATTCATTATATATATATATATATATATATATATATATATATGAAAGAAAAAAAAAACTTTATATTTCTAAAAAAATATACATATTTCTATCCTCACAAGGAATTTCAGAGTTCATCATTCTAGCCTATACAAAAATATTTTTCCACCCTTTTGTTCAACTAATTCTCATTTCTTGTCACTATCCACATGATTTTTGATATCTATACTTGCTTCTTTCAAACTCTATATCTTATCTATTCCGAGGGATATAAAAAATACTCCATCATTTGAAAAAAAGAAAGGCTAGAGAAGGAAAGACATCTCCTTGCAAAGGAGTTAGTAAAAGAATATCTAAAAAATAAAGGCACCCTCATCAAGCTCCAAAGATTCCTTAGAGAGCTCATCTACCAAAGTGTTTATCTCCCTATAGACATGAGTGAAAGAATACCACTCAGGATCATATAATAATGCACGAATCTGCATCAGCATGGGCTAAATTATTACAACTTGAGGTTGCAACTAGCCTTTAGCCCTGTCAATTGCCACTTTGGAGTCACCCATCACTTGAAATTTATGAAGATTTAACATTTTTACCAAGAACAATAGAGTCCACATGGAAAATAACTTTTCTTTCATATTCGACCGATTGCTTGGAGTGTATTTCACTTTGAAAAACTGAGAAACATAAATATACAAGACAACTTCGACCCCACAACATGATGGGTGCCCCTGATAGGCCCCATAAAAAAACCCCAAGGAACACCTTCGACTAGGGGAGGAATAATCAACTTCTTCAGCTTGTGAATTTTAAGTTCTGACTTGAAGTCATGAGATAGATTCAACACCAACCCTGCCACTACTTTTAGAGGAATGCACATCTTCTGGGAAATGCATAAATTCTGAGACCACCAAATGAAATAAACTAAAAATAATGGAAGAGAGCCAAGCTCCCTTACTACTTGGTCTTCCTGTGAGTTTTTCAAACAAACCTCCAAGTATCCCTCCAGAGCATGAGAGATGAATTTGAACTTAGTGGAGACTGCATTCCAAACCTGTTGGACATATGAACACTTTACAAACAATGAAGGATAGATTTTGGATCTTCCTTGCACATGGAGCACCAATTTGGGCCTATCCACCCTCTTGTTAACCCATTGTCCCACATCGAAATTTTGTTTTAAAGAGCCAACCACAATAGAATCTTATTGTTAAGAGACATGTGCACCTTCTAGACATAGGACCACCACCACCTCCTATCCCTCGAAAATTCAACTTCTGTAATGCATAGGTATCCCAAATTTTCCATATAACTTCCAGTCATTTCATTCTTTGACCAAAATAATGAATCCTACTCCTCCTCCCGCAAGCTTATGAAATTTTTAATCAATCTTATGGTATAAACTACCCACTTTGTCGTACAATCACCTTCAATATCTAACTCCTCTCCTTCTTGCCACTCACTACGACTAGTTTGATCTACACTCCTGGCTCTTACTTCCCATATTGAGAGAATACCTCGATTATGGAGCATAGCCATCAAAAATGAATCCCACTATCGAATTCACCCAGTGTTCCTCTCTTATTATTATGCTCTTTTCATTGCCAATACACCACACTTTCCATTTCCCAATTAATGGAAAATACTCAATCATCACTTTCCATGTGATCAAATTGTTTTCCCCTGACTTCCTTGGCAATCTAATCATTCGATGAAGGATTTTCCTCGAGAATACATCACCCTTCCCCACAACATCTTGTTATGAATAAGTCTCTACAAACACTTCTTTGCCAATGCTATAATGAACTAGTAAATTCTTTTTATAACTTAGCCTCTCATTTCCTTTGGCATTGTTATTCTCTCCCACTTGACCAAAGGAATTCCATCACCTTCCTTTCTCCCCAACCACAAGAACTAAAAAGACACTTTTGTGATATTTTTTAATATTTCTTTTGAAATTTTGGGTATGGAATCCCAATATAAATGAATGCTGCTAAGAATTAACTTTAGGAGAACTAAAAAACATCCTCTTGATAACCATCGATGAGTCCAATGCGAGACTCTTTCTTGATTCTTTTTAACCAAACACAACCAATTGTCAAAGGAGTATGCATTAGGTTTTAACACAAAACCAAGATATTTTATCCCATTATCAATGTTTAACCAAGAATATGGGAGAAGATCATCCAACTAATATTGGACTTCATCCCTTACCTCATTAACAAGCATAGTGTAGTTTTCCATGTTGATCTACATTCCTATAGTTGCACAAAATATTTCTAGAATATATTTTAAGGATTTAAATTCCTGTACTAACCCTGAACCAAATAGGAGCACGTCGACAATGAAAAGAAAATGAGAGAGAATTTCCAACGATGATATTTCGATTCCTTTTAGGAAGCCTTTCCTCCTTGCATTTTTTATTAACTTTCTAAGTCCCACCACCACAATGAGAAAGATGAAAGGAGATATTAGGCACCCTTGACGGAGGCATTGTGAGGAGTGAAAATAAGAAGACGGGGAGTCATTAATGAGCACAACAAAGGAGGCTAAATCAATGCACCCCATTATCAAATTGACCATCCTAAGATTCATCCCCATTTGAATTAATGCAAGTCTTATAAAAGTCCATCTCACCTTGTCATAAGCCTTTGAAATATCTAACTTCAAGACAATGGAGGGAATATTTGGAGTTTTAATGGAATGCATGGTTTCCTGAGCTAGCGTGACTGTGTCATGGATTTTCCTCTTATAGAGGAACCCAAATTGTTCCTCTGAAATTATTTCTCTTAAGAGGGGCTTAAGACAATTTTCAATGATCTTGGAAATGAGTTTGTAAATTATGTTGGATCATGTTGTCATTGATGCCAATGGTTTGATTGATTGATGTCAAGTGATTGATTGATGTCAAAGGATTGATTGATTGATGATTGATTTAATGTAATATCT
Organism: Picea engelmannii; assembly: GCA_009831015.1. Classification (NCBI taxonomy): domain Eukaryota; kingdom Viridiplantae; phylum Streptophyta; class Pinopsida; order Pinales; family Pinaceae; genus Picea; species Picea engelmannii. Next base: position 757,523 of record ML781031.1, on the reverse strand, counting down.
ATTGTCCTTGATGATATTTCATAGATGAAGATGTATCAATGAGTTGTCATTGATATGATGAAGATGGATTAATGAATTGTCATTGATACATGATGAATATGGATTGATGTGGTTTCATTGGTATATGATGCATTGTTGGAAAAATGTATAGATCACTCATTATTGTCTTATCATGATTGATAAGGTGCACAAATGGATGAACTCCAAAGTGGTCCCCTTACGGTGAAAGACCTCACGGGAAGACGCTTTGCAGATTGAGTTATCCTAGAGGAATGGTTGGAGGACCCATGCTCTCATTATTGTATTATCATGATTGATAAGGTGCAAAAATGGATGAAATCCAAAGTGGTCCCCTTATGGTGAAATCCCTCACAGGAAGACGCTTTGCGGATTGAGTTATCCTAGAAGAATGGTTGGAGGACCCATGTTTGTATGTGGAATAATGAGATGAAGATCAAGGAAATTGTTGGTGAAACTATCCTAGATGGATAGTGCTTGTCATGCCATTTCCGGTGGTATGTGGAATGTCACATAACTCCTCACAGTTTGAGAGTTATGGCCTTACGAAGTTGAAGGACCCCCATATGAAGGCTTGAAGCCCACAAGGTCAAAGAAGTCAAAGTGACCTAAAAGAAGAAACCATTATTTAAATAATAAAGAGAAGTGACAAAATCAAGAAATATTATTTAAATGATAAAGTAAGGTGACAGAATCAAGAAGGAATATTTAAATGATAAAGTAATGGAGAACTTTCTATTTATGGAAAGTGGTTAACCCTAAAAAAGGGAAAATGGGTTAAGTGACCTAGAAATGGGTTAATATTATTTAAATGATAAAGTAAAGTGACAAAGTCGAGGTGGATTATTTAAATAATAAAGAGAAGTGACAAAATCAAGAAATGATAAAGTAAGTGACAAAATCAATAAGGAATATTTAAATGATAAAGTATTGGAGAACTTTTTATTTATGGAAAGTGGTTAACCCTAAAATAAGGAAAATGGGTTAAGTGACCTAGAAATGGGTTAAGTGACCTAAAAATGGGTCAAGTGACCTAGAGGATGAAAGTATAAATAAGATAGAAATGGTATCTTGTAGATCATCCTTTTTGTGGATGAATGGAGAGCTTCTTGTGAGAATATATTTTGGAGTATTGATGGAGAACTTATTGTGAGAGCTTCTTGAGCATTTTTGGTGTGGAACACTTGAGCATATTGAAGATCTATAGGTGACTGAGGTAACCAAAGGATATCTAAGCCAAATTTCAGAGGGAAGGTGAAGAAAAGAGGGCGAGAATTCAAGGGAGGATAAATTATTTTCATGATGCTTTCTAAGTTTCAGATCGATTCAATAAATATTCCGTGCAGGACACACTCTACAAGGTCGCTCTCTAGAATAAGCCAGAATTCAGCAATGTATGACATTTTTTCTATAAATCCTTTTTTGAGAGGTTCCAAGTAGTGACACCTAGAGGAATTGCATAAAACACACTGAATAACATTGTGTATCAGTTTCATATCTTTATTCATTACAGGTACAAAGTTTTGATTATTTCAAGTTAGGGTTGTTGACTAATCCAAAACTAGTCATGATTGAGACAAGCAGTTGATGAGTTGGCACATACATGAGGTGTATAGTTGATGATTTTGGTACATATTGATGAGTCATTGTTGATGAGTAGTTGATACATGATTGGTATATACTTGGTACATGGTTGGTTTCACTTGTTTATGGTATAGGTTGATTACAAATTGTTTGGTACAGGTTGGTGCATGGTTGAAGCACATGTTTATGGTACATATTGATATATGTTGAGGATTGTTGCCTCATCTCTATTGGTGCTGAGGGTGTAATATGAGTCTTTCATTATAGATCTGGTGCTCTTGTAGAGTTGTACTCTATTCAGTTGTTGCTGAAAATCCCAAGGATTGTAGTCCGTAATAAAAAAAAAATTGTACATACATCTTGTGTTCTTTGTGTTCCTTGTGGTGATGACTTGTTGATGATATATTTCTGATATATGTTGCTGATATGTGTTGACATTTAACTGGTTATAAATTACAACAATGAGTAATGAGTTAATGGTGATTGTTAACTAAGGAGTTTTGGGAAAAAGAGCCCTACACTGTTCACCCCCCCCTCTCAGTGTAGTCGGTGTGTCCAACAAATTAGATTACAACATGATATGGGTTTGAAGTCCTCAAAACAGACAGAATTTATTTTTCATAATAATCGAAAGAAAGGAAACATTAAAGGAGCCCAAAATTTTACTTGATCTTTGGGATTCCCGTGCAACTTTTGAAAGGTCGAATTTAAGAAAATCATAGAACCCTAGGAAAAATTCTATTGTAAGGCCATCTAGGCCTGGGATCTTACATTTTTGGAAGGACTTCAAGGTTGAAAAGATTTCCCCTTTTGAAATTTCAGTCTGCAATGATTCATTCATTTCCTTATAAAAAGACTTCGAGAAGAGGTCTATGACCTTTAAAATTTTAGAAATAGGGAATCCAACCGGTTCTTTAAAGAGTTTGGAGAAATAACCTTTTCCTTCTTCAACTATTTCATCAAAGGATGAAATAAACCACCCATTTTGATATTTTATTTCTCAAATGGAATTCAGGTTCTTCCTATAGCTGGTAAACTTGTGAAAAAATTTGGAGTTATTGTTTCCCTCCTTCAGCTAGATCACTCTACTCTTAAGGTGTCATTTTGAATCAGTCAATATATCCTACTTATTTTTCATTAAATCGCAAATAACACGATCCTCATATTTATAGAGAGCCTATATGTCTATCAACCAAAAAAGATCTAATATTGGATTCCACATCACAAATGTGAGATTGAGTTTTAAAATTGAATTCTTTCACCCATTTCATTGTGAATTTTTTTATATTTAAAAGGTTATCTGCAAATTGTTTCATAAAAGAGCACCCAAATTCATCAACCAACGGATACCACGTGGACCCAAATAACCTCTTGTAATCATCCTCCTTGAGTCATTCTTGGTTAAACTTCATTGGGGTAGGCGACTTATAACCTGTTTTGACTATCTTTAACATAATGGGCATGTGATAAGAAATCCCCCCCATCGTCACCCACGAGCTAAAGGCCCATGTTTTTTATATAAAATATTCATAAATACGAAATCTACCTAGTCTTTTAGGGACTATATTTTTGTCTTTTCTTCCATTTCTCCAAGTTTGGGATAACTTGGGAGGCTCCAAGTAAATCAAATTGTTTTCTTGTAACCAATGAGAAAAAAAAACTTCTAGAGTATCTTTGCGAGAATGAGCTCTACATACTTCTCATAATTAGAGAGTAAAAGTAAGGTCCCCCCTAGAATAAAATTGGGAACATTGATCAAGCCAAATCCACTCAAATTGTCCTAGAATTGGTAGCTGCCAGCATAAGGCTCATAAAAATTTACCATTCAAAACATGGTATTTAAAAACTAGTCCTCTAGATCCACTACTATTCCAGATGATATTTGAGAACATGAGAGAGCTCCAAGTAGAGATAAGACCTCCAGAAATACCCATAGATTCATTCAAGAAAAATGAACAATCTTTTAACCAAACACGTAAGGACTCAGAAGCCTTTGCACCATCACACAAAGTTTCTTGAATCGTTGTGAAATTAGGCACAGTAGCCTGCACCGACCTTTTGAGGACCAAAACATTAGGGGCACCCCCTACCCCATGAGCATTGAAGGAAAGCACAATCATATTTCAATTATGGCTTGGGATTTCCCTGCTCCATGGGCCTGAACAATAGTGATTTGTTTCCAAGCCTTATATACTTTTTTGCCTATATTTGAGATAAATAGAAAAGGGATTTTCTCTGGAATTGACCACCATGATCCTTATCAATATCCAAGCCCCTTGGACATACGACCTCAGGGGTTTTTTTGACCTTCGAACGCAACATATAGTCTAATTTTAAAGAAATATTGGAGCCTAAAAAAGAGGTTGATTCTTCATAAGGGGGACCGAGATTGGTAAAATCATCAACCTTAGGGTGATTTTCATTATCTGGGGAAGAAGAGGAATGCACCATCTCTTGGATGGGGATATTAGCCCCTTTATGAGGGGACAATTCCTCAACACATGGGAGGATTTCACAAGAGGATGAACATACCTTTGGAACAGAAACACAAGGCCCTAAAATTGTACCCATGGGGGGGACCTCAGAAACTTCTTGTGTGTGAGAAAGAAAAATAAAACCCAGGGAGATTTTTCTTACCTGTATTCTCTTCTGGAGAAACCTTTTTGGAAGGATCACCTTGATGCTTGAGCCGATTGAAATTTGGATCTCTAAATCCTTGCGCATGCACATTCACCACCTTTTCACAATTACCACACTTTGCCTCCACCTTCCACTTCCACATATTTTTAAAGGGAGAAAAATGCGATGGAAGACAATGACGTGTTGTGCCTATGAATGCGATGGAATACAATGACACTAAGCTTGTAAATGCACCTTTTACAAGCTCTATACTTGTCTTGCTAGTATTTATATAGCTACAACATGAGTGGGAATGAAAGGGATAAATGATAGGGAAAATCCAATGATGTCATTGAAAGTTTTTTTGAAACAATAGGCGTATTTATCTATGTACATTTTTTCCATTTTGGTCACATATTAATACAAATATTTCCCAGTCCTAATTAAAAAAATATATTATTGGATTAATTATAAAATAGAATAGAGTGTAGACGTTGATTTACTTTTCAATTAATATTTGTAACTTGAATTAAATGTGTTTGTGGAAAAAGAGTTTAGATTTGTGTTGAAACAAGAAGAATTTATTAAATCCATTTGAAATGTATTGTTGTAGTTTATCAAAATTTATGATTTAATAAAAAATGGTTGTTCATGCTATATTGATTATGCAGAAAATTTAAATTGTCTTTTATAAAGTCTTATTATGTGTGTGATGTTGGGCTAAGGTAGTAGCATATCTTCTTGATGTGAGAGGAATTGGTGATGTACATTTAGAAAAGTGTTTATGGTTTGCCACTTAGTATTGAGAACCATTTTTAGAGTTTGAATATTTTGTTTAGGTGAGTTTAACAATTGTAGTTAAACTATAAATATTTGATTCCACTAGTGGAAGAGATGAAGAACCTATCATGGAGCAGGTGTGAGGGTTATAGATAGAGGAATATATGCATGCACTTGAATGATGCTGGTAATGTTGAGACATTTCATGATGCAATGATATTTTAATATTTCCGGTTAAATATTTTTAAGGGATATTAATTGATTGGACGATAAAAAAAATTCCAAGGAAAACATAATTGAGAAACCTCTGAGTACTTCCTTGCATCTAGCAGATGGTACCCAATGTATACCCCTCAACATTGATTACAATGCTTAACTTGACAAGGAAATCTAGAGAGACATTTAATGGAGGTATCAATTTGAGGGATTGACCCTAAGTCCTCATGCATGAAGTTCAAAACACCAATCAATTGAGCCAACCCACTATATTAGTTAGATATTAATTATAAATAAAATACTATAATTTATTACAAATAAACATCCAAATAATTAACATTTAATTTTTATATTTTTATAAGTATAATTCAAAATTTAATATCTCATCATCGTTTTAATATATATCGAAAATATATTTACATCAAAACCTAGAGGGGATCTTCCATGACAGAAACAAAATCCCCTGCCTAGGGACAATCATCGGTGTTTTCATGATAAAACATATTTGATTTTTGGACCATAGAGTTTCCACAAAGGAAAATAAAATGAGATAAAAGTCTATTACCATCCATTTCATTAAAAGCTTAGCAAAAAAAAATAATCATACCAAAGTTCAAACAACTGGATATTGGGGTTTATCCTCTGTCTCCACCTCCACCTCTAGGATCAACTCTGTATCCTTGTCATCTTCCTAGGATGCATCTGGAAACTGGGAATTTGCGTCCAACACAATTGGGTTGGCCCTAGTGCCAACTAAGCTTGAGGATCACTCCCCCTATTTCCTCTTTTCTTCCTTCCTTTTCTTGAGAAAGAATGATCTTTATACCAAACACCATCTAGCACATTGCTTTGAACTTTCCCCTGAAGATGCAGATCGTATGACGAATATCTTGTTTCTACTCTTTGTTTTTCTCCATTTCTTGGGAAACCAAGTCCTTCACAATTCAATATGTTTCAACTATGTTGAAGTATTTTTTGTCCTCAGTATGGGAGTAAACTCGGTTCTTCACCTAATCTTGAACTTCCTCCAGAATATGAACATCATGGATCACTAGGCGCTATGCTCAAACTGTTACCTCCACATATCCAATCTCTCTCTTGGTTTCCTTAGAGAAATTCTCCTATAACCTATGCCTATATTCCCACATGTTCCTTTCTTCTTTGGTAGAGGAAATTAGAGCTTGAGAAGATGATGCCTTTCCACTTACTCTAGCCTTATATTTCCTTTCCCACCCACCCTTTCCATCACCTCTTTCCATCCTGAGGTATGAGATAACACAAAAATAAATCTGGAGTTGAAATGTGAACACAAAACCCACATACCTAGTGGAATTACTAGAGCTACAAATTGGCCAGAGAGCTCACAGATATTTCTCTTAAGAACACTACACCCTTCCCACTAGTCCTAAAAACATAAAACTAGAACAAATCCTGAGACCCAAACCTTCATCATAGCACATTCATGGAAAACAGATCCATGGAGGGTTTAAGAGGATAACCTATCAACCAAGTTTGGTTCTCCTTAGTGAGCCAGACCAAGATATTTTTCCAGGGCTAACCTCTACTCCCAAGTCAATTCTGACCATTCAACACTTCATCTTGTAACACATGTGGAAATATCCTGTTACCACTTGGCATTATCATCATCGTAGGGTCACCACAAATTTCTCTTATCAGACTATAATTTTCCCCTTTCTTCTCTGTACTTATGTGATTCATTTCCCACCTCCACATTTTAATTCCTTCTATACTAACATTGTATTTATCATGTGCTAAATCCATAATAGTCATCATTTCAGATATTGGGAAGATGGGTGACATGCCCCTCTCGAAACGAACCATCAAGCATCTCACTCGTTTGGAATCTCATCGATTTCTCTCTTCCTGAAATATGTCTTGTGCATGTCGGGTTGGATTATTGGTGTGCCACATGGGTGTCCTAGGCCTCGACCATTGGCACCCCATTTGAGGGTTGGTTATCCAACTCATTTAGATGTATACACTCTACTCTCAGTTGCGAAGGTATGGAGTCTGACCTTTGTCAGATCTTTGAAGTGATATCCCGAGACACTCCTACATTCACCAGATGATTTTCTAGGAAGTCGACCTTCCTTCATATGTGGATTGGTACTATTGTTGGAATTACCCTGACCAGATCCTCGACTCTATTGAGTCTTAAGGATACTATCCAATTGGTATATATTTCCTATGGATTCGTCCCATTGATTATCCTTTGAAGAGAAGAGATGAGTACCTGAGAGTCACCTTCCACAATGAAATTGTTGTAGCCTATCTCTTATCCTTGGATATTTGTAGGCTAGTAATCATACATGTAAGTTATTTTCCATTGTTTGAGTTATTTCCTAATTTGCTAGCAAAGATTTTTATGACTTATCCTACTAAGTTGTGAAAAAACCCCCTACACCTAAGAACTCATGGTTTTCCTTTAAGGATCCATCAAAGTTTTTCTTCAGATGGAACTTTGGTGGGGGATCCCACCTCTCTTTGGATCCACAATTGGGATATTTTCGAGATTGTTGAGATTTTCCTTGGCAACGCATCAACTGCCAAGTTTGAAATATTATCAATTTTAAGCCTGCATGTTCCCAATCTTCCTTTGACCAAGTAGTTGAGGAAATGGATTCCCACACATTGGATTGTATTGATTCCCAAACCATATCAACAGTTTTATATTGGTGTTTAAATATTATTATGTTGTGTTCTTTCCATACATTCCAGAGTAGAAAACTATGGAATGTGTGCCCTATCTTGTAGATGATGGGATTATGGTATAGGTTCCTCTTCCAAATATCTAGAGTTATAATTATATCGCCTCTTTCCTTGTATGATTGTATAAACAGGAATACCCCATTGTCCCATATCCATGAGGCCTCTCTACTCCATTGAAGAAATGATCAAATGATTCTTCATTCGTTCTAGACATCAAGCATATCGATGGGCCTGCATGTCTTCTTCTGAGGAGCATGTTCCATGTCAAGGATTTCTTACGTACCACTAGCCATAGAAAGGTGGAAATGTTGGGCTAGAGAACCAAGTTCCACACCTTTTTCCAAACATATCTCTTGTTTTTTGTTTTAAATTCAACTTCTATCTTGTAGGATTCCCTCACCCTAAAGTTCCCATCACCTTTATTACCCCATATTAATGTGTTTGGCCCTGTTCATAACTTGATTTTTCTAGTTTACATTATTTACTACATTTATTTCTTATTTCCTTCTTCCCATGTGATCGGCCAAGTGCCACACTCTTTCCATTTTCCTTTTGTTAAGTAGGAGTTATCGGGTTTCTCATCCCAAAAGTGGTGCACATGTGTCCACCATTTTATGCAGTAGGGGAATTTTAATATGCTAAAATTGTTCTTCAACCATGTTGACGCTTGAATTCATTAGGACCGAAACAAAAACCTCACGAGGATGTAAACCCCCCTGCGTTTTTATAGAGGTGGTACTCCTCTTTAATTTAAAATTTTTCTTGGGATTCTAGATATTCAGAATATGGGATTTGACAGAAGTTCGTCATGGTAATCAAGATTCAAAGAAAATTAAAGATTGTAAGAAAGATAAACATAAAATATTTTTTTTTTTTTTTTAAAGAACGTTCTTGAGAAAGGACTAGGAACCACACACATTCACACATTTAAAGAAAATAAGCAAAATTTCCTCACAACCATCATAGATTAAAATAAATATTTATGATCATATAAAAATAAAAGAGACGATGATCCACATGCATAAGAGAACTTTAACAGAGTGGACACATGAACATCTCATATAAAGATAATGATAGATCAATATCAAATACTTTATACTCAAAACTCAGAGTTACAAAGAACAATCCAAACTGATCCCGAAATAACTCTCTTGAAATTTCTAAAAAATATATAGTCTGTTACATATTCTTTAAAATTTAAAATGTGTTTGCCTTAAAGACTGGGTTTGGGGCTCCCGCGGACCATAAAGAAAATATACAAAATAATTAAGCATGTATAAGGAAGATGGTGGGCAGTAAAAGAAAAAAAAGACCTAGTAAGAAGAAAAGAGAAGTTATCAATCTTTGGTTAAACCTTTCTATTCAAAGAAGCAGAGTAACTAGATGAAGGACTTGATAACGAAATAAATATGTGATCAACATAAAATTACTATAAATGATATCTTTTCATTTTCACTTGCTTGCTGATGTCCTTTTATTGTCTTCATTAACAGTTACAGGGACCAGCTCAACTATTTCTTGCCCCTTGTTGGTAAATTTGTCGATAGATTTCTTGAACCATTCTTCAATAGAACTTTTCATTGGTGTTGCGTTTATCTCATGCAGGATTTTGATGTTGAACAACTCTCCCTCCAAGTCTCTCAAATGAAGGGAAATGCCATGTAATTCTTCTTCAATGTCGATTATTCACAGAGTAGTCCACTAGCCAATTGTTTATGTCGTCCTCATCATATTCAATTATACCATAGAAATTTTCAATTGAAAACCATTTAAAAATCTCAACTTGTTCTTCAAATTGTTGCTTTGTCAGGAATATCGAGTTGAGAAAAAGTTTGGGGTCTTGTACTTCATTAGTACTCTTGGCTAAGTCTATCCCTGTGAGCCTCTTGAATAATTCTTCCCTCTTTGGTATAGCTTGTCTTCATGCTTGAACAATATTATTCAATCTTTTTATCTTTTCTTTCTAGCATGCGTTCAACTGTTTTATCCGACTTGGGGAGGGAAGATCCTCATCTCTTCTCCTTAGTTATGTCATGTTGGAAACTTTGTTTCCAAAGGGTAGTACAACATCAAGGTAAAATCCTTCTTCATTTTTTAGGTCGGCTTACAAATACTCGTGTAAGGCATGCACTCTCGATCCAAAAAAATTAATGTTTTTCGAAGTTTCCCATGGCTCTGTGATCAATGCCATTCTTTTCTTAATATTTCTTTCCACATAGCTCCTAGATTATGTAAGTAGGCTTGAGGATCCTTTTAATTGAGCAGTAGGTGTGGTGGGTCTGACTATTGCCAAAGGACTATAAATAAGTGGAAGAGGCATTACTACGTCTTCCAGTTCCTTGATCCTTTATTTCAACTTCATGTTTTCCGCTTCAAGACCACCAATGGAGTCATCCTGAGCATCCCCGGTTTCTTTATTAATTCTAAAAATATGGAAAGGACACATATCTCTTAGGTCAACCACTAAACAATATTTTCCTTTCTTATTCTTCATATCACCTTTCTCAATAACCAATTTCTTGGATTCCTCGTCCAAGACAACACTCAGAAAAGAAAATGACTCTTCCTCATTGAAGGCCTCATTCTTAATAATTTCCAATGATGAATTATGATGGGTCGTGTTCCCTGGATGATCCATTGTGGGAAACATCTTCTAAATATCCTCCTCAAGATCCATGTCTTCAAGGGAGAAAATGTTGATTTCACTTTCTATGCGGTGGTCTTCTTCTTCTTGCACAACATTTTTCCAATTTTTTCTCATAGGAAGCTTGTGAAAGCTCTTGATTTTCCCGACATGGGATTCTTTTCTCCTCCACCGCTGGAACTAGTGTTGGTAAATTTCCTGGTTGGGTGGGATGGTGGAGAATTGCTCCAAGATGTGGTAGTATTAGGAGTTATAGTTTGGGACTAGGTGCTCTTCTGTTTGGGACCCTTTCCTTTCTTCTTGTAAAATTCATTAGTACTAAGTACTGTCTCCAAGTCACCAACATTGTTTGCAGGAGAGCCTAAGTTATTATCTTCTTCTTCACTAAGAACAATATGAATAAATGAATTGTTGAATCCTACTGCCAGCATATGTTCCATGGAAATTATGTTAGGGTAAAACCCATTTATCTTTTCATCATATTTCATATTTAGATTGTGGAAGAGGTTTGAAAATTCATCGATTTTGTTTATATTCCTAAATATAAAGTCCCTAATTTTCCAATGCAAGGGTATGAATTGATTTTTCTATTTCTCATGGAAAAATTTTAACCATAAATTATACTTCCTTGCAACTTCCTTAATAAACATTTTATCAGATACATGGCATTGAAGAAAGGAGGGATTTTCCTTAGAACTTAAAATCCTGATAACATTGTGATTTTGCATTTGCTCCAATGTCTCCTTTTTATCCAGGAAATTATTTTCCTGGTCGGATATTCTAGGGGTATATTTTCCAAACAATAATCCTTTGAAAATTAAAACAAAATCATTGAAAAATTCATAGAAATGAAAAGAAGCTTTGTGTCTCCATAACGCTTGGTACCAGAAGGTAACTGGATCAAGTTCACAGTTCACGCTCTTACAAATAAACAATTTTTGAAATTGACAACAATATACTATCACAAACACCAAATAAGAAGCCCTAAATAATTTCTTGTCTTTTTGTGCTGTGACAATTGGGAGTAGATTTCAATGGGAATTAGTTTTCCCCAATCGAAAATAGCTTGCTCTTTGACTGTAAAATATAAGATATAAATAATCTTACGGGAAATGTTGGAAATACTTTCTTGGCATGTCACCCTCATGAACAACCAAGCAATTTCCCAAAAGGGGTTTTTGAACGAGTCGAAATGCAACCTGGTAATGTCTTCAGGGACAACCGCAGAATTATCCAAGAACTCAGGAAAGAGGACCAGGTCGTTGTCATGTTTTTCAAGAAATCCCTGCAATCCTCTCCTTTTAAAGTAAGTGTTGGATCATGGAACTTCAACATATTACGTAACACTTGAGGTGAAAGAGATATGGGAGAATGGTCTTGAACTTGAATAATCGACCGACTCGATATGTATTTCTCAATGCACCATGCAACCAGTTCGTTGCAGCCAAAAACCTCAGGGACACACACTGCATGAGAAATTCTAGATGTCCATATCACTTCCTTCTGAGCAGAAGGGGATGGATAGTAAGAATATGCTCTAGACCATTGAAAGTTCTGGTCCCAATGCCCAAAAATATTCAAAGTATCACCACAAAACTATTGTTGAGATGTTGCAGCCATAAGTTGACAAGAGTGTTCCTTTAATCCAAATAATATTTGCAATGAGAACTTGAGAGAGATAACAATAATATAATCTTCGACAAATCATGCTTTAATGCAGTTTAATGAGAAATATCCTCGAGTCCTTCGCTTATTAATGATGATATTTACATAAATTGCATGACAAGTTATTAAAATTAAACCATACTAAATGTGTGTTGGGAAAATCACGAAGGTGGCGGGGAAAAACGAGAGCAATTAGGATTTGGGAACTTTTGTGAACCCACCAACCCGGGAACCTGTGAACCCACGGTTGCAAATGATAGAAAATAGGATAAGTGTTGGGAGTAGTCGGACAGACTTGGATACAATAGAACTAAAATATTCAGGAGTTCGGTACCCATGAAAAATATGACAGTCATAATGTAGATCACGAATCGTTGGGTGAAAAATGGATATTGCAGAAATTGGAATATGAAAGCTTGAACCCGTGAACCCATGACTACAAAAATGGTTAAGTATAGAATAATACGACAATCAGTCAGATTCATGATATGGGAGTATGGATGGAGATGAATATTTGTGAGTCTGCCAACCCATGAACTCTCCGTTTTGAAGAACGACTAAGCATAGTAACTAGAAAGGGAAAAGAGAAGGGAGAAAAGAAAAGGGGAAGTGAGGGTAGGTATAGAAGAGGGAAAAGAAATGGAAAAAATAAGTTGGAAAAATAGAAAGGGGAGGAAAATTTTGGAAGCGCGAAATGATCTCAACAACTTCCTCCAACTGTTGGATGATAATCCCTTGTGGGTTGTTAAGAATCCAATATCTTTATGACCAGACACTTTTGTACATTGGGCTATGGAGTCAAAGGTAAGAATATGCAAACTGAAAAATAATTTTATGTACAAGGAGAATGAGAAAGTTTTAGGTGAAGAAACCTTTCAAATGTTGCTTGTTGATAGGAAACATTAATCTCTTACCCTTCATGTCTTGGAGCATATAGGAATTAAAACCCATGTATCCATCGATAGTTTCTCCTTGGCCTTGTTCCAAAGTAACACCAATTCTCCCTTCTGAAAATTCTTTACAGTTGCACTCTGATAAAAATATCTTTTGATACTTTTTTGTCTCTGAGAAGTTTGATTTAGGGCTTTGCTTTGTTCTTCTTCCAGTTTCAAAAACTAGTTGATCCTCCTTTCTATAGGTGAACTGTCTTCTGTATCTTCTGAATTAACCACAAAAGTCAAGGCATTGAGTTCGAGGCTAATTGTCATTTTCACTTATTTCCCATAAACCAATGTATATGGGGACATACCAGTGTTGTCCTTTAGAGTCATTCTACTTGCCCACAAAGCATCAATCAACTTCAGATGCCAATTCCTTTGTTTCTTGTCAATAGTTTTCTTTAATATCTAAATGAGTGTCTTATTTATGGATTCTGCAAGACCATTGCCTTGTGGATAATAATTCGATGATTGACCCATGATAATTCCATATTATCCAAAGAAGTCTATAAAATTCGACCTGATGAAAATCAAACCATTATCAGTGATAAGATTATTTGGGACACCGAATCTTGACAAAATATTATCTTTGAGGAACTTGATAAACTCTTCAGAATGAACCCTTTTTAATGCCATTACATCTGGCCAATTTGTAAAATAATATGTAGCATTCATAATGTACATGTGTCCCTTGCTCAACTTTGGATTTATTGGCCTAATGACAAGTCCCCATTGAGAGAATGTTTTTTCTACAATTATGGGTTGTAACAGAATCACATATCTCTTCATTTTCCCTGAAAACTGTTGGCATGATACACACTTCCTTATTGTGGCATATGAGTCTCTAAATATTGATGGCCAATAAAACCCAACTCTTATTATCTTATGGGCAGTGGTTGTAGGTGCAAAGTGTCCACCACATATTCCATCATGGAATTCTCTCATTAGTTCTTGGGCTTGGTTTTCATCAACACATCTCATTAGTATACCATCATAATTACTCTTGAACAATATATCAACAATCAAAACATATTCATTTTCATTCATCTTCAATGTTCTTCTCTCTTTAGGGTTCATGGTGACATAAAACTGCCAGGACCTCAAGTAGAATACAATGTCTCTGTACCATTCTGAATCAACTAATGGTTCTCCTACTAAAATTGAAATAATTCCATCCATAGAGTCACTATTCAGGATGATCTTGAATAAATCTTGTCCTTTGAAATCCTTTAAAGGCTTAATTTCAATATCATATTCTTGTATCTTTGCTAGCCAGTTAGCCCATTTTTCTTCTCTCAATTGTTGATTCAGAAGCATCTTCACTAACGATGATGGAACATAAGAAATAACATGAGAATTTAGAATGTACATTTGAAAGTGTGCCACCTCTTTTACAAGAGCCAATGATTTCTTTTACAGTTCTGAATATCTCAATTCATAATCATGGAGGGTTTTTCTCATGAAACTGATTGGGAGTTCTTCACCCTTGGTATTCCTTTGAGGAAGAACAGATGCAACAACTGTTTATGTGGTGAACAAATAGATGATGAAATCCCATTGAAAAACTGGACTAATGAGGACTAAATCTGTGGTAATTTCTCTTTTGATATTATTGAAAGCTTCTTGGGAGTCTGATCTGGATTATTTTCGGCACAAAATGAGATCGGAGATTTAATACAGAAATGCACAAATATATCACAGATATTCAATAATATAAAATAAATATATCAGAGATGAAACCATAAACACAGATATATAGTAATACACGATTTCTATTAATGAAATAAATGTATAGAGACTGTAAAATACAGAGTGAAAGACTCGCTAGAATGGTGGCATCTTATCTTTGAGAAGAGATGTGACAGCTACCCGCATTCGCAAGAAGATCATTACAATGAGGCTCTGAAGGAATTTTTACAATAAGTAGGAATGCCAAAAACCTTAGACATCCAAAAACCTAACCCTAGGAGATGAAGCGCCAAAATTCATGTGGGCCCAATTTGGGTAAGTGAGTACATCAACTTCCCGGGGTCGTAACATTTGCATACGATCTCCGTTTTAGGTGTGTGATAGCTCATTGGAAAGGTATCATCGAGGAGATTCATTTTGGAGGCTCAATCATGCATTTTTATTTCATTGAGAACCTCTATCTCGAAAAACCTTCATTTGGGCCCTAAAAATGGCCCCGAAAATTAAAACCTGCTAAAAATAGTAAATTCCAAAAATTGCTAGAAAATTGTTTTGAGCCAGTTGGAAAAGGTCGGTGGCCACCGATATCCACCTGGATCAATACTCCCTCCTTAGAAAGAAATGGTCTCCATTGCATTGAGTTCCCGGGGGAGAGGGAAAAGCATTTGTTGGATCTGCATCTTGGTGAGCTGCTTGTATTGTTGGAGATGTCGTGTTGCTTAGTTTGTGGAAGTTTGTCATGAACCTGTTGAAGCTGAGGTTATTCAACAAATCGAGCTACATGAGAGGAAGCTGTGCAGAAGGAATATTTGTGCTTTGCTGCAATCTTGTCGACCTGCTTCTGTTGGATAGAAGGTGCAGGGGGCGAGGCTGTAGTGGTTGCAGTGTCCTTTTGTTTCCCTTTTGAACAGATTGTGAAGAAGCCGAATTTTGCAGTATGAGATACTACCTTGTGACACTTTTTAGGTGGAACAATAGTTGGAACTACCTCTGGTATTTTGTAGAGATGACCCC
The DNA here is from genome assembly GCA_009831015.1 of Picea engelmannii. Taxonomy (NCBI): domain Eukaryota; kingdom Viridiplantae; phylum Streptophyta; class Pinopsida; order Pinales; family Pinaceae; genus Picea; species Picea engelmannii. The sequence goes on along the minus strand of ML781031.1, from coordinate 741,626 downwards.
CCAAAGTAATAATGACACTATGGGGTCAAGACTCATAAACAACATGGCGTCTCTACATAAATGGTTGGCCCAAGAGAACATCACATACATCCAGTGGGGTAACATCACACAATACCTCATCCTTGAAGGGTTGGATGTCGTATGACAATCGACACTGTTGGCTGACACAAATATCTCATCCTTGTCAAAGACACCTGGTGTTGTATGGCTGCGGGTGTGGTGTTGTTGACAATCCCAACTGTTTGATGACCTCTGCTGAGACGAGGTTTTTATGGCTTCCACTATCAACAATAAAATGTAGTGGGGTCCCCTTCACCCACACCTGTGAATGAAAAATGCGCTCCCCATCTTAAGGATTTGTTGGTTCTTCTGGTTGAATTGTTGTGGTTGCGACAATAGCAGTGGGGTAAGCATCAATGATCTGTCCTTAACAGTATTTTCAGAATCAGATTTTGAATTAGGGTTCGGCTCCTTGTCTTTGATCTCGGCCACCAATGACTATTTTGAGTGACATTTATCATTTTTGTGCCAGGGGATTTTGTGGAAATCACAACATTTTCTGGTGTCCTTCTTTGTCTTCCCGTGACCCTTCTTTTCCTATGTCTTGGACTAGTTTTCAGGAGACTGTTTGTTAGGGCCATCTTTTTCATACTTTGGTTGTTGCATATTTGCAGAGCCGAATTCCCGTTTGTCCTGGTGCTTAAATTTCTTGTCAATTTTAACATGTTGATAAGAAACACCAAGTGATGAGATGTCCATAAAATCCATTTCAGTCTGGATGTATCTGTGTAGAGCCCCACGGTATTTCAGAACCAAATGTCACTCGGAGTCTTTGATACCCAGCTTGGTGCACAAGTTATGAAAGGTATTGGTGAACTCCAAAACTTCTTGGCCCCTCTCTTGCTGCAGTGTGGTCCATCTCATGTACTTGTCCTCATAGTTGCCAATAGGTAATACTGTTCCTTTACTGCATCCACAAAAAAATCCCAAGTGGGATCAGCCCCATATATTCCAGACTCCTCTGTGGAACTTTGGTCCTAGTAAGTTTCCCACCAATGTTTGACATGAGGGACAGCTTTAAGGAGTGCGAAGGTGATCTTTTATTTGTCAAAAAAGTTGTGAACAGAGAAATAACCTTCTAGCAGAGTTAACCATTTTTCTAGGGCTTCTGCATCTATCTGTCCTTCAAATACAGGAATATCAAAATTAACTTGTACCTTGAAAGGAAAGGTGCCTCCAAAGTGGCCACTTGATGAATATGCACTTAATGCTATCGGCAGACATTTAAGGATGTGGGAAAAATTCTCCATCATTTCGTCCCTTTGTCACATGAGAGCTTTCTCAAGCAATAGATTGATAGGATCATCTGCTCCATCGTTTTTCTTTTCTTCCGCCATTGAGGGTTTCTTGGGTGTGCGAGAGCGATTGTATTCAAGAGAGACAAGCATGAGACCCAACTTTCAATACTCAAACATCATCAGGGACATGCACTAAAAAAACGATCAAGAGCAACCTGGTCTGATACCACTGATGGGGATTATTTTCGACATGAAATGAGATCAGAGATATAATAAAGAAATGCACAGAGATATCGCAGATATTCAATAATATAAAAGAAATATATCAGAGATGCAACCATAAACATAGATATACAGTAATACATGATTTCTATTAATGAAATAAATGTACAGAGACTGTAAAATACAGAGTGAAAGCCTCGCTAGAATGGTGGCAGCTTATCTCTAAGAAGAGATGTGATGGATACTCGCATTTGCAAGAAGATCATTACAATGAGGCCCTAAAGACATTTTTAAAATAAGTAGGAATTCCAAAAACCCTAGACATCCAAAAACCTAACCCTAGGAGATGAAGTGCCAAAAGTCATGTGGGCCCCGTTTGGGTAAGTGAGTACATCAACTTCCCGGGGTCGTAACTTTTGCATACGATCTCCGTTTTAGGCGTGTGATAGCTCGTTGGAAAGGTATCATAGAGGAGATTCATTTCAAGGGATCAATAATGCCTTAAAATATCATTAAGAACCTATATCTTGAAAAACCTTCATTTGGGCCCTCAAAATGGCCCCGGAAGTTAAAACCCGCTAAAAATAGTAAATTGCCAAAATTGCCAGAAAATTGTTTTGAGCCAGTTGGAAAAGGTGGGTGGCCACTGATATCCACCTGGATCAATCCTCCCTCCTTAGGAAGCAATGGTCTCCATTGTGTTGAGTTCCCGGGGGAGAGGGAAAAGCATTTGTTGGATCTGCATCTTGGTGAGCTGCTTGTATTGTTGGAGATGTCGCGCTGCTTAGTTTGTGGAAGTTTGTCATGAACCTGTTGAATTTGAGGTTGTTCAACAGGTTGAGATACATGAGAGGAAGGTGTGCAGAAGGAATATTTGAGGTTTGCTACAACCTTGTCGACCTGCTTCTGTTGGATAGAAGGTGTAGGGGGCGAGGCTGTAGTGGTTGCAGTGTCCTTTTGTTCCCCTTTTGAACAGATTGTGAAGAAGCTGAATTTTGCAGTATGAGATACTACCTTGCGACACTTTTTAGTTGGAACAATAGTTGGAACTACCTCTGGTATTCTATAGAGATGACCCCCCAAAGAAACAATGACACTACGGGGTCGAGACTCATAAACAACATGGCGTCTCCACAGATATGGTTGGACCAAGAGAACATCACAGACATCGAGTGGGGTAACATCACATAATACCTCATCCTTGAAGGGTTGGATGCCGTATGACAATCAACATTGTTGGTTGACACAGAGATCTCATCCTTTCCGTAGCCACCCGATGTTGTATGGTTGTGGGTGTGGTGTTGTCGACAATCCCAATTGTTTGATGACCTTTGCTGAGATGAGGTTTTTCTGGCTTCCACTATCAGCAATAAAATGCAGTGGGTTCCCCTTCACCCACATCTGTGAATGAAAAAGGCACTCCCCCTCTTCAGGATCTGTTGGTTCTTCTAAATGAATTGCTGTGGTCGTGACAATAGCAGTGGGGTCTATGTCAATGATCTGTCCTTTACCAGTATTTTCAGAATCAGATTCTGAATCAGGGTTTGGCTCCTTGTCTTTGATCTCAGACACCAATGAATGTTTTGAGTGACATTCATCGGTGTTGTGCCAGGGGATTTTGTGGAAATCATACCATTTTTCAGTGTCCTTCTTTGTCTTCTCGTGACCCTTCTTTTCCTGTGTCTTGGAGAGGTTTTCAGGAGATTGTTTGTTAGGGCCGTCTTTGTCATACTTTGGTTGTTGTGGATTTGTAGACCCGAATTCCCATTTTTTCTAGTGCTTAACTTTCTTCTCAATTTTAATAGCATATCGATAAGCAACACTGAGTGATGAGATGTCCAAAAAATCCATTTCAGTTTGGATGTATCTGTGTAGAGCCCCATGGTATTTCAGAACCAAATGTTGCTCAGAGTCTTTGATACCCAGCTTGGTGCACAAGGTATGGAAGGTATTGGTGAACTCCAAAACTTCTTGGCCCCTCTCTTGCCGTAGTGTGGTCCATCTCATGTACTGGTCCTCATAGTTGCCAACAGGTAATACTGTTCCTTTACTGCATCCACAAAAAAATCCCAAGTGTGATCGACCCCATACATTCTAGAATCCTCTGTGGAACTTTGTTCCTAGTAAGTTTCCCAACAATGTTTGACATGAGATAGAGCTTTAAGGAGTGCGAAGGTGATCTTTTCTTTGTCGAAAAAGTTGTGAATAGAGAAATAACCTTCTAGTAGAGTTAACCATTTTTCTAGCGCTTCTACACCTATCTGTCCTTCAAATACAGGAATATCAAATTTAACTTGTACCTTGAAAGGTGAGGTGCCTCCAAAGTGGCCGACTGATGAAGATGCACATGAAGCTATTGGCAGGCGTTTAAGGATGTGGGCAAAATTCTCCATCATTTTGTCCCTTTGTCGCGTGAGAGCTTGCTCAAGCAACAGATTGATAAGATCGTTTGCTCCCTCTTTTTTTTTTTCTTCTACCATTGAGGTTTTCTTGGGTGTGAAAGAGAGTTTGTCTTCAAGAGAGACAAGATCGAGACCCAACTTTCAATACTCGGACCTCGTTGGGGACATGCACTGAAAAAATGATCAAGAGCAGCCTGCTCTGATACCACTGATCGGGATTATTTTGCAACATGAAATGAGATCAGAGATATAATAAAGAAATGCACAGAGATATCGCAGATATTCAATAATATAAAAGAAATATATCAGAGATGCAACCATAAACACATATATACAATAAATCATGATTTCTATTAATGAAATAAATGTATAGAGACTATAAAATACAGAGTGAAAGACACGTTAGAATGGTGGCAGCTTATCTCTGAGAAGAGATGTGACAGCTACTCACATTCGCAAGAAGATCATTACAATGAGGCTATGAAGACATTTTTACAATAAGCAGGAATGCCAAAAACCCTAGACATCCAAAAACCTAACCCTAGGAGATGAAGCGCCAAAATTCATGTGGGCCCCGTTTGGGTAAGTGAGTACATCAACTTCTTGGGGTCGTAACTTTTGCATACGATCTCCTTTTTAGGCGTGTGATAGCTCGTTGGAAAGGTATCATTGAGGAGATTTATTTTAGGGGATCAATCATTCCTTTGTCTATCATTGAGAAACTTTATCTCAAAAAACCTTCATTTGGGCCCTCAAAATGGCCTCGAAAGTTAAAACCTGCTAAAAATAGTAAATTGCCAAAATTGCCAGAAAACTATTTTGAGCGAGTTGGAAAAGGTGGGTGGCCACCAATATCCACTTGGATCAATACTCCCTCCTTAGGAAGCAATGGTATCCATTGCATTGAGTTCCCGGGGGAGAGGCAAAATCATTTGTTGGATCTGCATCTTGGTGAGTTGCTTGTATTGTTGGAGATGTCGCACTGCTTAGTTTGTGGAAGTTTGTCATGAACCTGTTGAAGCTGAGGTTTTTCAACAAGTCGAGCTACATTAGAGGAAGGTGTGCAGAAGGAATCTTTTTTCTTTTCTGCAACCTTGTCAACCTGCTTTTGTTGGATAGAAGGTGTAGGGGGTGAGGGTGTAGTGGTTGCAGTGTCCTTTTGTTCCCCTTTTGAACAGATTGTGAAGAAGCTGAATTTTGTAGTATGAGATACTACCTTGCGACACTTTTTAGGTGGAACAATAGTTGGAACTACCTCTAGTATTCTGTGGAGATGATCCCCCAAAGAAACAATGACACTATGGGGTCGAGACTCATAAACATCATGGCGTCTACACATATATGGTTGGACCAAGAGAACATCAAAGACATCCAATGGGGTAACATCACATAATACCTCATCCTTGAAGGGTTGGATGCCATATGATAGTCGACATTGTTGGCTGACACAGAGATCTCGTCCTTGTTGTAGCCACCCAATGTTGTATGGCTGCGGGTGTGGTGTTGTCGACAATCCCAACTGTTTGACGACCTTTGCTGAGATGAGGCTTTTCTGGCTTCCACTATCAACAATAAAATGCAGCGGGGTCCCCTTCAACCACATTTGTGAATGAAAAAGGCACTCCTCCTCTTCAAGATCTGTTGGTTCTTCTAAATGAATTGCTGTAGTTTCAACAATAGCAGTGGGGTCTGCGTCAATGATCTCTCCTTTACCAATATTTTTAGAATCATATTCTGAATCAGGGTTTAGCTCCTTGTCTTTGATCTCGACCACCAATGACTGTTTTGAGCGACATTCATTGGTGTTGTGCCAGGGGATTTTGTGGAAATCACACCATTTTCTGGTGTCCTTCTCTGTCTTCCCGTGACCCTTCTTTTCTTGTGTCTTGGACTGGTTTTCGGGAGACTGTTTGTTAGGGCCGTCTTTGTCATAATTTTGTTGTTGCGGATTTGCAGAACCGAATTCCTGTTTGTTCTGGTGCTTAAATTTCTTCTCAATTTTAATAGCATATCGATAAGTAGCACTGAGTGATGAGATGTCCAAAAAATCCATTTCAGTCTGGATGTATCTATGTAGAGCCCCACAGTATTTCAGAACCAAATGTCACTCAGAGTATTTCATACCCATCTTGGTGCACAAGGTATGGAAGGTATTGGTGAACTCTGGAACTTCTTGACCCCTCTCTTGCTGCAGTGTGGTCCATCTCATGTACTGGTCCTCATAGTTTCCAACAGGGTAGTACCGTTCCTTTACCACATCTACAAAAAAATCCCAACTGGGATCGACCCCATATATTCCAGACTCCTCTGTGGAACTTTGTTCCCAGTAAGTTTCCCAATAATGTTTGACAAGAGGGAGAGCTTTAAGGAGTGTGAAGGTGATCTTTTCTTTGTCGGAAAAGTTGTGAATAGAGAAATAACCTTCTAGCAGAGTTAACCATTTTTCTAGGGCTTCTACATCTATCCGTCCTTCAAATACATGAATATCAAAATTAACTTGTACCTTTAAAGGTGAGGTGCCTCCCAAATGGCTGCTTGATGAAGATGCACCTGAAGCCATCGGCAGGCATTTAAGGATGTGGGAAAAATTCTCCATCATTTCATCCCTTTTTTGCGTGAGAGCTTGCTGAAGCAACAAATTGATAGGATCGTCTTCTCCGTCGTTTTTCTTTTCTTCTGCCATTAAGGTTTTCTTGGTTGTGTGAGAGTAATTTTCTTCAATAGAGACAATATCGAGACCCAACTTGCAATACTCGGACCTCGTCGGGAACATGCACTGAAAAAATGATCAAGAGCAGCCTGCTCTGATACCACTAATCCAGATTATTTTCGGCACGAAATGAGATCGGACATATAATAAAGAAATGCATAGAGATATCGCAGATATTCAATAATATAAAAGAAATATATCAGAGATGCAACCATAAACACATATATATAGTAATACATGATTACTATTAATGAAATAAATGTACAAAGACTATAAAATACAGAGTGAAAGACTCGCTAGAATGGTGGCAGCTTATCTTTGAGAAGAGATGTGACGGCTACTCACATTCGCAAGAAGATCATTACAATGAGGCTCTGAAGACATTTTTACAATAAGAAGGAATGCCAAAAACCCTAGACATCCAAAAACCTAACCCTAGGAGATGAAGCTCCAAAAGTCATGTGGGCCCCGTTTGGGTCAGTGAGTACATCAACTTCCCGGGGTCATAACTTTTGCATATGATCTCCTTTTTAGGCGTGTGATAGCTTGTTGGAAAGGTATCATCGAGGAGATTCATTTTGGGGGTTCAATCATGCTTTCAACTATCATTGAGAACCTCAATCCCGAAAAACCTTCATTTGGGCCCTCAAAATGGCCCCAGAAGTTAAAACCTCCTAAAAATAGTAAATTGCCAAAATTGCCAGAAAACTATTTTGACCCAGTTGGAAAAGGTGGGTGGCCACCGATATCCACCTAGATCAATCCTCCCTCCTTAGGAAGAAATGGTCTCCATTGCATTGAGTTCCTAGGGGAGAGGGAAAAACATTTGTTGGATGTGCATCTTGGTGAGCTGCTTGTATTGTTGGAGATGTCATGTTGGTTAGTTTGTGGAAGTTTGTCATGAACCTGTTGAAGCTGAGGTTGTTCAACAGGTCAAGCTACATGAGAGGAAGGTGTGCAGAAGGAATCCTTGTGCTTTGCTGCAACCTTGTCGACCTGATTCTGTTGGATAGAGGGTGCAAGGGGCGAGGCTATAGTGTTTGCAGTGTCCTTTTGTTCCCCTTTTGAACAGATTGTGAAGAAGCTAAATTTTGCAGTATGAGATACTACCTTGCGACACTTTTTAGGTGAAACAATAGTTGGAACTACCTCTGGTATTCTGTAGAGATGACCCCCCAAATTAACAATGAGACTACGGGGTCGAGACTCATAAACAACATGGCATCTCCACATATATGGTTGGCCCAAGAGAACATCACATACATCCAGTGGGGTAACATCACATAATACCTCATCCTTGAAGAGTTTGATTCCGTATGACAATCGACACTATTGGCTGACACAGAGATCTCATCCTTGCCGAAACCACCCAATGTTGTATGGTTGCGGGTGTGGTGTTGTCGACAATCCAAACTTTTTGACGACCTCTGCTAAGATGAGGTTTTGTTGGCTTCCACTATCAACAATAAAATGCAGCAGGATCCCCTTCACCCACATCTGTGAATGAAAAAGGCTCTCCCCCTCTTCAAGATCCGTTGGTTCTTTTGGTTGAATTGTTGCGGTCGTGACAATAGCAATGGGGTCTGCGTCAATGATCTGTCCATTACCAGTATTTTCATAATCATATTCTAAATCAGGGTTTGACTCCTTGTCTTTGATCTCGGCCAACAATGACTTTTTTGAGCGACATTCATCGGTGTTGTGCCAGGGGATTTTGTGGAAATCACACCATTTTCCGGTGTCCTTCTTTGTCTTCCCATGACCCTTCTTTTCCCGTGTCTTGGAATGGTTTTTGGGAGATTGTTTGTTAGGGTCGTCTTTGTCATACGTTGGTTGTTTTGGATTTGTAGACCCAAATTCCCATTTGTTCTGGTGCTTAAATTTCTGCAAAATTTTAACAGCATATCGATAAGCAACACAGAGTGATGAGATGTTCAGAAAATCCATTTCAATTTGGATGTATCTGTGTAGAGCCCCACGGTATTTTAGAATGAAATGTTGCTCAGAGTCTTTGATACCCAGCTTGGTGCGCAAGTTATGGAAGGTATTGGTGAACTCCAGAACTGCTTGGCCCCTCTCTTGCTGCAGTGTGGTCCATCTCATGTACTGGTCCTCATAGTTGCCAACAGGGTAATACTGTTCCTTTACCACATCCATAAAAAAATCCCAAGTGGGATCGGCCCCATATATTCCAGAGTCCTCTATGGAACTTTGGTCCCAGTAAGTTTCACACCAATGTTTGACATGAGGGAGAGATTTAAGGAGTGCGAAGGTGATCTTTTCTTTGTCAAAAAAGTTGTGAACAGAGAAATAACCTTCTAGCAGAGTTAACCATTTTTCTAGGGCTTCTGCATCTATCTGTCCTTCAAATACAGGAATATCAATATTAACTTATACCTTGAAAGGCGAGGTTCCTCCAAAGTGGCCGCTTGATGAAGATACACCTGATGCTATCGACAGACATTTAAGGATGTGGGAAAAATTCTCCATCATTTCTTCCCTTTGTCGCGTGAGAGCTTGCTCAAGGAACAGATTGATAGGATCGTCTGCTTCGTCGTTTTTCTTTTCTTTTGCCATTGAGGGTTTCTTGGGTGTGTGAGAGTGATTGTATTCAAGAGAGACAAGCTCGAGACCAAACATGCAATACCCGGACCTCGTCGGGGACATGCACTGAAAAAACGATGAAGAGCAGCCTGCTCTAACACCATTGAGATGGATTATTTTCGGCACGAAATGAGATTGGAGATATAATAAAGAAATGCATAGAGATATCATAGATATTCAATAATATAAAAGAAATACATCATATATGAAACCATAAACATAGATATACAGTAATACAT
>ML781031.1:680456-720725 GCA_009831015.1 Picea engelmannii | reverse complement strand
CCACCATTAAAAGAAAAACAGTCGAGGGGGTCCGGAATCCACTATCAGTCGTTGATTTATGTGCCGCTAGATTGACCGTCAATCTAAGCGCGTTCTTTATTCTCTAGGCGCGAATGTAGTATATGAGGAAAAACTTAGGCTTAATGACTTTTTGAGGGTTTGGTGCACTGCTTCCCTTGAAAATAATTTGCAGAGATGAAATATTATTTGCAAACCTATACACCCAGAGTGAAAATTTTCTAGTCAACAGATGATCCTATGAATTATAGGCTTATAAGACCCAGCTTGGTGCACAAGGTATGGAAGGCATTGGTGAAATCCAGAACTGCTTGGCCCCTCTCTTGCCGCAGTGTGGTCCATCTCATGTACTGGTCCTCATAGTTTCCAACAGGGTAATACTGTTCCTTTACCGCATCCACAAAAAAATCCCAAGTGGGATCGACCCCATATATTCTAGAGTCCTCTGTGGAACTTTGGTCCCAGTAAGTTTTCCACCAATGTTTGACAAGAGGGAGATCTTTAAGGAGTGTGAAGGTGATCTTTACTTTGTCGAAAAAGTTGTGAACAAAGAAATAACCTTCTAGCAGAGTTAACCATTTTTCTAGGGCTTATGCATCTATCTGTCCTTCAAATACAGGAATATCAAAATTAACTTGTACCTTGAAAGGCGAGGTGCCTCCAAAGTGGCCGCTTGATGAAGATGTGCCTGATGCTATTGACAAGCATTTAAGGATGTTGGAAAAATTCTCCATCATTTCGTTCCTTTGTCACGTGAGAGCTTGCTCAAGCAACAGATTGATAGGATCGTCTGCTCCGTTGTTTTTATTTTCTTCTGCAATTGACGGTTTCTTGGGTGTGCGGAATTGATTGTCTTCAAGAGAGACAAGCTCGAGACCCAACTTGCAATACTCAAACCTTGTCGGGGACATGCACTGAAAAAATGATCAAGAGCAACCTGCTCTGATACCATTGATCCAGATTATTTTCGGCACGAAATGAGATCGGAGATATAATAAAGAAATGCATAGATATATCACATATATTCAATAATATAAAGAAATATATCAAAGATGCAACCATAAACACAGATATACAGTAATACACGATTTCTATTAATGAAATAAATGTATAGAGACTGTAAAATACATAGTGAAAGACTCGCCATAATGGTGGCAACTTATCTCTAAGAAGAGATGTGATGGCTACTTGCATTCCCAAGAAGATCATTACAATGAGTCTCTGAAGGAATTTTTACAATAAGTAGGAATGCCAAAAACCCTAGACATCCAAAAACCTAACCCTATGAGATGAAGCACCAAAAGTCATGTGGGCCCCATTTGGGTAAGTTAGTACATCAACTTCTCGGAGTCGTAACTTTTGCATACGATCTCCATTTTAGGCATGTGATAGCGCATTAGAAAGGTATCACCGAGGATATTCATTTTGGGGGTTCAGTCATGCCTTTGGTTATCATTGAGAACCTAGATATTGAAAAACCTTCATTTGGGCCCTCAAAATGGCCCCAGAAGTTAAAACCTACTAAAAATAGTAAATTGCCAAGATTGCCAGAAAACTGTTTTGAGCCAGTTGGAAAAGGTGGGTGGCCACCGATATCCACTTGGATCAATCATCCATCCTTAGGAAGTAATGATATCCATTGCGTTGAGTTCCCGGGGGAGAGGGAAAAGCATTTGTTAGATCTGCTTCTTGGTGAGCTGCTTGTATTGTTGGAGACGTTGCGCTGCTTAGTTTGTGGAAGTTTGTCATGAACCTGTTGAAGCTAAGGTTGTTCAACAAGTCGAGCTTCATGAGAGGAAGGTGTGCAGAAAGAATCTTTGTGCTTTGCTGCAACCTTGTCGACCTGCTTCTGTTGGAAAAGGTGGGTGGCCACCAATATCCACCTGGATCAATGTCCATTGTCCATTCAAACCTCTACTCATTTTTCAATAAAATATTGATCGACTTCACAATGCTTTCATAGTCAGGAACAAATCTTCTTACAAAATTGATCTTGCTGAAAAATGATTGAATTTCTTTCTTAGATGATAGAGGGTTGAGTTCATTTATTGCTTTAAGTATTTCTAGATCTATATAAATCCCTTCCTTGCAAAAAATATGACCCAATATTTTTCCTTGAGTTACAATGAATAAGCATTTCTTTAGATTTAGAGAGACACTATATAATATACATATGTCAAAAACGTTTCTCAAGTGATGGATATGATCAACCTTTGTTTTTTAATGAAATTTCAAGTCATCTTGATAGTATGCCATGGATTTTCCTATCAACCCACTAAATGCATGATCCATGGCCCTCTGGAATGTGGCTCCAAAATTTTTCAAACCTTAGGGCATTCTAGCATATTCATATGTCTCCCAAGGTGTTACGAATGTTGTCTTTTCCTTGTCTTCCTCAACAACCAAGATTTAGTTATATCTAGGAAACGATCCAAGATGGACATGCATGCTGATCCAGTGACTTGCTGGAGAAGGAACTCCATATTATGTAAAGGAAAGTTATACTTTATGCTTTCTTTGTTAATATCTATGAAATCGACACACATCTAGATTTCCCCGATCTTCTTTCTTACTATCATAGGATTTGAAATCCAGTGAGAATGTCTAATGGGATATATTATTCTGGCCTTCTTTAATTTCTCCAATTCAATCTTTACCAGAGGTTTCAGTTTGGGGTTCATCATCCTTATTTTTTGCTTGACAGGTTTTTCTTCTTCTCTCAAAGGAATGATGTGTTGGAATATTGTTTTATCATAATCTTTCAAATAATCACAGGTCCATGCGAACACATCAATGTATTCTTTAAACAATGCAACATATTGATTAACTTCCTCAATGGTGCAATCAACTCCCAAGTTGACATATTTCGGGGAACTGTCAGTTCCAACATTGACCTTTCTTGTTTCATGCACTTTTCGAATTGAAACTTCTTCTAGGAGATTATTAGCATGATCATATTTTGTAAAAAGAGACTCATATTGTATACAATCTTTAGGGATAAATACATGTGATCGTCATCATCATCATCATCATCGTTCAACAAAAACAATTCCAGCTTTTCATCATTCTCAAACACTTGCAAATATTCCATGTTATCAGGTACAAAAGGTCGGAATGCTATTTCTACTTGAAAATATGTTTTTATTTGTATATCATTTGGGTTTGACAATGAGGCTGGCAAGGCCAATGAATATGATTTATTATTCTTGTCCCTTGGCATGAAAGAAATGTTGAAATAACTGAAATATTCCATCAATTTGTTAACTCTTTTGAAATATAACTTAAGTATTTCCTTCTTGATTTTATACCTCTGGGTGACCTGATTAATCACCAACTCAAAGTTTCCAATCACAATTAGATGTTCTATCTTCATTTCGTGTGCAAGAATCATCCCCTGAATCAAGGCTTCATATTTTGCCTCATTATTAGTACATGAAAAATAAAGTCTAATAGCACGTGGATGCACAATATTATTTGGACTCATAAGAACAATTCCAACTCCACTCCCGGAGTTTGAACAAGCTCCATCGAATGAAATCATCCAATATCCTTCAAACAAACATTATTGATTCTCCATATCTTGAACTTGATCTAGGATGGCATAGTTTCTAATCCTGACGTCTATATAATCTTCCATTAATTCATTATCCTTCTTCTTGAAAGAGAAGGGTTTCCTTGGTTGACGGAGCACCTTAATCATTTCTCCTTCTTTTCCTGGAAGCATCATGCAACTTTCATCGTTCATTATATATCCCCCGATCATGGATGTCCAATATCTTCCCAGCAAAACTCCATATTCCAAAAGAAGTTCTACCACAATAATATTGAAAACTGTAATAATATGGGGGGCTGCTGTGATCCAAGCATAAAATTCCTTGACTTCTCCATAAGCTTGCATTTTTCTAGAATCAATTGCATATATACTTTCACCAGTTTCATAATATTTGGTACAACTCATTTCCAATGCCTCCATGACCGCTAGTGGCATGATATTATTTGTCGCGCCAGTGTCAACTGAACAATTATGTAGTGCAACATCATGATTTTCAATTGAAATGTAAAAGGGAGGAATTTAACCTCTCATCTCAAAAATTGACTAGTTCTGGATTTGTTTCGGATGGGTAACAACAAATTCTTCTCTTTTAGATGGATTGTCCAACAGATTCAAATTGTTTTCCCTTTTTTGGGGAATCTTCACCACTTCTGTAAAAGACAGAGTTATCCTTAATTTACTTAACTCCTCTATGAAATTATATGTCATCTAAGTGGATTTTGATGTCAGGCGTTGCCTTTTACTTCCAATGCTATCCATCACTTTCTCATTTTTTTTTTCTTTATCTTTTTGGTTTTCTTTTTCAGAGTCATTCTTTTTCTTAGATCTATTTACAAATCCTCTTGTCTGGGTGACATTTTCTTGCGATTTGGGTTCGTTTCCACCTTCTTCAAATATATACATGGATGTCTCGCATCTATCCATATGCACAGTTTCAGAACTTTCATCAAGTGAGTAATAGTTCTCTTGTTCAACTATTTTCTCATCATACACATCATCCAGAACAACTGCATTGGGAGTAGGCTTCCCGAGAACCCTTTTTGTTTGAAGTTTATCTGTGTTTTCAAACCTCACTTTGTTTTCTTGGGGAGGGTTCCTTCTTTGCTCTGGGACTGGAATCCTCATATTTTCCACATAACTATCCCCTTCTTAGTATGGTTATCTCATTCTGCATTTGTTTGATATTTCTATTCATTTGTGAAATTTCAATTATTTGCTTAGTTTCTTGTGCCGCCACAGGGTCTACTTTTACATCTGGTATGGTTCCCTTGAAAATCCTCCTCCAATTGTTTGATTTTGAGCTGATCGTGGCTTGAATTATTTATTCTTCCTTGAACTGGAGGCTCCTTGATTATCAATACTTAATCCTCTGAGCTTCCTTTGTACTTTTCCCAGTATAATGTTGGGGTCGACACCTGTTTCAATCATAATTTATTCCATCTCAGTGGCCTTAGTCATTGCCTCCTCCAAAGTATCCATTTGGGATGTTCTAATAACATATTTCATGTTCGAAGGCATCACATTGTTATAGAAATCGAGTATGACTGGGTCATTCAGTCTTTTATCTTCTGTAATTTTACTCAAGGTTTTATTGAAGCTGAGATTAAAATCTTGTATTCTTTCATTCTTCCTCAAGACAAACTGGGTGAAATCGGTGAGAAGGGTATGATAAGAAATTGGAGGGGCGAACATAGTCAGGAACATGGCTTCAAGGTCATTAAATGAGCGAATTGATATATTGGGTAATGTAATATACCATTCATATGCTCTTCCTGATAAGGTTTGCATAAATAACCTTACCATGACATTGTCATACTCAACACGGTGGAAATCACAAACATCAAGAAATAAGTGAAGGTGCCTCTTTGTATCAATTGCTCCATATCCAAAAAATTCCTTTAAGGTACCCTTAGGGAGAATAGGGAGATCATGTTGCTCACCTAGAATATTCAAATGGGAATCTCTTATTCTTCGTTGATTTTCATACCTTAGGTTTTCTTGATTTCTTGCAACATCTCTTCCACCTCCTTGTCTCTCCACATGTGGCTCTTCTCATGGTTGTTCATTTCTTTCTTCCATATCCAGAGAGATTCTAGGAATATGATTTTCACTTCTTAGAATAAATATTTGCTTGCTTTTTCTTCTAGTAATAGGTCCTTTGTATTTGTCCAACTTCAATCCCGACCTTGTTCTTGTGCTACTCTAGCTAGCATTTGGTTTCTTTAGTCTTGTTACTTGTCTCTCCTCTATTTTCTAAGGATTTATCTTTCTTACTATTGGAATAAGATCTACTGGGACCTTTGTAGCTCTACTCGGGTATTGACTGTCATTATTACTAGATTGTATGGCTGGTGTAAAATGATTTGTTGATTGTTCAATCCAATTTCTAAGTGGGGTTGATCAGCCTAAGAATAAGCCATATATTTTTCAAAAATGTTAGACCAGGTTCCAAATTTCAGTTCAGTCCCCAGTATTGTCACCAAAAATGTTAACGCTTGAAGAAGTTAGGACCAAAATGAAAACCTCACGAGGATGTAAATCCCCCTATGTTTTTATAGAGGTGTACTCCTCTCTACTTTAAGATTTTTCTTGTGATTCTAGATATTCAAAACATGGGACTTGAAAGAAGTCTATCGTGGTAATCAAATAAATATAAATATTGTAAGAAAGATAAATGGAAAATATTTTATTTTTCTTTTTAAACAAAGTTCCTAAGAATGGACCAAGAACCACACACATTCACACATTTAAAGAAAATAAGCAAAATTTCCTCACATCTATCATAGTTTAAAATAAAGATTTTTGATCACATAAAAATAAAAAAGAAGATGATCCACATGCATAAGATAAATTTAACAGAGTGGACACATGAGAAGCTCAAATAAATATAATGATATATCAATCTCAAATACTTTATACTCAAAACTCAGATTTACAAAGCACAGTCAAAACTGATCCCAAAATAACTCTCTTGAAATTTCTAAAAAATATATAGCCTGTTACATATTCTTTGAAATTTAAAATGCGTTTGTCTTAAAGAATGGGATTGGGGCTCCCACGGACCATAAAGTGAATATAAAAAAGAATGAATCTTGTAGAAGTATTATGGTGGGCGGTAAAAGAACAACAAGACCCAGTGAGAAGAAAAGAGAAGTTATTAGTCTTTGGTTAAACCTTTCTATTCAAAGAAGTGGAGTAACTAGATGAAGGACTTGATAAAGAAAGAAATATGTGATCAACATAAACTTACTATGATGGCCTCTCTTAATTTTCACTTGCTTGTTGATGTCCTTTTATTGTCTTCATTAACGGTTACAAGAACCGTCTCAACTGTTCCTTTCCCCTCGTTCATGAATTTGTTGATAGATTTCTTGAACCATTGTTCAATATAACTTTTCATTGGTGCCTCGTTTATCTCATGCTGGATTTTGATGTTGAATAACTCACCCTCCAAGTCTCTCAAATCAAGGGAAATTCCATGTAATGCTTCTTCAATGTCCTAATTATTCACAGAGTAGTCCACTAGCCAATTGTATATGTCGTCCTGATCTTATTCAAGTATACCATAGAACTTTCCAACTGAAAAACCTTTAAAAATCTCAACTTGTTCTTCAAATTGTTGCTTGGTCAGGAATATCGTGTTGAGAATTAGCTTGGGGCATTGTACTATTTTAGTTCTCCCATCTAAGTCTATCTCCATGAGCCTCTTGAATAATTATTCCCTCTTTGATATAGCTTGGTTGCATGCTTGAACAATATTATTCAATTTTTTTATCTTTTCTTTCCAGGACACGTTCAACTGTTTTATCCAACTTGGGGAGGGAAAATCCTCCTCTCTTCTCCTTAGTTCTGTCATGTTGTAAACTCTATTTCCAAAGGGTAGTAATATATCAAGGTAAGAATCTTCTTCATTTTTCAGGTGTAATTGCAAATAATTGTGGAAGACATGCGCCCTCGATCCAAAAAAATGAATGTTTTTCGAAGTTTCTCGTGTCTATGTGATCAATGCCATTCTTTTCTTAATATTTCTTTCCACATAGATCTTGGCTAATGTAAGTAGTCTTGAGGCTCCTTTTAATTTAACAATGGGTGTGGTGGGTATGACTATTGTCAAAGGACTGGAAAGAAGTGGAAGAGGCATTAAGGCATCTTCCAATTCCTTGATCCTTTATTTCAACTTTGTATTTTTTGCTTCAAGACCACCAATGGAGTCATCCTGTGCATCCCTGATTTCTCTATGAATTCTATAAATCTAGGAAGGTCGCATATCTCTTAGTTCAACCTCTGAATGAGATTTTACTTTCTTATTCTTCATATCACCTTTCTCAATAATCAAATTCTTGGATTCCTTTTCAAAGACAATGCTCTGAAAAGAAAATGACTCTTCCTCATTGAAGGTCTCATTCTCAATAATTTCCAATGATGAATTCTGATAGGCTGTGTTCCTTGGCTGATCCATTGTGGGAAAAATATTCTAAATATCCACCTCAATCTCCATGTCTTAAAGGGAGAATTTTTTGATGTCACTTTCTATGCGGTCATCTTCTTCCTCTTGCACAACATTTTCCCTCTTTTTTCTTAGAGGATGCTTGGGCAAGCTCTCAATGTTTCTCGACGGGGGATTCTTTTCTCCTCTTCCATTGGAACTAGTGTTGGTAACTTTACTGGTTGGGTGGGATGTTGAAGCATTGCTCTGATATGTGGTAGTATTAGGAGTGATTGTTGGGGATTGGGCGCTCTTCTCACTGGAACCTTCTCCTTTCTAATTGTAAAATTCATTAGTACTAAGTATTGTCTCCAAGTCACCAACATTGTGAGTAGGAGCACCTAAGTTATTATCTTCTTTGTCAATTAGAACACTATGAATAAATGAATTTTTGAATCCTATTGCCAAAATACGTTCCACGAAAATTCCTTTAGGGTAAAATCCATTTATATTTTCATCATATTTCATATTCAGAGTGTGGAAGTGGTTTGAAAATTCATCGATTTTATTTATATTCCTAAATATAAAGTCCCCAATTTTCCAAGGCAAGGGTATGAATTTATTTTTACGTTTCTCATGGAAAAAGTGAAACCAAAGATTATACTTCCTTGTAACTTCCATTATAAACATTTTATCAGATACATGGCATGGAAGAAATTAGGGACTTTCCTTAGAACCAAAAATCCTGATAACATTGCGATTTTCCATTTGCTCCAACGTCCCCTTTTTATCCAGAAATTTATTTTCCTGGTCGGATATTATGGGGGTGTCTTTTACAAACAATAATCCTTTGAAAACCGAAACAAAATCATTGAAAACTTCATAGAAATTCAAAGAAGATTTGTGTCTCCATAATGCTTGGTACCAGAAGGTAACTAGGTCAAGTTCATAGTTCACCCTCTTACAGATAGACAATTTTGGAAATTGATAGAAATATGTTATCACAAACACAAAAATAAGAAGCCATAAATAATTTCTTGTTTTTTTTGTATTGTGAAAATTGGGAGGAGAGTTCAATGGAAATTAGTTTTCCCCAATCAAAAATAGCTTGCTCTTTGACTGTAAAATATAAGATATAAATTATCATACGAGAAATGTTGGTGATACTTTCTTGTCCTGTCACCCTCATGAACAACCAAGTAATTTCCTGAAAGGGGTTTTTGAATGAGTCGACCTGCAACCTAGTAATGTCTTTAGGGACAACTGCGGGATTCTCCAAGAACTCAGGCAAGAGGTCCAGGCCATTGTCATGTTTTTTCAGGAAATCCCTACAATCCTCTCCTTTGAAAGTAAGCATTGGCTCAGGGAGCTTCAACATCTTACAAAACACTTGAGGTGAAAAAAATATGGGAGAATGGTCTTGAAGTTGAATAATCCATTGAATCGGTATGTACTTCTCAATGCACCATGCAACCAGTTCCTTGCAGTCAAAAACCTCAAGGACACACCCTGTATGAGAAATTCCATATGTCCAGATCACTTCCTTCTGAGCAGAAGGGTATGAATCGTAAGAATATGCTCTAGACCACTCAAAGTTCTGGTACTCACACCCAAAAATATTCAAAGTATCACCGTAGAACTATTGTCGAGATGATGCGTCCATAAGTTGACGAGAGTGTTCCTTTAATCTAGTTAATATTTTCAATGAGCGCTTGAGAGAGATAATAATAATATAATCTTCAACAAATCTTGATTTAATGCGATTTAATGAGAAATCTCCTCAATCTCTTCGATTATTAATTATGATATTTACGAAACCTACATGATGAGTTATTAGCATTAAACCATACTAAATGTGTGTTGGGAAAAGCATGAATGTGGAGGGGACAAACGAGAGAAATTAGGATTTGGGAACTTTTGTGAACTCGCCAACCCAGGAACCCGTGAACCTGTGGTTGCAAATGATAGAAAATAGGCTAAGTGTTGGGAGTGGTCGGACGGACTTGGATACAAGATAAATGAAATATTCATGAACTCGGTACCCATGACAATTTTGACGGTCATAATGTAGATCTCAGATCTTTGGGTGAGAAATGGATATCGCGGAACCTGAAATATGAAAGCTTGAAGCCACGAACCCGCAACTGCAAAAATGGTTAAGTATAGAATAATACGATGGTCGGTTAGACTCATGATATGAGAGTATGGATGGAGATGAATATCCGCGAGTCTACCAACTCGTGTACCTGTCGTTTTGAAAAATGACTAAGTATAGTAACTAGAAAGGGAAAAGAGAATGGAGAAAAGAAAAGGGGAAGTGAGGGTAGGTATAGAAGAGGGAAAAGAAATGGAAAAAATAAGTTGGGAAAATAGAAAGGGAAAGAAAATTTTGGAAGCGGGAAATGATCTCAACAAACCCCTAGAATTGGATCTTGTTCCCATGCATCTTTGCAGAAGAGAGTTGACTACCCATTTTGGATTTCTCAAAATAAGTCCTGCTGAAATAACCCTCTATTATTCCAAACATTATTACAAATTATGGATCTAGGACATTCAACTTCCAAATGAATAATTTTTGTAGGGGGGCATTATCATCATACTTTTCCCTTCATACCCATGACCATAAGTCTATCAGACTTTTGATCCATCTCCACTAGGTTTTAGATGCTAAGGATTTTCCCATGAGCATGGGTTCCTTGATTTCAATGCCATCAAATTCCTTGGGAATGCACACTTTCTCCAAAGCCACCAGGGCCCATTTATTTTCCTTGGTCCCCACCCTTCCCAAAGGAATTCCCTATATAAGTTTTATATCCTCTTGATGATTTTCAAAGGGGATTCTAGGATAGAGAAAAAGGTATAAGGGAATTGAGTTCAACACAGTCTCAATTAAAAGGATTCCACCTGGGAGGGTTAAAAAGTGGTGAGTCTAACTTGACAACTTGGCTTCCATCTTGGCTAGAATTTATTCCCATGACACATTCCTAAGGGATTTTTCTAGTAGAGGTGCACCCATATATTTAAAGGGTAAAGAATATCTCTAGAAACCTAATGGCATTGAGATATTTTTTTGGATTAACACAGGGGTGTTAAAAAACAAGATCGTAGATTTGAGTGATTAATAAAAGCTCCAAAAGATTTCACAAAATTATATAAGATAAAATTAAAGGATAAATATTCTTCGATCAAGGGTTTCCCATAAGGATGGTGTCATCCAAAAATTTAAGGTGGGATAGAGGGTTTGTTGAAACAAACTTTATATTTTCCTCAAAAAAAAAATCTTACACTAAAATGAAATTTCGATTTTATTTAAATAAAAAGAGAAAAAAAAATGCAGTTGGATAATCACCATTGAAAAAAGGGTCATCCGATCAATCCAATGGTCTAAATGTCTCAACAGATTATGGAGCCACCCTTCGTTTTAAAAGAAAGTCAAATTTTAAAATCTTTTCTTAAGTTTCAAGTTTCGGGGTTCTATGATCTATGCAGTTTGATATTTAACGACAACCCCAAAGTCCCGATACCGAAGTCATGAAAAATAATTTTAAATGAAGTTAAACCAAGTTAATAAGAATAATTAAAAATGTTTAACGATAATTTAATCTTTTCGCACTTTCACTTTTCGAG
Source organism: Picea engelmannii (assembly GCA_009831015.1). Taxonomy (NCBI): domain Eukaryota; kingdom Viridiplantae; phylum Streptophyta; class Pinopsida; order Pinales; family Pinaceae; genus Picea; species Picea engelmannii. The sequence goes on along the minus strand of ML781031.1, from coordinate 709,101 downwards.
AATCTCAACTCAAGTGACAACTCGAAATTCCGATGTGTAAGTCCCAAAATCCCTTTTAATCGCGATTAATTAAGAGTTTAAACATACTTAATTTATTGATTAATCAATCATGTTTTTGAAATCGGAGAATTATCACTCATCTCACCCAAAAAACCCCGAAGGACGGAGTCCCGAAAGTATTAAGTGTTTAAGCATGATTAACTTAACATCAAAACAAAGGTTAACAATATAAATTAGTCTTTCGCATTTTCACTTTTCGGGATTTTTCAAAGATATTTCATTCAAATTCCTGGTTTTGAATTGCCGATATTTGGCAACATTTATTATAGATTAATGAAATATCTTATAGTGTAAGAAGTGTATCTCCAGTTGTACTCTCCTCATTAAGGAAAATGAATTTATCGCCCGTAGAAGCTTAGTGTAATTAAGACAGGATGAAGGCGAATAAAGGTTTCTAATTCAAATTTATTTCTCACTTTCAACAAATTAACAAGTTGTATCTGAGAAAGCTTACACCTTATTTTCTGTAACAGCTACTCGCTTCTTATCACAGGCATCATGGCACCTAGGAAAATGAAAAAAAAAATTACGATGTCGGTGAAAGCTCAAATCCGAATTCAGATATTATATCTGATACCACACCACATGTTGTAGATTCGGTCCGGTCCTGGATGCATATTTTTGAAATCTTGGAGCATGAGGTTAAGAATTTCCCAGATGATTTTGGAAACGAAAAGACTGAAAATAAACTCAGAGATATAGTAGAGGCTGAGCTCCATAAAATAGCTACACGGCCGAAGCTCATGCCATACAGTGACATGATAAACTGGGCTATGATGAACATTGATGTACAGACCAGGAGTATCATGAACCATCAAAAGGTCGTCGTCAGCTCGTTTAGGCCAGAACATATTCAAGTAATGTACAAGCTATCCCCTGTCTCTAAATATATTTATAATGCCAAATTCGTAGAAGAATTTCAAAGAAAGGTGTGTATAGAATTTGACCAAACCTATCCAGATATAATCAAAGCATGGTGGGGAATTCCAAAAAAATTTAGAGCTAATACCCATGGAGTTTATGCCACAACATCGTTAAATGAATATATGGTTTATATAGAAATGATGTTATGTATACTATTTGGGAGGAAAATCCCTACCCATTTCCCCGCCGAATGGGTGCCAATTATACACGAGGTAGCCGAGGGTTACACTTTCAACTGGGGTAAGATTTTATCAGATAAACTAACCAAGGAAACTGAAGAGTACCAAATGGAAAAGTCAAAAGGCCAACCAACATCTTTTTATATGGCAGTGTATGTCATGGACGCTATTTGTTATATGACCCCTTTCCCATTGATGAATTGGAACTGGAATCCAACCTGTGCAGAACCCCTCCATTTCTATCACTCTCAACTATGGGAAGAGAAAGCAAAAGATTTATTTTACGAAATCTGTCACTATGTAGTGATACCCGTGCACCAAATATTGTATGGTTACCAACCCCCTCAGATCTTGGAGCAAATCATGGGAAACCTCAAGACAATTGCAGATTGGTTTATCGAAGAGAATTTCTCTTATGTCAGAGTCTTCGGATGTTTAATTCCCCCTCATGCTATCCCTAAATTTCTCCCTAACAGAATGGTGTGTAGAGAAGTGGCATACCAGATAATAACAAGATGCATTGGTAAAGAGTTAAAAGCATCTCAGAAGAAATTCTGGCTAGTTTTTCCTGTACAGATTGGGAGTTTTTCATTGCTTAATTTTGGCCATTCCAAGGTAGAAGTTGCAACACTTGAATACATTAAAATGGTAGGTGTTGAAATCAGAAGGCATGATCCATATCAAATTGTGGGAAATCATCTAGCTCATGGCAATATGAAAACATATGAGAATGAAGTCTCCCCTGTGATGACATATTGAAAGGAGCCAGAGCATATGAGGAGATATTAGAAAGAGTCCAGGCGTTACCCCCTAACCTACAGACCAACTTTCTTGCTTTCCAGAAGCACAGATGAAGTGGGTTGCCAAATATACTATAGGGGGAATCGATAACCCCTCCTTCAGAACAAGAAAGTATACCTCCAAGTTTCGAATCAAAATCTCAAGATAAAGGGACTACAGAGGAGAACCCAAAGAATCCTTAAGTGTCTTCAAAAATATCAAAAACTTTGCAAACAAAATATCTAGAGTTTGAAATAGGGTTTAAATCCGAGACGCCTTTAAAGTTGGATCAAATGATTCCTCCTTTATCGCCAACTATTCCTGTCGATACTTCCAAAACAACAGAAGGAACACAATTCACAGAGTTAGGAAGTCCGATTATAGCCTTGTCTCCTTTACAATCAAGTTTTGGGACTCCCCATCTCAGAGTTATATATGTAAGTGATCTTGACCCAATCTCTATTGAAGAAATACCTTCCTCTGACTTCTTTTTCAGTAAGAAAAGGAAGGCTATAGTGAAACAAGAAATGCACCTGAAAGAAGGTACAATGGTCAAAAAGCACAGGATACTTGTGGATGGACAAAATCTAGAAGAGGAAGAATTTGCTACGGAGGTAGCAGGCTCTTTGGGGGATTTTTCTATGACCAACTTATTCTCAGTCGATAATCTGAAATCAAGGCTACATCAAAAAAATCAAATGATAGCCCAGTTGCAAAGTCAAATAAAAAATATAGAGAAAAATATTAGAGATGAAATAAATAAAGGACTGGAACAGGCCAGAGCTGTCGACAAGCAAGAGATTCAACTTCTCAAGTCCAGTTTATATGAGATGTATAAGAAGATGCAAGCTAGTCAAGGATAGGTCATTCAATAAGAGGAATTAGTAAAGTAGTTGCAAGATAAATTGAGTTCTACTGAAATCCAGGTGGCAAATATAACGATGTTCCAAGCTTAGGCACTAGAAGTACACTAGAAGGTAGAGGCAGAACAACAAAGCCTATTTTCTAAAGTAGATATCATTCAAAACCATGTTCGGGACATAAGTCAATCATTGGAGAACATTTCTTTCAAAGAAAAAGAGGCTACAACAGCTTGGGCCGCTTTCCAAAAGGCAGTCATATTTTCGGCTAAAGAAGAGGTGCCGGTAGCTCCTAAATTAACTGTCACTTAACAGATCAGGGGTGATATCATGCTAAAGGTATGGGAGGCCAATATATCTGAAAGTAGGAAAATGGCCAAAGATATAAAGAAAGAATGTGAAGAGACTTTCAACTTGTTAGATTAAAAATTGCTAGGCATTGGAAAGGGCGATTGCCCTGGACTACTAGGACAGGTCAATGTTATAAGACATCAATTGAACCTAAAAGAGAGTTTGAATGAAATTCAAATTGAAATTTCGCAATTAAAACGGGTTGAGGTTACTCAAATGGATAGATGGATGGTGAAGCGAAGTTTACAATTACAATCAGTAAAATTTGAGGATAAAAGGATTGAGGATAGGTTGCCGAAAATTTAGAGGAAACAATATCTGTTTGAAGAAAAGGATGCGTCAGAGCCTTCACAAAGATTAGTGCAGTTTGTAAAGAGGTGTGTCGAATGTTTTGAGCTAAGTGAAGCAAGTACTTCAAAGAAATGATGAAGTGTTACATGTTTCCCATTATACCGCTGTATGTAAGAAGATAGGAAAGAAACCAGTGGATTAGTTCAAGTCTTTATTTTTTGTAACCGTTAAATATCTAGGAATAAGGAAAGTTCCAACCGTCTAGGGTTGAGAACCTTTGTATAAATATAATTTCAAAAGACTTAGAGATGGATTTTTCCTGGCCGATTGTGGAAAAATAAATTTCTCCTTCACAAGAATTAAGACAAATGCAATCCAGAGACTCCATATTCCGTCAATCCTGAGTTATGTGTTCTTCTGTTATTTCATATTTAACATCATTTATTGTATATCTTTGATGAATGTTTTACTGCAACTTGGTAAAACATCTACTGTGGTTATATGTTATTTAGTCATCTGAATGTTTACAGATTTTCCTCTATGTGTGCTATTAGCAGACGCAAGACCTGTGGATTATTTAGATCACCATATTTTTATGCTTCATTAAAGGTTTCTCATCTATTTTATTCTTCTGTTACAAAGTGAGATTCTTCCCTGATCGATTCCTCGCATTGTTTAAACAGCTTTATGTTTTCTTTCATCACATTCATTATTTTCAATTTAACTCAGATACGAGAAACGACCTTTGAAATTGTTATATTATTAATTCAAATTTAGGAACTTTTTTCATATAATCTAAAACAGAAATAGAAAATCTAAAAATAACATATCTTTTAACCTTCTTTTCATCCATGACTGTACGTGTTGCCAGACATCCTAATATAGCACCCGACCTCACGGATCAAACCAACATCACGTTAACCTTGTTTAATACTATCCTAGAAACAACCACCACCCGGGTTGAACTTGAACGTTCATGGGCAGTCATCGAACATGACATAAGCATCTAGGAACAATAGGAAGCTAGACAAAGACATCTCAGAAATCAGTGATAACTTCTTTTCCCAAAGAACTAATTTTATTTCATTTATTAAAAACCCTCTTTATTTTCGGATTCCTTGACATTATACTTTGAAGCCTTAAGTATAAACTCAGGAACAACATGGTCAATATGAGGGTGGGAGGGGAATACCCTTATTGGTACCATTATACAAGGTTGTCTTAATAAAATTCCCTAATCGTTCTGCCAATATGACATATAGAAAAGGGGACAAAGGATCCCCCTACCAGATACCACAGGAAGGTTTGAAGGTGTGGGGATGAGAACCATTGATTGGGATGGATAATAAGGTCGAGGATATGAGGTTCTTGATCCAAATGATCCAGTCATGGAAAAAACCAAAGGTAGCTAGCATTCACTCAAGAAACGTCCAATTAAGGTGATCATATTCCTTCAACATGTGAAGCTTGATCAACATCCTACAATTATTTTTCACTTTAAGTGAGTGGATGTATTCATGGGAAAGAATGATTCCATCCAAGATCTTATTCCCTTACAAAAAACCCCCCATGTTCTAGATATATCATTTTTTTCAAGAGAGGATTTAATTTATTGGCTATGACTTTGGTANTATATATATATATATATATATATATATATATATATATATATATATATATATATATATATATATATATAATTTCACAAAGAGATGGGTTTGAACTTCTATGCCATGTTATCTTGATGCTCCTTGGGGATTAAAATGAGGAAGGTGGCATTCAAATATTGGAGAATGGTGCCCAAAGTGCAAGAATCTTATGTTGGAATATCAAGCATTGATGGTTCATCACACTTCTCCTGGATTCATTCGGTTGGGTGGTCGAACTACATTTGGATACAATTGGTTGAATGATTGACCAGATCTCTTCATTAGTCATTCGAGTAGTCAACATGCCTATATGTTAGACAATCAACCAGTAGTTGAATATAGTTGGGTGGTGGATCGACCATCCCAAAAACAGACTACGAGTTGGACACATGGACAGTTGGGTTGAGCATCATTGTTGACCTAACTCAACAATGTGGATTTGATGGAGTCAACTCTAAAAACCGACGGTTTTATGTGGAAAATATCTTCCCTATTTTATGGAATTTGGTTAGATCTTGATGCTATAAATAACATATCCCTTGGGTCATTATCATCAATCGATTATCATATGGATATATCAAGGTCCAATATGCATTGTGATGTTCTGATCACAATGTTCTTTTCTTAAGTGATGTAATGATGTCTTTAGACACCACCTTTGTCTTCAAAATTTTCATTCCCTCTTTGATTATATGTATAATTGTCTGTCTCTTTCATTACAGGTTTCACCCATTTCCCCAACATGGTATTGAATTCGATGGTTTGAAACCTCTCCCGTTATCTGCGAACCTTGCTAAGTCATATATATTATGTGATTAACTTTGGGTCAGTGGTTTGCTGATTAGAACCTATTGAAACAATTTTTCTCTCTATATATCAAAGATGACTTTGAATATTGATCCTATTGTTCTAAATAGATCTAATTTTTTAGTATGGGCACCATAGATGGAAACATTGTTGAAGAGTAAAGGACCATGTCATTATATGAAGATTGATATTCCATATTGAATAGATGATCGCATGAAGTTTGTTGTTGATGGAGATGAGGATGAGGTCGTGGGGGTCATCATGACCAATATCTCACGGGAGATTCAGTTTTACCTCAGTGTAATAAACTACTCTCATCAAGTATGGAAGAAGATGAAATCATTGTTTGATCAAGTCGATGAGAGCCACATTATGCAATTAGAGAAAGAGTTGATCTCTCTCGATCCTCATTATTTTGATAGAATAAAGGATTATTTGGCACATGTCAAATAACTCTAGCTGAAATTGGGAGAATGCTGAAAGAATTATTAGAAGAACTATGGACAATTCATTGAGTTGGTCCTGATGAATTTCATAACACCATTCAATGTGTTCATGTCGAATTTCAACACCAACTAGAAAGAACGCAAGAAATATGGTAAGGATTACACCTTTGAATCTTTCTGTGGCTTTTTGATCACTGATCAACACAGATTGCTTGAAGAAGGAAATCTTGGTGGTAAATGTTGGGAACATGTTTATCCATTTCTGGGGAACTGTCAATGGTGCAATGTTATTTCTATTATCAATTTTGTTCATTTTTTTGTTTTGATAAGTGTGGATTTATAAACAAACTTTAGCACGTGTTTCTTTTAGCTTGTAGGGTGCGATTCTTTTTTTAGGATTGTAGAATAAAGGAAAATAACTCCCAAAAAAACACCTAGTGGAGTACGAGTCGGTCATCGTACTAATCTCTTTTTCAAGTTGGAAGGTAGGTCAAAGCAGGCTATAGGTTCTGCCACAGCTGCTGCAACACTGGTTGTGATGTTGCAACATTGATGGTTGAATGTTTCTATGACACCAATGGTTGACCATTGGTGCAACTCCAAGTATAGTGGATTTGTGTCACTATTTTGTGTTTTTGTTACACCAACTAGGAAAATGTTGGATGCACCAAAAATGACGATCAAGTGGTACAATGGATAGTGGGAGAAGATAATAATACAACATGCCATCTCACTTGATGATAACTACTCTTGTTAACATGAAGACCAATTAGAGTAAATGCCAAAGGATTGATTTGTATTATTGAGGAAGTTGGCAAGAGGAAGAAGGTATTGGTGAATGAGAATTTTACTGAATAAAGTGCAAGGGGAGGTAGAATCCTTCAAACTTGATGACCAAATATGGTTAATTTCCATTATTTTCATAATTATATATAATTTCATGGGTTGATTGGGTTCTTAGTTTCATCTTCTTCCTACTTTGCCCATGTTCAATCTTTTATTTTTTTCACTCTTTTCCATCTTTTCCACTTGATCTTTCTCCCCCTCTCGTCTCTTACATCATTTCTCTACCTCATCTTATTTATGACATCCCCCTTTTTTGTTTCTATCGTCTCCCTTCCCTCCCCTTCTATTAATTAAACCATACTTATTCATTTATTTTATACCCTTTTTGCAACCTTTTATTCTCCATTGATTTCTTTTTCCCACACTTAGTCTCTTTGATCTCAGGGATAATGTCAAATGAAAGATACTCGATGGTTGGATGATGGTAATATTTTTTTTTATGATACTTTCAAATCCATCCTCATACAAAAATCATAATTTCATGAACAAACTATGTCAACTATTTCATGGGTAGTGAGACACTCCATGGACTCTCTTGAATCCCCATGGTGGTTAAGTCAGGATTTCACTATACCAATTTCATATTTGAGTTAGTGGGGCACTTTGTGGAATTGCATGATGGTTATGTCAGGATCCCACTACTCTCATGCCACATGTTGACTAAATGTTTGTTTTTTCTTTCATTCTTGATTTAGGTGTTGTTTTTTTTTTCATTTTACCCCAGATCTTGTCTAGGTCATATCACACAATATAGGCACTAGATACTTGAAATTTTTTGTATGTGAATTTTTTTCATTGAAAATTATATGCTTATGAAAATTCACACCTGTATGGGTCATCATCTGGGAGACATGTTTTTTTTATCACACTCTTGCAACATTTTGGCTAAATGATTGCATTGGAAACATAGTTGGGAAAACCTTGTTTTGGTAGATTATTTGGGCATATTTTTAAAACCTGTTTATATCCAAAATATATGTTATAATATAGTTTGTATCCCAATTTGAATCATTCAATTTGGATCTCAATCAAAAATTTATGACCAAAATATTAGCTAGATGCAGAGTAGGCAACTCAGGAATACAGTTGGGACAATAAACATTTGGATGCATAAATGGATATATCTTTCAAATTTCTTCCTACAACATATTCTATTATGAATACAGTTTATAATTCAAGTGGAATCACTTAATATTGACATCGTATGAGAAATTTATGCCTAAAATACTAACTGACTATCTTAAATATGCACCCATGAAACTTTGTTTTGTAAGCTGCTCAATGGAATATTTGACCCATAAATTTTTATTTTATTCAAAACCTATTTCTAATAGGGATACACACATGAGTATTGTTTCATATCCAATTGTAATCAATTTGATCCACCATCAAACGAAAAAATTATATTCAAAATAGTAATTGTTGGTCTAGGCGGGAATTTAAAAATGACTCTATCTTGCAAGTTGTTTTGAAGTAGATTTGGCATAGCATATTATGGAATTTTTAAAACCTATTTCTACTGGAGATATACCTATGAATTTAATATCATATGGATTTGGAATCACTCCAATCGGGCCTTGAATGAGTATTTTATCAACAAAATACCACTGGGTGGTCTAGTTGGCCAACACTCCTTAGTAGGTAAACAAGTGAAGTTTGCTTTTCTTATTCTACCTCAGATTTGATTTATGAGCACTATTTGTCATTTTTTTCCCTATTTATTGGATGAATAGATATTGATCACCTCTCTTCATCCATGATCACATGTTTTATTGCAGGTAAGTGGAAATGTTTTTGCTGGTTCTGGGAAGTCTAAGGGAGTCAATTCATGCACAAGAGATTCTTAAAGACAAAATTTTATATAAAAAGGGCATTCCCTCCAGACATCCTTCATTTCCATTTATGATCTTATTGATGTTGTTACAGTGGCACTATATGTTGTTGTTACAATACTACTATATTATGTTTCTACTCTTTCCTTATAGTTGCACTGTTGCTCCAACTTTTTCATCAAAGTTGCAAATGGATCAAAGAAAACAAAAATGGAGAATTGATTTGAAGATCAAGAGAAGGCAAATACCCTATAATCAAGATCCACCACCACATTTCCCTCATCCTTTCTTCAAATGAAGCCTTTCATAAGACCTAGTATTTATTTTTCTCATTCATCAATGCCATGACATGCCTATGAATTTCCGCCTTCCGGCTTGGAATAAGTGCATGATGAATATCATTTCTTGTTTATGTGGTTTCCCTTGAAGATTAAACTTTTCCACTACTATCAAGCAATAGCTTCAACATCATCACTTCCTACTTTATGCTTCACCCATCCATAACCCATGCGACAAAGTTAATTGATTGATTTACTGATCCAGGTGGATATCGGTGGCCACCCACCTATTCCACAGGCTCGAAAAATAGTTTTCCATCTTAGCAGTTTTTCAACAGTTTTTCAGGTTCCAAACTTCCAGGGCCATTTTGAGGCCCTAAACGATGGTTTTTGGGGATTTGGGGCCTAAGTGACTACCATAGGAACTATCCTGGGCCATTTGAAAATCGTTCTTCTCGGTTAGACCTTTCCAATGTTGTATCGACCACCCTAAACAGAGATCATATGCAAAAGTTATGCCCTCGGGAAGTTGACGTATCAACTACCCCCATCGGAGCCTACAAACCTTTTGGATTTTCATCTTCTGGGGTTAGGGTTTTGGATTTTACTTATATTAAAAAGGCCTTTGGAGCCTCATTATAATGATCATCTTCTTTTGAATGCGAGTAGCCATAACATCTCTTCTCAGAGATAAGTTGCTACCATTCTAGCGAGTCTTTCACTTTGTATTTTTACAGTCTCTGTACATTTCTTTCATTAGTAGAAATCCTGTATTACTGTATTTATCTGTTTCTGGGAATATTTATGTGTATTTCATTATGGTATCTCTTCTTTCATTTCGTTCTAAAAAATAATCTGGATCAGTGGTATTAGAGAAGGTTGCTCTTGATCGTTTTTCAGTGCATGTCCCCGACAAGGTTCGAGTATAGCAAGTTGGATATCGAGTTTGTGTCTCTTGAGGAAAATCGCTTTCACATGCCCAAGAAACCCTCCATGGAGGAAGAAAAGAAAAACAACAGAGCAAAAGATTCTATTCATTTGTTTTTTGAGCAAGCCCTCACGCGACAGAGAGACGAAATGATGGAGAATTTTTCCCACGTCCTTCAACACCTGTCGATAGTAGTAGGCGCATATTCATCAAGTGGCCACTTTGGAGGAACCTCGCCTTTCAAGGTACATTTCAATTTTTATATTCCTATATTTGAAGGTTAGATATATGCGGGTGCCCTAGACAAATGGTTAAATCTATTAGAAGGTTATTTCTTGGTTCACAATTTTTTCGACAAAGAAAAGATCACCTTCAGGCTCCTTAAGGCTCTCCCCCTTGTCAAAAATTGGTGGGAAACTTACTGAGACAAAAGTTCCACATAAGAATCTGGAATATATGGGGTCGAGCCCACTTGGGAATTTTTTGTGGATGCGGTAAAGGAACAATACTACCCTGTTGGAAAATATGAGAACCAATACATGAGATGGACCACACTGCAACAAGAGAGGGGCCAAGCAGTGCCATATTTCACCAATACCTTCTATACATTTCACACCAAGATGGGTATCAAAGACTCTGAGTGACATTTGGTTCTGAAATACTATGGGGCTCTACATAGATACATCCAAACTGAAATGGAATTTCTGGACATCTCATCACTCGGTACTGCTTATTGATATGCTGTTAAAATTGAGCATAAATTTAAGCACCAAAAGAAGCGATATTTTAGGTTTTCAAATACGCAATAAAAAAAGTATGATAAAGACGGCCCTAACAAATAACCTCCTGAAAACTAGTCCAAGCCACAGGAAAATAAGAGTCACGGGAAGACGAAGAAGGACACCGGAAAATGGTGTGATTTCCACAAAATCCCCTGACACAACATTGATGAATGTCACTCAAAATAGTCATTGGTGGCTAAGATCAAAGAGAAGGAGTTGAACCCTGATTCAGAATCTAATTAAGAAAATAATGATTAAGCCAAATCATTGATGCAGACCCCACTGCTATTATTGAGACCGCAACAATTCAACCAGAAGAACCAACATATTCTGAAGAGGGGGGCGCCTTTTTTATTCACAGATGTGGGTGAAGGGGACCCAACTACATTTTATTGCTGATATCGAAAACTAGAAGAACCTCATCTCAGAAGATGTTGTCAAACAGTTGGGATTGCTGACAAAACCACACCGCAACCATACAACATTGGGTGGCTTCGCGAGGGATGAAATCTTCGTGTCATCCAACAGTGTCGATCATCATACAACATCCATCCCTTCAAGGATGAGGTATTATGTGATGTTGCCTCATTAGATGTCTATGATTTTCTCTTAGGCCAACCATATATGTGGAAGCGCCATGCTATCTATGAGTCTCGACCCCGTAGTGTCATTGATACTCTAGGGGGTCATCTCTACAAGATACCATAGGTAATTCCAACCACTGTGCCACCTAAACAGTGCCGCAAGGTAGTATCCCATACTACAAAATTCAGCTTCTTCACAATTTTCTCAAAAGGTGAACAAAAGGACACTACAACCATGATAACCTTAGAGCAAGCACCTTCTATCCAGCAGAAGCAGGTCAAAAAGATTGGAGTAAAGTGCAAATATTCCTTTTTCACATAGTCATCTCAGGTAGACAGTCTGGTTGAATAGATTCAACCCTGCCAACAACAGGTTCGTGACAACCTTCCACCAACCAAGCACCACAAATTCTCCAGTAAGGCAAGCAACTCACCAAGATTCATATTCAACAAATGATTCCCTCTCTCCCTCGAGAAATAAACGCAATGGAGACCATTTCTTCCTAAGGAGGGAGGATTGATCCAGGTGGATATTGGTGGCCACTCAGCTATTCCACGGGCTCGAATTTGTTTTTTCCATCTTGGCAGTTTTTCGGCAGTTTTTTGGGTTCCAAACATTCGAGGCCATTTTGAGGCCCTAAACGACGTTTTTTTGGTATTTGGGTCCTAGGTGACTAACTAAGGCACTTACTAGGGCTATTTAAAAATCGTTCTTCTTGGTTATAGCTTTCCAATGGTGTATTGAGCACCCCAAACGAAGATCGTATGCAAAAGTTATGCCCCCGAGAAGTTGACGTATCAACTACCCCCATCGGGACCCGCAAAATTTTTGTCTTTTCATCTTCCAAGGTTATGGTTTTGGATTTTACTTATGTTAAATAGTCCTTTGGAGCCTCATTGTAACAATCATCTTCTTGCAAATGCAAGTAGCCGTCACATCTCTTCTCAGAGATAAGCTGCCACCATTCTAGCGAGTCTTTCACTCTATATTTTTATAGTCTCTATACATTTCTTTCATTAATAGAAATCGTGTATTACTGTATTTCTTTGTTTCTGACAATATTTGTGTGTATTTCATTGTAGTATATCTGCTTTCATTTTCTTTTAAAAAATAATCTAGATCACTTACAATGTTGAGTCACCTTGTTATTCCATTCCCTTCCTTAATAAACGTAATGGTGAAAACCGGTCGTAGCTGCCATCATATCTTGAAATGCTTGAAAACCAACTTACTTGCAGGCATTCCTCGGGAACAAATTGTTTTGACTGTGAAAACCATCTGGGCATAGTTAAACAAATCTTGTTTGAAAACTAACTTACTGATGGACAAGGTTTGCAAATAAGAAATAAAAATTCATTTTCAAGTTCAAGTTTCTCTCTAAATAAATATTCCCAAGTTTCATGCTCCATGAGAAGGTTGTTTTGGATCTCATTCTACAGCTCATATTGTGCTCCAAAGTTCTAAAATACACGTTGTTATTTTTTTGTGGACCATCTCAGGATATCATACATGTGTTTCTCTATGAGTAATGATCTCCAAGATGAACAAAGATTTCCAAGATTCATTACTATATCAATTTTTTTTTCCAGATCTACACTGTGTTACATGTTCCAAGCTTCACATTGCCTTGCAAAGTTTCTACATCATTATGGACCATATCAGATCAGGATGCTGCTACAAACATTATGGACTTCAGAGGTAGGTGTAGGTATGCTTCTTTCTCTTTTCTTTAATCATAATTCATTGGATTCTATGGATTTTTATTTGGAAAGTATCTTAGGTATTTGTCCTACATCCTCATATTTTTCCATTTCTCATGGGCAGGAAATATATTCATTTTTTATTGGGGGGGACACCATCACCTTTACATCCCATAAAATTCCCTCACTATTATTTTTTAGTTCCACTCCAATATGCATGCATGAGAAGGATTACAAGCTGCCCTATTGTTGATCCACATGAACCAACAATGCAATCCCTTGTTGTTGCCACACAAGAACCAACAGTAAGGGAAAATAAGGCTTTGTTGTTGCCACACAAGAACCAATAGTAAAGGACCTTGCTGCTTCCACACAAGAACCAATAGTAAGAAAAGACAAGACAATCATGTTGCTCCACAAGAATCAAAAACAGAAAAATAAGCAGCTGAAAGGGGCAACCAACATTTACCAATACCATATCTCTCTTGCTTGATCCATGATCATTTTTAGGAACAATGCACTAAAATAAGGTTTTGAGTAGCATATTCAAGTAGATGGCCCATTTGCAGGCTTTGTGTTTCATAGGGACATGAAACATCTTCAATTTGGGGGGGGGTCGATTGTTACACATCTCTTACTTGGAACAACACTATTTTCTTGGCCTTCCATTTGATAAAAAAAGTTTTATGTTTGAGGGAGAGGAAAAATCATCACCTAGAGAGAAATAGGCTGCCCCACAAGAATCTATAGTATAAGAAGCTACTATATAATCCATTCCTATATAAAAACATGTCTTCATCCTTGATTTTGGGTACATACAACAACAATTTTCATTTTTCAGTGGACAACAATAGTTTTCAACATTAATGATAGAAGAAATCCCTATTACTGTTACACAAAGCCAACAATATGAAGTCTTGTTGCGGTAAGACAAGAACCAACAACATGTGACGAAATATCACCATGTCATTTACTGTTGTTAATCCTGTCATAACATTGTTGTCGCTACTCTTGTTATAACATTGTTGTTGTTACTCTTGTTATAACATTGTTGTTGTTATTGTGCATCAATTGATTTGTTTATAACTTGATATCTATGCATTAGATGGTCATGATTTTTGGTAAGGAGAAGAAATAAAATAGGTAAAGAATGCTTTCAAAATTTCACAAAAACCAAGTTTGTATTTTGTGAGAAAATGGTTTTAAAAGTTTGTTTCTACTCCTACAACACTTGTTGCAACTCCTATAGTAGCTTATTTTTTTATATCTTAATATCTGTGAACTAGGTTGATGTGATTTTTGGTAGAAAGAGGCATTAATTTATGATGAACACACTCACCAAAAATCTCCTCAATCTGGACTACTTTTGCACAAAAAGACAAATTTTCAAATACATTGTTACTCCACTATAGCAACTACAACACTGTTGTAATTCCACTATAGGAGCTACAACACTACATTTACTCCACTATAACAACTACTAAAACATTTGTTGCAACTCCATGAGAATTGCTAGAAATCGGTTGGAGGATACTTTTCAAGTCATTATTTGAAGTGGTTTCAAGGTGCTATTGGGAAAGAAGTGTTGTATTATATCAACATCATCAGTTGGGTAATCAAAGAGGCATCAACAAGTGATTTTGGTTATTGTGCATTGGAAATTGGAAGCAAGATTCAAATGGGTCCCTACAATTTGGTTGATATAAAGATATTCGGTTGTATGAGGACATGCAACATATTCTATTTGGGGGAGATGTTGGGCCATAAAATTGTCTTCCTTGTTACATTCTCTTTCCCTATTTTTGATCCCTTCTTTCTTACCCATAACCTTGTATTAATGTTGATTAATCCATCTTAATGCTTATATGCAAGATTTAGAGCCAAGGTGTTTTCCATTACATTTGTTTAGTATTTCATATGAATTATGATTAAATATTAGAGAAATAACATATCTTGCATTTATCTTTGAAAAATGGTTTAGTTTGTGATTGTTGTAGAACTAGTTACCACTGATGTTACTTCTACATTGCCAATGTTGTTACTCCTATAACTGAAGATTCATGATATGGGTACTTTATATTTCTTGTACAATGCTTTATTGAGTCGAAATATGCTTATCCTCAAAATATCTCAGCAACCCAAATCGTACTTTTTGAGAAATTAAATTCTTACAATTTGTTGTTACTCTTGTTGTTGTTACTCCTATGTTGTCATTGTTGTTACTCCTACAACTAAAGATTCATGATGTGGGTACTTAATATTTCTTATACGAGGTTTTATTGAGTCAAAATATGCTTATCCTGAAAATATATCAACAACCCATATCCAATGTTTTGAGAAATTATGTATTTACAATTTGTTGTTACCCCTGTTTGTTGTTACTCACAGTAATAACATCGTTGAAACTTGGTGTATAGATTTACAAATCCACAAAAATCCAATTTCAACCATCAAGACCTGCCACAGATTTGGACCATTGACAACCCTTTTTGATATGGAAAGAATCTTGAAATCATTAACAAGATTAGTTTGACTGGTTAACCAAGAATCTTGGAATTCTTGGGCAAAAGATCTTGGAGTTATTTATTGTTAAGAATCTGAATAGATCTATAAATATAATCACTACAATTACTGAATACAAAATAGATCCACAAAACAAGATAGAGGAAACCACACTTTATTATTACCAAAGTGATCTGATACCAATTGTTAAGAACCAATGATTAAATACAAAAGAACCACAACAAATATACAAGAACAATATGAAAAATCTTCTTTATTACTATCAAACCCTTGAGGTAGGGCAACACCGTACAATGGATCCTATTATGGAAGGGATCCTCTTCTGTTCACTTGCCTCTTCAAGGGGGCATCCTCCTATTGAGCTACCGCTCCAAATACAATAATTCTCTTCATATCTCTTTACATTGCTTGAACCCCTTTATATAGTGCTACCATGACCTGAGAACATTCTAGAGGAGATTATATCTAATTACCCATTTATTATATCTAACTACCATAGTGGGCCTTATTTAATAATATAGTGGACCTAGTCCACCTTACATTGAATGACCTCCACTATTATCACTATGGGCCCTCTGGGCCCCCCCACTACCTCTCTAGAAACCTTACATTCCATCCCCCTTATGAAAGAGTTGTCCTCAATGCTTGATGTACAACCATATACCAGGGTCCCATGGATAATTGTGGACCATAATGATGAAGAAGACTCGAGAACCAAGGTCCCATGTAGAAAGGAAAGCCACCATGCTGAAGTAGTCCAACCACCATTGTAAGCCCGGGTCCCATGTTCAAGTGCTCATGTGAACTCCCCGTGGAAGATTTTGGAACCCAATAACCAACTCAAAATGATGCTCCAAAGACTAACACCTATCATGTGGATCCAAATAAGAAGATCCATCCACAAAGTGGAAAAGGGTCGTAGTAGAATCTGGAAGGAATAATACCACTATAGAATATGAAGGATGGACACTGGTAATAATCATTGGCTCTCGATTTGTCACATTGATTCTCTCTATAGAAGGTGGATTAGAGTCATCAAATAAAATATGAAAGTGGTTGTCATCCCAGAAATGACAACTATCCATATACCAATCATCACAATCAGCCTCAAAATCATACCAAGCATATATTTATTGATTATATTCATCCCTGATGTCTGCCATTAGAAATATATGTTGCATGTTATCCAATGAATCTTTAATAATATGGAAACTATCATTGAGGCCATTTGCAAGGTCATGCAATCTAGCATCCAATGTGTCATACAATTTGAATTTGAATGCTTCAAGAATTCCCTTGAGGGTTTGAGAGGAAATAGTCATATGATAACCCTATGATCTCTTCAGTCCCGTAGTCATCACTAAAAAACCAAAAAAATAGAACAATAACTTATTGCAGAATATCGCGGCGTTTTTCGGAAAAATGTCGAAAAACTGTTGAATTTAAAATGCTCATAACTTCACTTCCCGGACTTCGTTTTAGATGATTTTTTTTTTAAATTGGGTGAAATTGTGAGAGGAACTCAGATATGTAATTTTTTTAGGAAAATTTAGCCTCCATATACTATAGAAAAAAAAAATCACGCTGCTGTCCGTGGAAAAAAACCCTGAAAAATTGTAGATTTTAAAACTTCAATATCTTGACGTTCCGGACTCCGTTTCGGATGATTTTTTTTCTTTCAACTTGGGTTTTTTTCTGAGAGGAACACATATATACAACTTGTTTCTGCAAATTTTGTATAGAAATATACCAAAAATTTCTGGAATGTAGCGGCCCTCTTTTTTCTTCTCCGAAAAATAATATGCAAAAATAAAAAATATTTGCCCACAATGTCTGCTAAGGAAAGTGATCTGATACCACTTGTTAAGAACCTAAATAGATCTTCAAATATAAACACCACAAATACTGAATACACAATATATCCACAAATCAATATAGAAGAAACCACACTTTATTAGAAGAAAACCCTTGAGGTAGGGCAACACCGTACAATGGATCCTATTATGGAAGGAATCCTCTCCTGTTCACTTGCCTCTTCGAGGGGGAATCCTCCCATTGATATACCGCTCCAAATACAATAATTCTCTTCATGTCTCATTACATTGCTTGAACCGCTCTATATAGTGCTACCATCACCTAAGAACATTCTAGAGGAGGAATCTTCTAGAAGTAGAACATTCTAGAGGATGAATCTTCTAGAAGTAGAACCTTCTAAGAAGTCCTCTTACATTTATTATATCTAATTACCCATTTATTATATTTAACTACTATAGTGGGCCTTATTTAATAATATAGTGAACCTAGTCCACCTTACATTGAATGACCTTCACTATTATCACTATGGGTCCTCTGAGCCCCCTCACTACCTCTCTAGCTACCTTACATTCCATCCCCCTTATGAAAGCGCTGATACCACTTGTTAAGAACCAAAAGCATCACAACAGATATACAAGAACAATAGGCAAAATCTCCTTTATTACTATCAAACCCTTGAGGTAGGGCAACTCTGTACAATGGATCCTATTATGGAAGGGATCCTCTCCTGTTCACTCGCCTCTTCGAGGGGGCATCCTCCTATTGAGCTACCACTCCAAATACAATATTTCTCTTCATGTCTCATTACATTGCTTGAACCCCTTTATATATTTCTACCATCACCTAAGAACATTCTAGAGGAGGAATATTCTATAAGTAGAACCTTCTAAGAAGTTCTCTTACATTTATTATATCTAATTACCCATTTATTATATCTAAATACCATAGTGGGCCTTATTTAATAATATAGTGGACCTAGTCCACCCTACATTGAATGACTTCCACTATTATCACTATGGGCCCTCCCACTACCTCTCTAGCAACTTTATATTTATTATTTGCTAATTGTTAACAAAAAATCTTGGAAGTTATTTATGAATTGCTAATTGTTACCAAGGATCATGTAAATTATTCGTTATTTAGGAAATTGTTGTAGCCACTATGGATTTCTTAAATCCATAAGTGGGTTTATTTAGATATTTGTTATTTTTAGTTTTCATTAAATTTGTGTATAAAAGAGAAGACTTTTAGAGCAATGTCCGAATGACAATGGAATAATTCATTGAATTTTTATTTTAATTGTAGTTTTATAATTTCCATAGTGTGTGATTTAATTAATTCATTTGATTTATTTCCTTTGCATATTTGTAATTGATTGATTTATTTTGATTAAATCACTTAATTTAATTAATTTATGTTGATATAGAATAATATAAGCACTATGTTCTATGGAGGCAGGGCCCACTCCAATAGAACATAGTGTCGTGTATCTTAAATGGTTTCTTTGGTTTATTGTTGTCTAATTTCATAATGAATTCATGTAGGATTTATTTAATTTAATTTCGTAACTAGTCTCTTGATTCAATTTGTTCATGTAAAAAGATTACTCACGCAAGGTTGTGTTTATATATATTTATGCAATTAAGTACTTATGTTGGATTTTATTTATTCATTTGTTTTTAATAAATGCATTTTAGATTGGGTTGCATTCTTTTATCCCATTGGATAATTGTGCTTAACGCGATGACTATATTTGTTGATCTGGGTAATGACATGGATAATATTGACAAGGATTAGGCTTTGATTTCGAGGACTTAGTTAATTTCTTTTCCAAGAAGAAGTTAATTAATTTCCCTTCAACGTGTGTGATTTATTTTCAACAAGTGTGATTTCCTTTCATGCAAGCGTGATTTATTTTCCTGCAAGTGTGACATTTACTTTATTGCAAGTGTGATTTCCTTTCCTACAAGTGTGACATTGACTTTCCTGCAAGTGTGGATTTCTGTAGATCCTTTCCAGATCTTGAGAAATGTCTATACTCTTACTACGAAAGTAATCATTGATACTATGACTACACACAAAAATAATAGTTTTTCCTTCATATACAAGCTAGGTTAGTTCACAAGTTCCATACGAGCCCTGGATTATTAATTAAATTCACATTATTTCTAACTATCTTCTTGAAAAATTAAGAAGGTGATTAAAAAGACCCGACAATAAACATCAAGCCCACTTGTTTAAGGGAAAGAGAAAGTTGGATCACAAGGAAAGAGTATGATTTGATAACTTTGCACAGAGACCTAGATACCATGACTAGAAACCTAAGGGATAGACAGATGCACCCCAACGAAGTCAAACGAAGAAGACATGTCAGTACAGTTGAAAGAATGGAAATGTGGAGAAATATTTTTATAAGAAGAGAGACGATTTAGGGAAGGTTAAATTCCTTGAAGGAGATATGTCTGTTGTATGCCGATCCACTATTAATTTCACCTTCCAATTCAAAATGTTTCATGCCTTGTTGTCTCATTATGTGTTGAACGAATGGGTAGTCAACTTTGGTTGCATTCATCACATGGATAAGGATGCTTCCTTTTTCACTTTCTTGGATGAAGCTAAGGAGAGGAATATGTATGTTGCTAATGATTTTTCTATGGACATTGCTAGTCAGGGTGATGTTACCTATCGACATGAGAGAATGTTGTATGTTTATCATTTTCCAAACCTCAGTACCAATATGTAGTTTTTTCTCAATTAACATAGATAAATAAGATTGTGGAATTTTGGCCAGATTGGTTCTATGTTCATGACTTGAAGAAAGGTAAGTCGGTTTTCTCCAAAGGGTTTCTCGACCCAAAGGACATTTTGTGTAAATTCTATGACACGACCCGAATCGATAGTGAATCATCTCCTCTTTTTGCTCACATTGATGAGAGAAGTCAAAATTGGCATGAATGAATTAGAAACCTGAATTTTCATAGTCTACAGTTGATGGCAACTCAGAACATGGTTGTTGGTCTACCTAAAGTGTTTTCCCCTGAAGGAGTCTGTAAAGGTTGTGTGCTTGGAAAGAATTGTTAGGCACCTTTTGAATCTGACAAAGTGTGGTGAGAAAAAAACCTATTGGATTTGGTTCGTAGTGATCTCTACTACATCAATATACCTTCCATGGTAGGTGTAATGTATATTTTGACTTTCAATGATGATCTCTCTCATTTCACATGTGTCTATTTTCTAAAGAATAAGAACCTTGTCTTCAAAATGTTCAAGGATTTTAGATCCTTCGCTGAAAATCAATGTGGCAAACCCATCAAGTGCATGAGATCATATAATGGTGGTGAGTATGTAAATCAACCTTTTGAAGAATGCTTCGTTTGATCTGGTATTGAATGATAGTGGTCGGTTCTTCACACACCTCAATAGAATGGTGTTAGCAAATGCAAGAATCATAATGTATTTGAAATCGCTAGATGCTTTTGCAAGCTAAAGATATACCTCCTCACTTATGGGATAAAGTGGTGTACTGTGAAAACTATATTCTCAATGACATCTCAACTTGAGCTATTCCATCCATGACTCCATTTGAATGATGGTGTGGAAAGAAGCCTTCCATTGACCACCTCCATGTGTTTAGATGTGTTTCTTAGGCTCATATTTTTTGTGATTACAAAAAGAAGTTGGATGAAAAGAGTCATGCTTGCATCATGATGGGATACTCTGAAGAGTGGAAATCCTATCAACTTTTTTATCCTGTCAAATGGAAAATCATTATTAGATGAATTGTATGGTTTATGAGAAGTTTTATGGAATTAATTTGTTGAATGCCTCCTCTATATTGTTGTAGGATGACCCCTTTGATATTGTCTCTGACACTAGTTCCCCTGTTCCATTTTTTAGATATTCGAATAGACAATCAAACTCTATTCCGATTTCTACTTGGTCGTCAACCTCCGAGTTGACTAGTCCATCGATCTCTATTTTGATTAGTCCACCATCTACATTAACTGAAAAATATTCGAATTCTAGTCGACCTACTATAGTGAACAACAATTCATGTGTTTCTTGTCTACCCAAATGGGATGCCAAGACAATTGAAGCTGTTGGACCTGATATTGGTGATGTTTCCTCTGGCTGACAAAATTGAAGTCAAAGGCAAAATGCCAGTGTTTCCTTGATGACTTGTGTACATGAAAATTATGATCATGTTTCCTGCTCAAATGCTCAAGGATGACATGAATGGGAACATGCTATGCAAATAGAAATTGATTCTTTGTCGAAGGATCACACTTGGGACTTAGTTCCCTAACCATAAGGAAAGAACATTATGAAGTGTCAATGGGTCTACAAGACCAATTTTTCCTCTGAATGTGTTTTTGAGTGACATAAAGCATGTCTCGTTGCGATTTTATTCCCTCAACAAGAAGGAATCGACTACACTGAGACCTTTGCCTCCGTTGCAAAGATGAACTCTGTTCAACTGATTATTTCTCTTGTTGCACGTTTTGGATGGAAAATCCATCTGATTGATGCGAAGAGTGCCTTTATTCATGGAGACCTATCTGAATAAATTTTCATGGAACGACCACCTATTTTTGTGATGGATTCTAAATTGGTTTGTTGACTCAAGAATTCACTTTATGGTTTGAAGCAGGCTCCCTAATATTGGTATGATAAGATTGAAAATTTGTTTCTTCAACTTGGATTCAAACGTTGTGAATCTGATCACAACTTGTGTGTAATCCATACTAATGGAGACACTTTGATTTTTGTTTTATATGTATATTATCTCCTCATTAATGGAAATAATAATGATCTCATTCTTATATAGAAGAAACAACATGTTGACTCCTTTGACGTGACAGATCTTGGTACTTTGCAATATTTTTTAGGTATTTAAGTATTACAATATGTGATGGTTTATTTTATTTCTCATTCTAAATATGTGATGGATATTTTGACACATTTTAAGATGGATGATTATAATACCTATACTACTCCTTTTCAATCTAGAGTAAATCTCACCAAAAATTGCCAAACACCTATAGTTAATGCTACTCTTTATCGACAATTGGTTGGTAGTATTATTTATCTTACTCATAGTCAACGTGACATTTCCTTTTTTGTTAGTGTGGTTTCTTGGTTTAAGCAGGACCCCAAAGAAAGCCACTAGAAATCAGTCAAATGAATTTTATGCTATCTCAATGGTGCCACTCATTTTGGTCTCAAGTATTGTTGAAGTTCATATTCGTTGGTCGGCTTCATTGACTCTAACTGGGATAGCACTAGTGATGATCAAAAGTCCACTTTTGGCTATGTCTTTGTTACGAGGAAAATCTCTCTATGTCATGGGGTAAACCACAACATACGGAAATGAATGCATAAATCAACTCTAATATCAAGTATGCTATATAAACAAATATGCTAACAAGACAAGATAAATATCCTACCTTGTCTATATGTTCGATGAAGTCCACCATTGAGCACTTGACTCAAAGAAATACACCTGCAAATTTTCCTCAACAACCAAGAAACACAAGTATATGGTGATAATATATAAAGTTAGCACATTCAATAGCATAATCCATCAATATTCATAACAAATATGCCCATGGAATAACAATTCAAATATTTTCAAGACATTAATTGGATGAGAAAAGAGTATTTCTATTAAAATGTAATCAACAAAAGTGTATGAATTACAAAGTTCCATGTCGACACGGTTCGAAACTGAGAAACTAATTACCTTCCAGTTGTGCCTCCACCACTTCAATCCTCCACCAATGGAAATCTCATATAAGAGAGACAATGAGGTTCTCAATCAAGTAGAGAAGAGCTTGGGGGCTGAACAATGTGTTTAGGCTTAAAAGGATAAAGGGATCTAGACTCAATATGAAGTGAATAATTTCTCTAGAGTAACTTTTCTCTCAAAGTTGAATTCTTCTCCTCTCTTCCACATCTTGGATAGGGCCCATTTATATCCTTCAAATGGAACTGAAGAGCTGAGTCAGAACATTTCTAGTATATGGAAGGTCAAGGATCATGGATCTCGTGATGTGACATGGAAACCCGACACCATTTTTTAATTTTGGGAACAAAACCCGATGTATGCAGGTTGTAGTGGTGCAACCTGCGTATACACATGTTGTATAACTTTTAAGGCGCGTATATGTGAAAAAAATACATTTTTTAGCTCTAGGAACTGCAAACAGGGACTTCAAATCTGCATAGGGAAATGGAAAAAGGCCTTCTGAGAAAATTTGCATAGGGTGAGGAAATTCTTGCTATAACAGATGCCTCTAATGTGTGAGTTCAGAGGAGTAGCTATGATGGCTGAAATACATTATAATACCCATAAGTGGAGTAATAGAGACCCAGTTGGAAGAACTAGTTGCTCATGAGAATATTACAATATGTATTGACTTTGCGCACATGGATGCCAATTTGAATTACACTGCAAATCCATGTGAAAATATATCAAACAGTTGTTCGTGGCCATGAATAGGAAATACAAATGTGGCTACATGAAAAAGGATGTCAAAGTCATGAACAAGGCCCATTAAAACCAATCTCAAAATCAATATGAAGATATATGTATACAATGGAGTACAATATGATCTCCCATGGTCACTGAAGTCACATAGGTACTGGTCCAATGAAAGATAGTAACAACTCAGGAGATATGTGACTATGAAATGATGTCTTCAAGTCTTCTACACAATCCGCCAAAGGTGCAAGTCTACATTATGTGAATAAAGGAGTTGAGGTCGAACACAATGAGACTTCGTTTGATTACCGATCATTAAGGTATATCGTTAACAAACGCGAGACATCCTATCGATAATGAAAGTAGGTATCAAGGCATTGAGTACATTCTAACAAGTGTGAATAAAGGATGTGAGGTATAACAATTGAACAATCCATCGATCATGAGACATTGATGTATTCCCAACTGTCAATGGTGAGAGAACCTGCCATTGATGACTGCAAGACTTTAGGTACTAATTAGACTCTAGGTCTCATTTCCAGAATAGATGAGCTAAATTCGATGGAAGGAGACCCTCTGAAAGGAGAGAATTGAGACATATCTCATCATTCAAAACGAGGTACAAAGCAAGAGCTTGATGATTTGGAGGAAATCAAATGAAGAACATGTTCATGAATTGACGAACCTGTGCGTCTTTCGGGTGTGCTAGATGGAAGAGGTACATGAAAAAGACCCTCTGAATAGCATACAATAAGGAAAATTGTAGACAAAGGCGAGGAAACTACAATTAAGGATAATGACATCCAAGACACTGAATGGATCCCAATGTGTGAATATATGTCTTGCTATCAAACACAAGGGAACCCCCCCAGTCAATGACCAATGATGAAATGTTGATTGTTGGGTTCAAGGTTACCTACCAATGATGAAAGTAGGACTAGGGTGCATGGTAGGATTACAACTTCATGTAACTCTGAGACACACTGAGGGTATCCATGACATGCAAAGTTAAGAGTTCTTAGGAATGGCCGACATAGGTTGATATAAATCCTTTGAACAAGAGCATGAGGCATATGGAAGATTCTGGTAGCATAGACTAAATGATGAAACTTCTTGATGCAAGAGGCACCAATCAAACTCTCCATAGGGACTGAAAGAGTAACCAGTTAGGGGAGTAAAATCTAAGTAACAAGCTTAACTTCCTAAGGTCATGCTAAACCCAAAATTTTGATGACAAGTGGACTCAAAAGTTTGTGCTCTGTTCAAAGGCGACACGACTGCTGCCAATATAAGATAATATTATTTTCTTGACCATCTTTTTTTTTCATAGTTAAATGAATGCTATGATACATTGGAGGAAACAAGTGTCGTAAGTGAGCAACTAGTTCCAACAATGGAACATACCTATGCTTAATGCAAGGAGGTGCATGCAGGATGATCTGAAAATGATAAAGACTTGTATTCTTGAAAATATTTGCAAGTTTTAATTCAAGTGTTCTTATGCAAATGGATCAATTTTGAAAACACAAACTTTTATAAAAATTACATAATCAAGATGCATATAATCAGCAACAAATAACAGTGAACAGAAAACACATAACACAACAAATGATAAAGGAGTTCACCCCTCTCTTGGGCTACATCTCCTAGTCCAGCTTCTAATGGATCTTTTGTATTAATTTATCAAAGTGATAAAATATGTGCTCTACAATGCTCAAAATTCCAAATAGATGGTTCCAATGGCTTCAGAACGTCCAAAAACCCCTAGCTGGGCTTTTTTGGCACCTCGTTTGGCCAAAAATTGAAGAAGATAGGCTTCCTGGAAGTTCCCCTTCAAACTTGTTGTCTCTGGATTGCCAAAATGCACCTCTGCCTCCTCAACCTAGCCCCAACATGCATATTTGTGTTAAAACTCAGCACTGGGTGCAACCGCAAAACGGTGCGAACTGTAGGACGGTTAGGGTGCGCCTAGCCCCTAACCTCCAAGTCCGTGGGCATATGGGTCACCATGTGACCGCGCGCATATACAAAAAGGGGTCAAGTTTTAAACCATATGGTAACAGGTCGGAGGGCACGCGCCAGTGTTTACATGGCACATACATATGATAAGGGGATGGGGATTAGCCCCGACCCGGACCGCGCCCCAACTCACAACATATATCAATTCAAATAAATTAAAAGTCATATGTATGTTAAGAACCATATGTGGGTGCGCTGGTTGGGCAGCCCTTCCCAAGGCTCTTCCCCTACCCGGAGATCACGGGGTCGAGTCCTACCAACTACATATATTTTAAACCATAGCCAAGGTGACACATGGTGGCCATTGACTGGGCCACGTGTCGCCATCCCATTCGCCACAAACAAGCCACGTGTCAAGAAATGATTCGTCATCCAACTGCCAACCAACACCTGCCACATGTCATACAGCCATGCCATGTGTCGTAGGGCCCTGCCACATTAGCATCCATACAGACTGTATGGACTGTACAATTAGCACATTGTTTTTGCCTGTTTGACGATTTGAATAGAACGTGATATCTCTCTCATCCGAAGTCTATTTGAACCCAAACGAGTTGCGTTGGGTTTGTGACGACGAGGCCTATGCACCCGTTTGATTTGAAATGATTCCGAGCACTTTGAATTTTGAGCAAAATTTGATCCCTTGGATCACACCTCCCCATTGGAAAGCTTTTGGACCTCCAAAAGACTATTTTCAGTCTATCTGAAGATGAGGGTATAGTTCCCTCACCTTTCCAACCTCAATCCACTTGGATTTTCTTGGATTGGTGCCTTTAAGAACAATTCGAAGATATTCCACATTTCCTCATTTTGAAGTCCTCATTCTCCTGTCAAGGATTGTGTCTTCATATAGTTCTGTAAGATATTCTGTGGAGAAATCATCTATAGAAGGAATATGAACATGCTCTCCTTGATCATCAATCAAAGGAGGCTCATACAATTTCAAATTCTCAACATTAACAACTGTATACATTTGCATATAAGGAGGCAAATCTAAACGGAAGGCATTGTTACCAATCTTGTCAAGAATATTGAAAGGACCATATCGAATTGGTTTCAGTTTTTTACCTTCTCCTTTAAGCCTCTCCTTACTAATGTAAAGCCAAACTTCATCTCCAACTTGGAAACTGTGATCAACACGATGCTTTTCATGTCTTGTCTTGTACTTGGCTTGACTCTTTTCCAACTGCTCTTGTACCATTTGATGTATCGACTGAATTTGTTCAATGAACTTTTCTACCCTATCAATATCATATTGACCATCAATAGCAATATCCTTCCCAAAGATAAAATCTAAAGGAGATTTTGGCAAATAGCCAAAACATGCTTCAAATGGCGATGTTTGAGTTGAAGAGTGCTTAGCTCGATTGTAAGCATGCTAAATGTAGTGTAAATGCTCATCCCAAAGTTTAGGAAGCTTGTTGCAATGTTAAGGTCCTAACCCGCACAATGGTAGATCAATGTATTCAGATGTAATAAAGGTCAATATTAATAAGGCCTTTCAATAAAATAGAATAAGGCAGATGTAAGAAGACCTAATAGAAGCTTCTGCTTCTAGAAGGATCTTCCTCTAGATGCTTCTCTTAGTAGACATATTTAGTATAAATAAGGTTGAGGGTATGAAAACCCTAGCTTGGAGATTATTGTAACAGAGCGCTGCTCGGTTGGAGGTTTCCCCCTCGAAGAGGCCTGTGAACATTGCTTTCTGAATCAAAGTGCTATTTCTATTGCTATTCTTATATCATTTATGTGTTATTGTGAAGATTATGCTGGATATTTTACTGTTATTCTACCATTTCTAGCATTCTATTTCTGTTATGCATATTTTATATATTTGGTATCTTGCAAGTGGTATCAGAGCACTTTCCTTGGCAGAAATTGTGGGTATTTTTTTTCAGGGTAGAGAAGTATTCCGGCGTCTTTAAGCCATAGAGATCTGTTGTTATGCGCATAAACCTATGGTTGAGGGATTCATACACATAGGAAATACAAGTGGTTCTTAAGCGCACATCTGTTGGCCACCCTTGTAACCCCTGTTGGTACCCCTTCGAGTGGTAGCGCATCAGACAACACCTGTGTATGGATCGGCCTAGATTTCCTGAAGCCCTCTTTAGATAAACCTATCGGCCGCCAGACTGCTATAGTGTCACCGTGAACAACACTCGAGAAGATACTCTCTAGTACCTGGGTAGTCAGGTAGTACGGTTAAGGGTACAGTCTATCCTCTTTAGTTAGTGCCCTGAGATATTGGGCCGAGTACTACTGTTGGACCCCACACGTATATCAGAGAGCTATAGCACAGGGCAAACCCTTGTCTGTAGAACCCTTGAATACCTAACCCTTGGGGAACATAAACATAAACATAAACAAATTACATCGGCGAGATTTATTGCCGTGCATCTGTGTTCGGGTTGCCAAGTAAATACACATTTCTTTCTGGTTAAGAATTTGGGGATTTTAGTACTGCAACATTCTTCAGACCAAAGTATAACCCCATAGCTGTAAA
>ML781031.1:669225-680320 GCA_009831015.1 Picea engelmannii | reverse complement strand
TTGAATACCTAACCCTTGGGGAACATAAACATAAACATAAACAAATTACACCGGCGAGATTTATTGCCGTGCATCTGTGTTCGGGTTGCCAAGTAAATACACATTTCTTTCTGGTTAATAATTTGGGGATTTTAGTACTGCAACATTCTTCAGACCAAAGTATAAACCCATAGCTGTAAAAAAAAAAAAAAATCTGGAATTTTTTTCAGCATTATTTGAGACCTATTCCATTAGATTCATCTCTTCTCCCTTATCACATTCATCCATATCATTTTTCTGCAAAAATTTCTGACCCCGCCCACTCCCTTTTCAGTTCACCCATCCTTATGGCCCATACCCGTAGCTAAGAACTAGAGTCTCGCTTCAACACCTTGCAATCTGGTTTCCTCAAGACCCAACAAGAAGTGCAACAACTCAGTGCTACTATTTCCTCCCGTGATGCATCCATCAATACCACCATAAAGGCATCCGTAAATACATCCGTACAGTCTGCAATGGCGGAAGTCAAACATGAATTGACCACCCATCTTGAATCTATCTTTGCATCACTCTGCACCAAACTCAAGATCCCTACCGATGACTCTTTTCCTGATGCACATACAAAGACTAAAGGTGAAACTTCTTCCCATTCCTTTCAGCCCCATCACTTTCAAGGGGACATATGCCTTGCGTGGGTGGATGTAACCAAATTTGATGGCTCAGACCCCACTGGTTGGGTCACCCAAATGGAACATTATTTCTCTCTCTACAACATTACAGATGACTTGGCCAAACTCTAGTATGGTGTTCTCCATCTAGATCAAGAACGTTGGCAATGGTGGCAATGGAGAAAAACTTCCTGTCAAGGGTATATTTCTTGGACCCAATTTGTGACTGAGCTTTATGAACGCTTTGACACTGACACCAACCATTTGGGCTGTTTGACAAAATTGAAGCAATCAGGCATAGTAGAAGACTTCATAGCTGCATTTGAGCGGCTGGCTTTTCGAACAAAGGGCATGACTGATGCTTTCTTTTGAGAGTGTTTTATCAGTGGCCTCAAGGAGGAGATTCGGGCCCATGTCCCCATGGCTCGACCTACGACTTGGGTGGAGGCTACTAAAAAAGCTAAAGAAGAACAACAAATTGTTTCCTCTTAAAACCGTAAGCCTTCCTTTATCCCTTGCCCTAAACCAGTAAACCCCACTACTCCCTCCGCCCCATTAAAGATCCAAAAATTGACTAGGGCTAAAATGGTTGAACGCCAACTCAAAGGCCTCTATTATAATTGTGATGACAAATATTTCCCAGGCCACAAATGTAAGGAGCAAAAGATTTTTATGGCCATCTCTGAGGATATTCCAGAAGAGGATGTTGACACTCCCCTTGTGCCCGAGTCACCAGAAATCACTGACATAAACCCTCCCTCCGACCCTCCCGAAGTGGAACCGATCATTTCCCTCAATGCTCTCACTAGCTTCTCTGTGCCCCAAACCCTCAAGTTAATCGATTACATCAAGCACCAAAAGGTCATTATTCTGGTTGATAGTGGCAACACCCACAATTTTATTCATCGTTGCATTGCCCAAGAAACCCATTGCTACATCCATGCTGTCAACAATTTCCAAATCATGATTGCCAATGGTGGTTCTATGAAATGCAGTGGGCGTTGTGAAAATGTGCGTCTCCAAATCGGTGACTACCACCTAAAATCCCATATGTTTGCTATTGAAATGGGCGGTTGCGACATTGTGTTGGGTGCAGACTGGCTAAGGACTTTGGGTCCCATTCTCATAGATTTTTAGAACTTAACCATGCAATTCGACCAAGGAGGCCACCAATATAAATTTCAAGGCATCACTGCTGGTTCACCTGAGGTCATCAATTCTCATCGCATGGAAAAAATTGCTCAAAAAAGGTCATTCTGGTGCCATTGCCCAACTCCACGCCATACAAGCCACAGAGACACCCCCAGTGCCCCAAGACCTCCAAGCCCTCCTTTCTAAACATCAAATAGTATTTTCCACTCCCCAAGGACTCCCTCCTTCCCGCAATGTTCATGATCATTCCATTCCCCTTGTCCCAGGAAGCCTTCCCCCCAATATACATCCATATCGCCACCCCTTTGCACAAAAAAATGAAATTGAAAAAATGGTCCAGGAACTCCTTATTGTCGGCATCATCCATCCTAGTATGAGCCCTTACTCCTCTCCGGTCGTCATGGTACTGAAGAAATAAGGTTCTTGGAGAATGTGTCCTGACTTCCGTGCTCTCAACAAACTGACCATCAAAGACAAATTTCCCATTCCTGTTATTGATGACCTCCTGGATGAATTGAGTGGTGCCCAATTCTTTACCAAACTTGATCTTCAATCGGGCTATCACCAGATACGGATGAAAGAGGCCAACATTCCCAAGACCGCCTTTCGCACTCATGAGGGACACTATGAGTTTTTGGTCATGCCCTTTGGTTTGTGTAACGCCCCCTCCACCTTCTAGAGCCTCATGAACCATGTCTTCCGCCCTTTTCTCCATCATTTTGTCTTACTTTTCTTTGATGATATCCTCATCTATAGAAAAACCTGGACAGACCATCTTACTCATGTGGATCAAGTTCTCTGCCTACTCTCTCAGCACCAACTTTTCTTGAAACAGTCCAAATGTGCTTTTGGTGCCTCAGAAGTAGAATACTTGGGTCATATGGTGGGAAAGGATGGCGTCAGGGTGGACCCAAAAAAGATTGAAGCTATGCAAGACTGGCCGCACCCAAAGACTCTCAAAAGCTTGTGTGGATTTTTGGGCCTCACAGGGTATTATCGCAAGTTCGTTAAGAACTACGGAAAGATTGCAGCACCTCTCATGGCTCTCCTCAAAAAGAACTCTTTCACTTGGACTCCAGCCGCTACTCAAGCTTTTCAAACCTTGCAGATGACCATGTGCACAACTTCGGTTTTGGCCCTTCCTGACTTCACAAAGACCTTTGTGTTGGAATGTGATGCCTCAGGGAAAGGAATTGGCGCTGTCCTTATGCAAGAGGGTCGACCTTTGGCCTTCACTAGTAAGCAACTGTCTGAAAGGAATCTGGGAAAACCCATTTATGAAAAAGAAATGTTGGCGATTCTACATGCCGTTGAGTTGTGGCGTCCTTATCTCTTGGGGCAACGCTTCCAAATTAAGACTGACCATCAAAGCCTCAAGTACTTTTTGGAACAACGCATTTCCTCCCAGGAACAACAAAAATGGGTGACTAAGCTCTTTGGATATGATTATGAGATCATTTACAAGAAGGGAAAAGACAATGTCGTGGTGGATGCACTGTCCTGGAAATATGAAGACGAAGGATCCCTTTTTTCTCTTTCGTTCATTGTACTTGATTGGCTCCAAGCTGTGCGTCAGGAATGGCTTCAAGATCCCAAAAGTTTGCATCTGATCCAACAACTGTAGAACAAGGCTCCGACTCCCCTATGGTACTCCTGGCTCCAGGATGAGCTTTGATACAAAGGCCACTTGTATTTAAGTAAACAATCCAAGCTCAAATCCACGGTGCTTTTTGAGCTTCATGCTACACCCATAGTGGGGCACTCAGGGTTCACCAAAACATATGACCGAGTCAAACATTCTTTTTTCTGGGATGGTATGAAACAGGACATCTGTAAGTTTTTCACTGAATGTGAGGTGTGTCAATGCAACAAGGGAGAAACAGTCAAATCTCCAGGCACCCTCCAACCGCTTCCGATTCCCCCTGCTATTTGGAAGGATATCTCTATGGACTTTATTACAGGCTTACCCAAATTGGGGAATAAATCAATCATAATGGTGGTGGTGGATCGCCTTTGCAAGTATGCTCATTTTTGTTCTCTTCACCACCCATTTACTGCATCCACGGTGGCTCAAATTTTCATGGACCAGGTCTTCAAGATTCATGGCATGCCGCACTCTATTGTTTCTGATCAAGACCCAACTTTCACAAGAAATTTTTGGCAAGAACTGTTTAAGATACAAAGCACACAATTGCATCTTAGCTAAGCTTATCATCCCCAGACGGATGGTCAAACGGAAGTTGTCAACAAGTGTTTGGAAACATATCTGAGGTGCTTTGCCTCTGAAAAACAACACCAGTGGGCTCAATGGTTACCCCTCACCGAATGGTGGTGTTAACTCCCAAAATGAAACCATCCTTTTGGTCGAGTTTTGTAGTGGATAGCATGGCTATCGGTAGTGTCCTCAAGTTATTTTTGAGTTTTTATAGCTGCAAAACTTAGGTTTTGGTTTTTGTCTTAGAAAATAATTTGACCCATAAAGTCTTCTTTTCAAAATTTTCATAATTCACTTTCCACAGCTAATATATGTCAAAAAGTTGAGTGTGCGCTGTGGAAAGTGGTGACTTTTAGCAGCTAAGGAGCGGTTTTTACAAGGTGGTGTGCTGGTGAAAGTGAAAACTTTCCGCAGCTAAGGAGCAGCTCTTAAAAGGTCACGCGCTGAGGAAAGTGAAGACTTTCAATAGCTAACCGAGGTTTTCCACAAGGTCATGCGCGGGCGAAAGCGGCAAGTATGAACAGTTAACAGAGGTGTTTTTCACGGGCCATTGGTTGAAGAAAGCAGGAATCATGTGCGTGATATCCACGTCAGAAGGCAATCATGATATGATCATCCCACGTTAGGCAAATCCAAATCATGCGCTGATAGGAGTGGGTAATGATGGAAACGCAATTATGCACGTCAGAATAGGATCATGACACTAATTTGGCTCAGAAACTCACGTTCCATAATCATGGCATCAGGGATGTCAAGCTCGAATGCAATAGTGCAGGTATAGAGGACGTATTGCCGCCATGATAAGCATCAAATCAAGTTATCGTTTCCATATCATACCCTGTTCGTGGAGGCTTGTCAAGGTTTCAAATTTTTTAAAACAAGATTCGATTCCCGAAGTGCTTTCAACAACGCAGAACCTCGGCTCGACCAACAGTTGTAGGGGTTACAAATTGACAGGATCTTCGGGTACAGAATGGTGAGAAAACGTAGTGGTGCTCTACTAAAGAGGGAGTTGGATAGCCTGTCCTTGTTACAGACACACCCCGAAGTCCAGAGACATTTTCTGAATGCAGGGTGTTTTGAATTCGTGGAAAGGTTGCAAGTCGGTTGCCACCAGTCTACAACAGAAGCCTTTGCCAAGACTTTTGATGGAAACAAGGCTCGCATCAGGTCCATGGAGATTGTGGTAGATGAAGCTACTATTGCTGCAGCAACAGGCCTACCAAGAACCGGTCAGAAGTGGTTTAAAACCACTGCTCCCAAAAATTTGGATTTCAGAGTTTATTTGAAAGAGGGGTACAAGCACAAGGCATGGAAAAAGGATATGCTAGTTTCTTATCTAGATGAAGAATGGCAGGAGCTGTTCAGAGGTATCCAATTGTACATTACATCGAAGGGCAGGTATGATAAACTTATGATGTACCACTTCAAACTACTGGATCATTTTACAGGCAAGACCCCTCTTAATTTGCCTTATTTCCTACATAAAAGTTTGACTAAGGTTTGCAAGAAGATTAGAGCTCAACCCTTGAACATAAAAACTACTCTGTGTCACTTTGGTCTTATAAAATTGATTATCCTGGAGGAATTGAAACAACAGGGAAGGAGCTAGGAGAATTTTCTATTCTGGGAAGGTTTTGAAACACAGAACCAGATTGCAAATGAACAGGGGAAGGGTTCAAAGAAACAAGCATCTCCTCAAAGCAGTTCAAGAAAAAGAAGGACCCTACCAGGACCTCCAGAAGACAGAATATCTGGAATGAAGCCTCACAGGTTGAAGAGAAAGTTAAACTTTGAGAAGATCACAGAACAAACCATAGAACAGTGCACAGAGCAAAACACAGAGTATCCTACAGAGCAGAGTACAGGGAAGAGAACCAATATACTAAACTTGCCCTATTCGGATTCAGAATCAAAGCAGCAAGATCAATGCCCTGTCACCAAGAGTCCTGAGTAGTCAGTTGAGTGTGCATAAAACTTTAAAACCTTTAATCAGACAGAACAGGGAGAAACATAAAAAAGCTCCAAGTCAAAGAAGTCTCATAAAATCAAGCATTTGAAAGAGGTCATAGCTCAGCAAGAGGTCTTGGAGCGGATGATTAAAGAAAGGTATAAGAAGTTTTCTGATAACTTCGCCAAGACTAATGCTGCGTTTGAAAGATTGGCTAAGGAAAGTGTTAGAGAGAAGAAGAGGAAGAAAAAACTCACCAAAGACTACAACAACTTTTGGTGGCTTGCCAAACACCTCAAAAGGCAGATAAGGAGGTTGAAACAAAAATTGAGGCAAAAATCTCATCCAGATATGGAGGTTCTCGCTCAAGTCCCCATTAATATGCAAGGTGAGAAATCTGGAACACAATAAATTTTGATGAAATCTAAATTTTGGAGGTGAAATCTCATTTTTAGCGCAATTGGGACTTTCACCAGCGCAAAGCTATCATTTTATGACCTGTGCGCTGTGGAAAGTGATGGATTTCAACAACTAACCCACAAAAAATTAAACAATTGCATTGTGGAAAGCTAGGAAAGTGATTTTTGAATCCAAATACACGATAGTTCATTCCAAACAGGTTTTGAAGGGGCTCCAGTGTATCAGTGGGCTATCAGATCGTATGCAAAGGGTTCAGCATCAGAGGTTCGAGAGAATTTTGGTAACAAATGCAAAACCATTTCCTCAGAAATCGACCATGAACGTTGGGAGATCCAACTGTCAAAGATAGGTGTCCTGCTATTCTTCACCACATTGCAGATATCAAGAGCTGAAGGATGCAGATGGCGGTTTTGGATATTGAAGACAGTTCGACTTTTAAGTTTAGTTGTTAAAGAATTTATTTTCAAGTTGATTAGATAGAATTGAGTTGTCTTTATTAAATACAAATCCATGTTTTTAGGATCTGTATAACTATTTGTAAGAGGCTATAAATGCCTATTTTTGATATGAAACTGGGTTCGATTTTGGTTTTCTACACGCTGCTACTATAAGAGAGACTTATTCTTATTATATGAAAAATTGCAAGCTTCCTTCAGTTGTGTTGTCAAATTTTCTTTTCTGTTCTCTGATATCTTATGAGTGAAGGTTCTTTATTGATGCTCATTCAATCTGCATGTGACTGTCATCTCACTAATTGATTGATTAAGTTGATAATCATAAGTTATTTCCTTAGTTATTAAACCCATTGTGCTTGTTTTATATGAGTATAATCTGGTTCAATAGTTATTTTCTCTTCCATTTAATCAAACCTTGTCTGACTGCATTACTAGAAGGCCTTGTGAGATTTTATATTTCTAGACAGTCTTGAACACACAGTCCAGTCCCTAGATATTCATCTTGATCCGAAAACCACATCAATTATTAAGAAAATATTTCCCAAAAAGAGTTAGTTACCAGGCATCTCCGACTTACAGCCTAGGAGAGTTTCCTGGAGTGATAACAAATTGGCGTCGTTGCCGGGGAGAGGAGATTGAAGCTCAGCTTCCTTGGGAGACGACAAGATCTAGCTTTGATGATAGACAAAGCTTGAACATCATTTGGTTGTAATCATCTATCTGGCGACTCCATGAAGGACGAATTCAGTGGCGACTCCATGAAGGACGGATCTGTTGGCGACTCCACTGGTATATAAATGAATCATATCTTAGCAAAGATGTATGCGTTCTGTGATTTTTCAAGCATTGTTGGTTTCCCTAATCAAATACCTACTAGAGATGAATGGGAGAACAATCTTCCTAAATTTCATGGTGAGGAGTGGGAAGTGCCAGCTGAACATTTGTTGGATTTCCATGAATTCATTAATCGGCTTGAAATTGTACATGACGATGTGCAAATTAAGCTTTTCAAGTTTTCTCTAGAGGGAATTGCTCTTGATTGGTGCCAGTCTCTTCCGGATGCAAGTGTCAGCTCTTTAGCAGATTTTCATGCTGCTTTTCATGTGTTCTGTAAAGATCATTTTCCAGCTGATCTTCTTTATCCTCAGTGCTGTCATGAATTTAATCTCTCGAAATTAGAACTTCAGGAAAAGTATGCTGCTGAAGAAAATACTCTTCATCATGATCAGGAGATCAATGATTCACACTATGACAATCTTAGTGATGCTTTTGACATCATATCAAACACATCTACTATTGTTAGTTGTCATGATGATCAGATTTTTATCTTTGCAAATTTTGAAGATGTTGAGCAGATTGACAGATTTGCAAGTGATAGTTTCAGATCTGCAGAGGTTGAGGAGGATGGCCTACCATTTCCAGATTTGCAGGGACTATCTAATATTCATCTAGAACACGAGAATCATGATCAAGAATGTGTTGATGTTGTAGTTGATACTAGTCATGAGTCTCTTGATCTTAATAATAGAGAAGACCCAAATCCTAGGGTTGAATCTGCAGCACATGTTATGAGCAGCTCACATTTTTTTAACTTGCAGGAGAAGGTAGATCACAACACATATGAAGAGAGCTATGGTGGCAAGGAACTGAAAAGTCCAGATCAGCAGTCCGTATTGTATGTTTTTCAAACAGATCTCGAGCAGCCTACATTCAACAGTGAGATTAGTAAAGACATTTTTCAACATCTTTTCATTCTACAGTTAGATCAACAATCTAAAGAGGTATTGCTCTGTAAATTTGATGATCCTTTTGCTGACTATTTGGAGCCTATCAGCAGCATGAATGTTAAGATATTTATGTCAGAAGAAGATTCTCTTATTCATCTGCTCAAACCTTTCTTCTGCATGATATGGTCTTTATTATTGTTCGGGTCAAGATTCAACATGATGTCAGTAGATCAGTTTCTCACTTGGTTACATTGGAAATCCAATTTTACTTGATCAATATACTTCTGATTGGCTAGATGTAGGAGTAGATAGACAAATAAGCTCTTTATTGAGCACATAGATCATTTTCGGTTATTGTTGAATAAGCAGAACAGGCAGCATGAAAGCTACAGGTTTGCAGAGGGATCAATGCTAAAGGCTTAATGACTCCATGCCCAATTCTAAAGGCTACTGGAACTACTAGGTTCTTTGTCACCTCACAGGGAGATGTCCATCCTAGTTGGAGCCAAATGTTAACTCCTAAAATGAAACCATCCTTTTGGTTGAGTTTTGTAGTGGATAGCATGGCTATCGGTAGTGTCCTCAAGTTATTTTTGAGTTTTTATAGTTGCAAAACTTAGGTTTTGGTTTTTGTCTTAGAAAATAATTTGACCCATAAAGTCTTCTTTTCAAAATTTTCATAATTCACTTTCCACAGCTAACGTATGTCCAAAAGTTGAGTGTGCGTTGTGGAAAGTGGCGACTTTCAGAATCTAAGGAGCGGATTTTACAAGGTGGTACACTGGTGAAAGTGAAAACTTTCCGCAGATAAGAAGTAGTTCTTAAAAGGTCACGCGCTGAGGAAAGTGAAGACTTTCAACAGCTAACCAGGGTTTTCCACAGGGTCATGCGCGGGTGAAAGCGGCAAGTATGAACAGTTAACAGAGGCATTTTTCACAGGCCATTGGTTGAAGAAAGCGGGAATCACGTGCGTGATATCCACATCAAAAGGAAATCATGATATGATCATCCCACGTCAGGCAAATCCAAATCATGCGCTGATAGGAGTGGGTAATGATGGAAACGTAATTCTGCACGTCAGAATAGGATCATGACACTAATTTGGCTCAGAAACTCATGTTCCATAATCATGGCATCAGGGATATCAAGCTCGAATGCAGTAGTGTAGGTACAGAGGATGTATTGCTGGCATGATAAGCATAAAATCAAGTTATCATTTCCATATCATACCCTGTTCACGGAGGCTTGTCAAGGTTTCAAATGTTTTAAAACAAGAGCCGATTCCCGAAGTGCTTTCAACAGCGCAGAACCTTGGCTCGACCAACAGTTGCAGGGGTTACAAATTGACAGGATCTTCGGGTACAGAATGGTGAGAAAACGTAGTGGTGCTCTACTCAAGAGGGAGCTGGATAGCCTGTCCTTTTTACAGACACACCCCGAAGTCCAGAGACATTTTCTGAATGCAGGGTGTTTTGAATTCATGGAAAGGTTGCAAGTCGGTTTCCACCAGTCTACAGCAGAAGCCTTTGCCAAGACTTTTGATGGAAACAAGGCTCGCGTCGAGTCCATGGAGATTGTGGTAGATGAAGCTACTATTGCTACAGCAACAGGCCTACCAAGAACCGGTCAGAAGTGGTTTAAAACCACCGCTCCCAAAAATTTGGATTTCAGAGTTTATTTGAAAGAGGGGTACAAGCACAAGGCATGGAAAAAGGGTATGCTAGTTTCTTATCTAGATGAAGAATGGCAGGAGCTGTTCAGAGGTATCCAATTGTACATTACATCAGAGGGCAGGTACGATAAACTTATGATGTACCACTTCAAACTACTGGATCATTTTACAGGAAAGACCCCTCTTAATTTGCCTTATTTCCTACATAAAATTTTGACTAAGGTTTGCAAGAATATTAGAGCTCAACCCTTGAACATAAAAACTACTCTGTGTCACTTCGGTCTTATAAAATTGATTATCCCGGAGGAATTGAAACAACAGGGAAGGAGCTGGGAGCATTTTCTATTCTGGGAAGGTTTTGAAACACAGAACCAGATTGCAAATGAACAGGGGAAGGGTTCAAAGAAACAATCATCTCCTCAAAGCAGTTCAAGAAAAAGAAGGACCCTGCCAGGACCTCCAGAAGACAGAATATCTGGAATGAAGCCTCACAGGTTGAAGAGAAAGTTAAACTTTGAGAAGATCATAGAACAGACCATAGAATAGTGCACAGAGAAAAACACAGAGTATCCTACAGAGCAGAGTACAGGGAAGAGAACCAATATACTAAACTTGCCCTATTTAGATTCAGAATCAGAGAAGCAAGATCAATGCCCTGTCACCAAGAGTCCTGAGTAGTCAGCTGAGTGTGCACAGAACTTTGAAACCTTTACTCAGACAGAACAGGGAGAAACATCGAAAATCTCCAAGTCAAAGAAGTCTCAGAAAATCAAGCATTTGAAAGAGGTCATAGCTCAGCAAGAGGTCTTGGAGCGGGTGATTAAAGAAAGGTATAAGAAGTTGTCTGATAACTTCG
>ML781031.1:632246-663629 GCA_009831015.1 Picea engelmannii | reverse complement strand
CTCATCTATAAAATTTGCAGTGATAGCAAACCTAAGTTTACACCTTCTTGTCACCTGCAATTTAGCATTATCACATATCCAACCAAGAGGGTATGGTTTAGGATGTGGAATTGTTTCCAATTTCAATTTCTTAACAGTGTCTTGAGATATAAGGTTTGCTTGAGATCCAGTATCAAATAGAGTATCTATCTTGGTATGCTTTGAAACAACCCTTATGTGAAAAAGTTCTATTCTTTCTTCTTCTTGTCGAGTTTCATTGAGATTATTGTTACTTGAAGAACTAGTACTTGCAATAGAACCCTTACCTTGATAACCCATGGCTGTAATATTTGTTTCATCACCTGAATCAGAACCTAAATCATGTTGTATGGTTGCAACAGTCTTTGACTTCCCTTTGTTGCCAAACTTTTTGGGTCTTCTTTCAGGATGAAGTTTCCAACAATGGTCTTCATCATGGCCATCTTTTGAACAATGTTTGCATGTAAATTTTTCTCCCTCTTTGTTAACAACAACATTCTTTTTGCCATTGCCCTTGAACTTCCTCTTTCCTTTGTCTTCATGACTGAAAGGCTTCTTGTTACCCTCATGAGTTTCATTCCTTCCTCTTTCTTCCAAATGAGTTTCCTGAACACAAACTTCATCTAGATTTGAAGGATTAAACATGAGTGTTGTATGTCTCAAATAACTATGTAAAGCTCCAATGTATTTGAGTAAAGTTTCTTGAGAATACAAATCTACTCCCAAAACCAAAGTTGTTCTCCTAAATTCTTGAGTAAATCTTTGCACATTTTGTCCTTTAGCTTGTCTAAATTTTTGCCAATCCATAGTAGTTTTTTGCATATATGCCAATGGGTAAAATTGTTTTTTAATTGGAACAATAAAATCATTCCAAGAGGTTAAAATTTTACCATGTTTCTTCATGTCCTCTTGAGTCTTGGCTTCCCACCAAATGAGTGTTGCACTATCCAATCTTAAAGAAGCAATATGAATCTTAGTTTTATCATCTTGAATTTTTTGTATCCTACAATACACCTCAATATGACGAATCCAATTATCTAATTTCTCACCATTTACCTCTCCATTGTACATTGGCAATTCAAATTTAATATCAAGATTTAACAAAGGAATTTATGGAGGAGTTTTACCATGTCCCTTTGGAGAATTTGGAAGAGGTCTTGAACTGGTAGAAGAAGAAGAAGGAGGAGGAGGAGGTGAGGGTGGTGGAGAAGCACCATTCCCTCCATTTCCATTTTGAGTTTTGTCACCACTATCTCCCTTGTGATTTGAAGGGTTGGAGCCTTCACCTTGCAACCTTATATTCCTTTACTCCATCAAGGCTTTCATCACTTCTCTCATTTCCATGCAAGCCCTTCTGAGATCTTCATCTTCTGTAGGAATATGTTCATGACTCTCTTCATGAGCCATACTTGGTGAATGCCTCCTTGAAGATTGAGGTGATGATATAGTCTTTCTTCTTGAAGGATGAGAACTTGGCTCTACAAGTTGACCTTCTCCTCTTGTGAGTTTCAACCTTGTGAGCATCAGAAAACAAAACACTTGCAAATAATCAAGCCTTCAAAAACCTAAGCTCTGATACCAACTTGATCTGAAAATGATAAAGACTTGTATTCTTGAAAATATTTGCAAGTTTTAATTCAAGTGTTCTTATGCAAATGGATCAATTTTGCAAACACAAACTTTTATAGAAATTACATATTCAAGATGCATATAATCAGCAACAAATAACAGTGAACATAAAACACATAACACAACAAATGATAAAGGAGTTCACCCCTCTCTTGGGCTACATCTCCTGGTCTAGCTTCCAATGGATATTTTGTATTATTTTCTCAAAGTGCTAAAATATGTGCTTTATGATGCTCAAAATTCCAAATAGATGGCTCCAATGGCTTCAGAACATCCAAAAACCCCCATCTGGGCTTTTTCGACACCTTGTTTGGCCAAAAATTGAAGAAGATAGGCTTCCTGGAAGTTCGCCTTCAAACTTGTTGTCTCCAGATCACCAAAATGCACGTCTGCCTCCTCAACCTAGCCCCAACGCGCATATTTTTGTTAAAACTCAACACTGGACGCAACCACAAAACAATGTGAACTGTAGGATGGTTAGGGCGCACCTAGCCCCTAACTGCCAAGTCCGTGGGCATATGGGTCACCATGTGACCGCGTGCATATACAAAAAGGGGTCAAGTTTTAAACCATATGGTAATGGGTCAGAGGGGGCACGCCAGGATTTACATGGCACATACATATGACTGGGGGTCGGGGCTTAGCCCCGGCCCGGACCGTGCCCCAACTCACAACATATATCAATTCAAATAAATTAAAATCCATATGTATGTTAAGAACCATATGTGGGCGTGCCAGTTGGGTGGCCCTTCCTAAGGTTCTTCCCCTTCCTGGAGGTCGCGGGGTCGAGTCCTGCCAACTACATAGATTTTAAACCATAGCTAAGGTGACACGTGGCGACCATTTATTGGGCCACGTGTCGCCATCCCATTCGCCACAAACAAGCCACGTGTCAAGAAACGATTCATCATCCAACTGCCAACCAACACCTGCCACATGTCGTACGACCCTGCCAACTTAGCCCTGCCACGTGTCGTATGAACCTACCACATCAGCATTCGTACAGACTGTACGAAGTGTACAGTCAGCACATTGTTTTTTCCTGTTTGATGATTTGAACAG
This sequence comes from Picea engelmannii, assembly GCA_009831015.1. Lineage (NCBI taxonomy): Eukaryota > Viridiplantae > Streptophyta > Pinopsida > Pinales > Pinaceae > Picea > Picea engelmannii. The sequence continues at coordinate 660,920 of ML781031.1, read as the reverse complement.
AACGTGATATCTCTCTCATTCGACGTCTGTTTGAACCCAAACAAGTTGCGTTGGGTTTGTGATGACGAGGCCTACACAATGAAATGGATCAATTTTGAAAACATAAAATTTTATAGAAATTACATACTCAAGATGCATATAATTAGCAACAAATAACAGTGAACATAAAACACATAACACAACAAATGATAAAGGAGTTCACCCCTCTCTTGGGCTACATCTCCTGGTCCAGCTTCCAATGGATCTTTTGTATTATTTTCTCAAAGTGCTAAAATATGTTCTTTACAATGCTCAAAATTCCAAATAGATGGCTCCAATGGCTTCAGAACATCCAAAAACCCCTAGCTGGGCTTTTTCAGCACCTCGTTTGGTCAAAAATTGAAGAAGATAGGCTTCCTGGAAGTTCCCCTTCAAACTTGTTGTCTCTAGATCGCCAAAATGCACCTCTGCCTCCTCAACCTAGCCCCAATGCACATATTTTTGTTAAAACTCAGCACTGGGCGCAATCGCAAAATGGTGCAAATTGTAGGATGGTTAGGGCGCGCCTAGCCCCTAACTACCAAGTCCGTGGGCATATGGGTCACCATGTGACTGCGCGCATATACAAAAAGGGGTCAAGTTTTAAACCATATGGTAATGGGTTGGAGGGGGCGTGCTAGTGGTTACATGGCACATACATATGACCGGGGGCCGGGGCTTAGCCTTGGCCCGGGCTGCACCCCAACTCACAGCATATATCAATTCAAATAAATTAAAACCCATATGTATGTTAAGAACCATATGTGGGCATGTTGGTTGGGTGGCCCTTCCCAAGGTTCTTCCCCTACCCGGAGGTCGTGGGGTCGAGTCCTGCCAACTACATAGATTTTAAACCATAGCCAAGATGACATGTGGCGACCATTGATTGGGCCACATGTCGCCATCCCATTCACCACAAACAAGCCATGTGTCAAAAAATGATTCATCATCCAACTGCCGACCAACACCTGCCACATGTCGTATAGCCCTACCAACTCATCCCTGCCACGTGTCATATGACCCTGCCAACATCCGTACAGACTGTACGAACTGTACAGTCAACACATTTTTTTTGCCTGTTTGACGATTTGAACAGAACGTGATATCTCTCTCATCCAACATCCGTTTGAACCCAAACAAGTTGCATTGGGTTTGTGATGACGAGGCCTACACACCCATTTGATTTGAAGAGATTCTGAGCACTTTGAATTTTGAGCAAAATTTGATCCACTGGGTCACAGGATATGGACACTCGAGGGAATGTTTCCTCTTGGGTACAGGGTGTCAAGTTGCAAAGGATGTAAACAAGGCTTTGCTTGGCTGATGATGCAAACTACTTAGGTGATAGGCTAATAATGCAAAAACGAGAACCAAAAATAGGTGCAATACTGCAAGCAAGAGAATAAGATGCAATTAAACAACTTAACGCCAAAAAATGTCCTTTTTTGTGAATTTATTCTACTTGGTTTGAAAAAGGGGTAAAGTTACACCAAATAGATGTCCTTTCAAATCCAATTTATGAGTGTGAAAGAGACAAGTTCACTCGGCAATATTTTTGGTTTTTGAGAGAGTTGGAAAAGAGCTTAAACTAGATTCATTGGGATTCCCACTAGGTATAGGTCATGATGCTTATGAGTAATAAATGAGGTTCAAATGTAAAGTCATGTATTAGCTATAAGGGACTCCCGGTCCTACAGAAAAAAATATCTGCATGAGCACCGAATGGAGCATATGATCTAACTATGGTACCCATGTTTGGTAAGTCTCTACCATTCAATAACGACACTTCTAGTTGTAGAAAGAAGGTTCTGTGTCGCTACTAAATAGGTTTGTACCTAAGGCATATGAGCTGCAATCATAGGATGATGCAAATGTGCATAATGGATTGATGACCTATCCTATATGCTAGTTGACAAAAATACATGTCCAAAGTTATGAACAGTCAACATGGTGCTAAAAACCGCAAGAATCCCTGGAGAAAACTACAAAAACCAACTCCATTCACTATTGTATTAGTCCATTAGGCCAAAATATTAGAAAAAACTATGCAAAGTGGGTAAATGTTTTTTATAAATAGTGAAAAAAACCAATTTTACTAAACCATTTGCATTTTTTACCCAAATAGTAAATTTTGGACCAAATTGCCCCCGAATTTCAACTGCTGATACCGGGAGCTACGAGTGATGGAATCAACAACCATCTGAACCAGGTAATTCATCTTTCTCCTCTCTTTATTTCTAGTGGATTAAAATTTGCAATTATGTCTCCTTTTTTGAGCATTTTAGGGAGCAACTTAGAAACTAAGGTATACGCGAGCTATAGATCATCGGGTCGTGTATACACATATATATACGTGACTCTTCAGAAAAAAACCAGTGTATAAGAAACCCTATACGGGATTGTGTAAACTGTAGCTCGTATACATGTCTATGGATAAGGTTTTTAAAATGTTGCTAACTCAAAAAATGGTTTGAATCTTGCAGGATGGTGCTAGAGTGTGGAGAAAGAGAGCATGAAGAGGTAGATGTTGTAGTGGAGAGAGATCCAGGGGCCCAAATGGCTTTAAAAATATGTGGGATATATAAGTTTTGGGCTCTCAAAGGTATGAGGGCTCATGTGAGACTACTTTATCTACTAGTGAACTACTGGGATCCGAATACTGAGACCTTCAACCTTGATGGACAACCATTGAGGATTGAAGTTGAGGAAATATACTTCTTGACAAGATTGTCATGTCAGGGTGAGGTGGTCAACCTCAAAGCTTGGGGAGTTGGGAGTGGCATGAACATAGAGGATTACATATCCATTCATTGCATGGCAGGGACTGAGAAGGTAGGGATCCAACTCCTGATCAGAGCGATCAACAATATAATCCTCAATATTGTTGTCCCAGTGTTGACACAGATCATAGGGTCGGACTCTTTGCACTAGGAATCGAGACCACTTATGTTATATTCAGTGGAGTGCTTGCGACCCATGATTTACGACTAGTGCACCTCACTACTGACCAACATGAAGATCCAGTTGATAGACTGCAAACTGGGTATAAAGAGGAACTTTGGGTTCACATATATCCGGTGTAGTTTTTTCTTTGAATGGGTTCCAAGCTTGGGCCCTAGAGTTGAGATCGTTCTGCATGGACCTTGCGATACAACCATGGCACTGTGGACTGAGGTGATGAGGCAGCAGGGAGATGGTAGGGTGCCAACACCCTACAACAATGAGTTTTTCTTCTGGTGGAGTCAGTAGGTGATGGCTCTAGAGGACTACCCTTATGCAGGAATTGAATTCATAGGAGACCCAAACATACCATTCCCACCAGGGTCCACCTACGAAGACATAGGTATGCCGAATTTTTTGAATATTTCATTTTTATTTTTTATTTTTGTATAAGAAAACAAAAATATTTTTGGATGATGTCAAGTACTAATTAAACATGTATGTGACATAGACGTGGGTCCACGATGGCCTGACAAACTTCCACGACACTAGCAGAGGCACCGGGGGGATGGGCCAACGGGAGAGAACGTTGATAGAGTGATTCAAAACATGCAGGGCAACCTGTCTTGTTTGACACAAAGGATTCCCATGGTTCAGGTAGAGGATCTACCGGAGGCGATGCGACGATAGGTGTTAAGTGTGCCCCATGCTTGGGTATGACTCTTTTGGGGTCTCGCAAATACCATATTATGCTATCATGAAACTCATATGGCACCACATGCGTATATGTCATGATTATTGTATGATCAACTGTATATGTATTTTGAGCGTGTGAGCCCCAATTTTGTACTATAACACCATATGTTTTGGAGATGAAATATATAAAAACATTGATCTTTGGATTTACTAATATTACAATGTGTACATTGATGAAAGTGTTTTCTTTGTTTTAGTTATGTGACAAATTACAATCTAAAACAAAATTAGCATATGCATCAGATACATAATTATAACTTCTAGGTATGTGATGATAAGTAATAAAATCAAAATGTCATTCCAAAAGTCATACCCATAAGAATCGTCGAAGTAGAGTAGGGTCTCACACACAGTAACTGTCGTTCAACTAACATACTACTAAATGGGAGTCCAGGAGAAATTCTAAAGAGTGAATACCATGTGATATGAAATCGTGCAAAATTTATATAATGAAGCTATATTATGCCACATTATTTGTGGATGGCCCTAGGAAAACACCACCTGAAGAGACCAGTAGACCCTCGGTAATTAAAAAACCCAAGCAACGAAAGCCAAGTTTAGTGTATCACGACTGACCCTGTCTGTGAATCCTAAGTAGACCGAAGACTCTGTTGACATCTGCCAACCAAGGGAAAACTTGATAAACAAGATGAAGATAAAAAAGAGGGAAAAGATATATACACTAAAATACATTAGCATACAAAGAGTTACGCCCAAGCTTGGGGCTTAAGCGTAATACCTTTTTGAGTAGAGCCCATTCTTGGGCTTAGCCAACATATTCCCTTCATAATATTCTAATTCGTAGGATCCTTTTTCTAAGACACATCACAGGATATAGGGACCGTGCCACATGGGTTTGAAATTTCCTGCCCCTAGTGGTTCTTTGGCTTGGTCATACAGAAGGACCAATTCACCCTCAACGTACTTCCGAGGATAGATAGACTTATCATATTGGACCTTGAAACATCGTTTATTCACATCGATAGTTGTGGAGGCGTCTCAATGCTGTTCTTCTAGACTCTCTAGGTGTACAAGGCGTTGTTCAAGATCGAAAGTGTCAGGTAGGAGTGCAACTGCCAATATAAGATAATGGATTTTTCATTCAATAGGTAGGATCAAATCCACACCATGCACTAACTAGAAAGGAAAAAAACTGGTGGGAGTCTTAACCGTGGTTTGGTATACCCAAAGTGCTGGATAAAGCATGATATGACAATCAAATTTGCTCTGGCTAACTATTTTCTGCAAAATGGTCTTGAGAGACTTGTTCACAACCTCTACTTGTCCATTTTCTTGGGGGTAGTAAGGGGAAGAATGAACATATTTAAACCCCAATTTCAATGCTAATTATTTCATCATTTTGTTTTGAAAGTGACTGCCATGATCATTGACAATATCACTCGAGATTTCGAACCTATCTATAATTTGATTGAATACAAAGAAGGAAACAATATTTCCATCAGATTTAAATGTAGGCATGGCCTTGACCCACTTAGTAAAGTAGTCTACAACCATGATAATGTGTTGATACCCCCCAACTGAAGTTGGGTTTCAATCCAAAAAAACCACCCCCAACTTGGTGAAGAGACCGACGATAATGACTAGATGGAGAGGGCCTGGATGTGAGCACATATTCTGAGTGAACACCTAGCAGGGGTGACACTTCTTTACCTCTTCAACACAGTCTTTAAAGATAGATGAAAAAAAATAACCAGATCACAAAATTTTATGGGTTGTCGCAAGCACGGATAGATGACCACCACAAGCCCCACTGTGGCAATCATTTAGAACAGACTTAGATTCTTCATGAGTCAAGCAATGATGCAAGATACTGTCGAATCCTTGGCGATACAAAGTGCCACCGATGATAAGATAGTTCTTAGCCGAGGAAACTTCAAAGTTTGAAGATAGAAAACAATATCTCCATACCAGGGGTCTGACGACAAGAAAAATAAAATGTGTACATCCGCAAATAAATCAACATGAATAAAATATTCATATAACTGAGGGAAGTCAGATATTAACTCTTGAAAAACTAGCAATTTCTTGGACTTTGCAGAAGCGAAATCGAGATTAAACTCTTGTAAAATGACAATCCATTTATTGTATTTTCCCGCTATGATACACGGAGTAAGGATGTATTGAAACATATTAACATCATAAACCATAGTAGTTTTTCAAAGAAACATATAGTGTTGTAATTGTTGAACTGCGTGAATGGAAATCAAAGCTAGATTTTCAACGTGAGAATATTTGAGTTCAGAGCCGACTAAGTTTCAACTAAGATAGTAAATGATGTGCTCATATAGTTCGTCATCCTCTTGAACCAACACCATACCAATCATCTCTTTAGACACGATGATATAACACAATCAATATCTACCGTAGTCAGGAAACTTCAACAGAGGTGTTGATACCAAGGCTTTCTTCAAAGCATCGAAGGATTCATGGGCTCTCATCCGAGATAAAAGGAGTGTCCTTATTTAAGAGATGCATGAAACCCTTAGTAATATTGGCATAGTTCACTATAAACCGTCGTAAAAAATTATCTTTCCCCTGTAAACCTTGAATTTGACGAATAGCACACGAGGGAGGAAATTGAAGTATTGCCTCGACCTTTAACAAATCCACCATGATCCCAGTATCAGAGACTAAAAATCCTAGAAGTCATCCTAACCTAACACAAAATATGCATTTATGAGGGTTCAAATGGATGCGGTAATGGTGACATATTTCAAAAACTAATCGAAGGTGTGTAGGGTGATCCACTCTTCTAAGGGAGTGAGCAGCAAGATCGTTAATATAGGCTTCAACTAGATGTTCGAGATCATGAAATGTAAAGGTCATAGCTCATTGGATGGTTGCTATGACATTCTTAAGGCCAAAAGGTATCTTCTGATATGCAAATGTACCCCATGGAAAAATAAATGTCATCTTATGTTGGTCCTTGGGCTTAATATGAATTTGGTTATACTTTGAAAATCCATCCATAAAAGAAAAAACTTCACTTCCTGCACATTCATCGAGAATCTGATCAATGAAGGGTGTCGGGAAGTTGTCTTTGGGACAGGACTTATTCAGTTCATAAAAATACATGCATACAAATATGATTCCTTGCTTCTTATTCACAGGAACAATATTGGATACCCATTCAGTCATGGGAACCAGGTAGATAAAGCCAACGCTAAGAAATTTTTCTACCTCTGCCTTAGTAGCAGGGGCCTTCCTAGGATTGATAACTCTAAGTCATTTCTGAACAAGTTTAGCATTCAGGTAGGTTTTAATATCATGTTCAAAAATTTGAGGGTTGATTCCTGGCATCTCTTCATATGACCAAGCGAACACATCACAAAATTCCTTGAAGATATCGGTGTAGATCATAATTTTTTCCGACGAACAATCTGCATCGATGTATACATTTTCAACCTTGACAGGGATACGAGAGATATTGATCATGATGGTAGGAGAGATAATCGCCATGTTTCCTTCGGCATAAATTTTGTGTGTATCAATTGGAACTACGGTGTGACCGACTATCTCGCTCAAGGTAGATATAAAATCATCTTGTTCGATTCTAGCAAGCTCTGGGAGAAAATAAGAGCGATGGTGAATATCATCCCATGGCATGTCAGAACCATTCATGTCTTCTATGATTGCTTCATCCGAGGGTAAAGTATCATCTAGGAAATCATGTGAACAAGATTATGAAGTGTCCCATGCAAGCTCAAGAACATGATCCCCCTCATCTGTCTACAAGGTAACAGGATCTGGATCGGTGGAAGAGTCAAGAACAACCTGTGATCTGAAATTTAACTTGATCTAAAATTCAAGATCTTTTAACCATTATTTGCATGTGAATTTTTTTAATTGTTAACCATCTTTGTAATGCAAATTAAAAAAACATCCATCAAGCACATGAGCACATAAACATGTAAGCAAACCATCTATGAACAAGAATTGGTAACGGAGTTCACCAAACCCCCTGGCTACGTCTCTGGGCCACTTTCCAAATGGGAAGGACGATATATTAAGTATTCAAATGCTTACAAAGTGACTTCTGATTTCTGTCTATCATATATAGTAACAGACTTCAACAACAATTGCAAGATGAAATTCTGAGACTTTTAAGTATGAACATGGATACCTTTCTGTGTATCTGAAAGATTATGTGAGCACTTTTTTGTCTGAATGTCTGAATGCAAAAAATGAATATGGATCTGGAATCCTTGCAAAAAAATGAGACTTTTGAGTATAAACTCGATATATTTCAAAAACTGGACTCAGAATGCCCTTCTTGGCACAATTCCCAAAATCTACCTCTGATTTGTACAGTCTGTACGGCTTCAGGATGCGTGCAAACTCAGAACCACCTCGATCTGCATGAAAAACCACCTCGATCTATGTGAAAATTCACTTCGATCACCATGCAGAACCACCTCGATCTGCATGCTTGTCTCTGTCTGCGGAAAAAACTCCTCCTCGGGATCCGTTCCCATGGCTCATTTAAATAAGAAAACAATGGTATGAAGAGGCGCGAGTTATGGGCCATGCGCCCTCCAAAATTCCCCAAATCTCAACACTTTTTAATATTACCTTGCCACTTCTTGCCACGTCCCATGGCAGTGGCGTGTTGGTAGCTATGGTGGTTAGGGGGGCGGATGTCTTGGGGTCAAACCCGTGGGCTTCTCCTCTCATCACATATGCTTTTGATATATATATTGTTTACCATATTTTTGGTGCGTATGTTTTAACATTATGGCTGGCGCATCATATTACATATGGTATGTTTTAACATTACGGTTGGCGCATCATATTACATACCGTATGTTTTAACATTATGTTTGTCGCATCATATTACATATGGTATGTTTCAATATATGTTTTGGGTTTAACATATGGTTGGCGCATTATATGGTTGTGGACTTTGGATATATGGCATAGTTTTAATAACGTTTAAATATCAAGGGGGGGCCTTGTTGTTGGCAAGGTTGAGGGCTAAGCCCTTGACCACCCCCTTTTTTTTCCAAACCATGAGGTCATGGTGGCCTTATTCTAAGGTCTTGGGTTCAATTCCCATAGCCCCAAATTACATTTCTTTTAACCATTTCTCACCATTTTAACCATCTTTGACGAAACTTCAACTGCTGATATCTTCATCATCTGGAGGCCATTTTTCCCAAAATGAATGTCACTGGAAAGATGTTGACGAGCTCTTCTAATTTGTAAGATTTAATTTTCATTTTGAATACTTTAACTCTATCAAATTTTGAGATGATCCACCTGGATCAAACCTTCCCACTGGAAAGATTTTTGGCCACAAAAAGTATGAAATCATTTAGAAAATAATTGAGGACATGTTTGTCTCACTTTTCTTGAATCACCTATCCATTCTTCCTGGAACCTGTACATCTGACTCAGCAATACAACAATCAACATTGCACTGACATTGTTAAGTACATTAATCACATTCTTAATCACATCTTCATTCAACATTGTCGGACCCAACCACATATTGTTGATGACTAATAAGCTGAATATAAATATTGAACATGTGAAAGAGATTGTACCCGAACCATGCTGACTTTCAACCATAGAAACACTATCAACCAAAACATGTGCATTGTAGTGAAATGACACTTCCTTTTCATGCTTAGGATTCTTTTGTTCCTTACATTGTATAGACTTAAGTGCCAAATTCTGACTTGCATTAACAACCCTTTTTAATTGTTGTGTAGTGCCAAATGATTTGTCATTTTTGAATGAATGTGAATGCACTATGTACTCAATTCCTTCTTTAAATAAGTGATATTGATTATGTTCTCGATAGAAGATCACTTTTCGATCATATAAGTATGGACTACCCAACACAATTCCACATATATCTAGTGGGACCACATCAAATTCAACCTCATCTACAAACTTAGATGTAATTGCAAACTTTAGATCACATTGTTGTGTTACTTGTAATATTTTATCTTTGCATACCGAACCTAATGGATAAGGTTTCTTGTGTGGTTTCATTGTTAATCCCAATTGCTTAACTACTTATTCTAAAATAAGATTAACTTGAGATCCACTATCTATGAGTGTGTCGACCTTTGTTTGTTTTGTAATAACTCTTATATGAAACAATGCATTCCTCTTTCTATCCTTAGAATTGTCATCATCTTTAGAAGTAGAATCACATGAAGAACCAATGTTAGCATCATTATCAACAATAGATTTGCCTTTCACACCTACGATTGTTATCTTTGTTTCGTCCTCGTAATCTGATCTAAGGTCCTCAACGATAACCGTGGTTGTTTGCTTCCCCTTTCGATCCTTAAACGACTTCGGTTTCATTTTAGGATGTAGCTTCCAACATTTTGCCTCTTCATGCCCTTTCTTTTGACAATGCGAGCATGTAGGTATCTCATCACCCTTCTTCATTGTAGTTACATGTTTAACTTTCCACTTTGCCTTGCCTTCTTTTGCCTGGACGGGTTCAACTGAAGAAACATGATGAACACTCTTCCCTTTTGACTCAATGTGAGTTGCTTGAACACACACCTCATCAAGGTTAGTTGGATTAAACATCAATATCACATGACGTAAATAACTATGCAATCCTCCTATATATTTGAGAAGAGTTTCCTGAGTGTAGAGAGGTATAACAAGTACCAATGCTCTTTTTCAAAATTCTTGTGTGTATTCTTGCACACTTTGTCCCTTACTTTGCCTCAAATTCTGCCAATCCATCATAGCTTACTACATATACCCTAATGGATAAAATTGTTTTTTAAGTGCTGAAATGAACTCATACCAAGAGAAACAATTTTTCCTTTTGTGGCAAGATCCTCTTGAGATCTTCTCTCCCACCAAATGAGAGCAGTCCCTCCAAGTCAAAGAGAAGCCAATTGACTTTTAACAACATCTTCAGTAAAATTTTGAATCCTACAATAAACTTCAATTTGACAGATCCAATTATCCAATTTTTCAGCATTAAGTTCTCCATTATACATAGGTAATTCAAACTTAATATCAAGATTTAAATGAGGCATATTAAGATCAACTTTTGTTTTTAGTTTTGAAAATGGAGAAGGAATAGAACCATCAAGAAGAGATGGAGAAGTTGGTGGGGTTTTAGGAGGTTCCTCACCACCTTCTTCTTTTTTACATTCTGTATGAGATGGTCCACCTTGTTCACCTTTCTTTCGATCTTGATAGAGCTCCTCTACCATCATTTGCATTCTCATGAAAGCTTTCAGAAATTCCCCTTCATAAGGGATAGAAGAAGCTGCTTCTTCTCCTTTTGGTGAAGACATCCTTCCTCTTCTTGATCCAATCTCTGGATCAAACTCTTCAAGTTCTCCTTCACCACACTAAAGCTTGGATCTTGTTAACATCAACTCACAAAGCAATGGTTAACCTCGCTCTGATACCAACTTGATTTGAAATTTAACTTGATCTAAAATTCAAGATCTTTTAACTATTATTTGCATGTGAATTTTTTTAACTGTTAACCATCTTTGTAATGAAAAATTAAAAAACATCCATCAAGCACATGAGCACATAAACATGTAAGTAAACCATTTATGAACAAGAATTGGAAACGAAGTTCACCAGACGCCCTGACTATGTCTCCGGGCCACTTTCCAAATGGGAAGGCCAATAGATTAAGTATTCAAATGCTTACAAAGTGACTTCTGATTTCTGTCTGTCATATACAGTAACAAACTTCAACAACAGCTACAAGATGAAATTCTGAGACTTTTAAGTATGAGCATGGATACCTTTCTGTGTATCTGAAAGATTTTGTGAGCACTTTTCTGTTTGGATGCTTGAATGCAAAAAACTGAAGCTGGATCTGGAATCCTTGCAAAAAACCAAGACTTTTGAGTATAAACTTGATATATTTTATAAACTGGACTCAGAATGCCCTTCTTGGCACAATTCCCAAAATTTGCCTCTGAATGTACAATCCGTACGGCCTCGAGATGTGTGCAAACTTAGAACCACCTCAATCTATGTGAAAAACCACCTCGATCTGCATGCAAATTCACTTCGGTCACCATGCAAAACTACCTCGATCTACGTGTCTATCTTTGTCTGCATCCAAACTCCCACACCTCGAGATTCATGCCCATGGCTCATTTAAATAAGAAAACAATGGTATGAAGAGGCATGAGTTATGGGCCACGCGCCCTCCAAAATCCCCCAAATCTCGACACTTTTTAATATTACCTTTCCACTTCTTGCCATGTCCCATGGCGGTGGCGCATTGGTAGCTATGGTGGTTAGGGGGGCAGAAGTCCTGGGGTCAAACCCGCAGGCTTCTCCTCCCACCGCATATGCTTTTGATATATATATTGTTTACCATATGCTTGGTGTGTATGTTTTAACATTATGGTTGGCACATCATATTACATATGGTATGTTTTAACATTACGGTTGGCACATCATATTACATACCGTATGTTTTAACATTATGGTTGGCTCATCATATTACATATGGTAAGGGGGGGCCTTGTTGTTGGCAAGGTTGAGGGCTAAGCCCTTGACCACCCCCTTTTTTTCCCAAACCATGGGGTCATGGTGGCCTTATTCTAAGGTATTGGGTTCAATTCCCATAGCCCCAAATTACATTTCTTTTAACCATTTCTCACCATTTTAACCATCTTTGACAAAACTTCAACTGTTGATATCTTCATCATCCGGAGGTCGTTTTTCCCGAAACGAACGTCATCGGAAAGCTATTGAAGAGCTCTTACACTTTGTAATATTTACTTTGAATTTTGAATACTTTAAATCTATCGAATTTTGAGATGATCCACATGGATCATCCTGATATGCTATCTCTGCTATCGATAGTGGCATAGCCATTCCAGTATGTGATTGACCTTCACAAGACACAACCAAGGAAGGTAGGGTCCAAGGATTGTTAAAATATGAAGTGAGAAAAGGAACAGATCTCATTGATGATGCAATCCTACTAAACATGGCGTAAATATGATGAACCAGTGCCATGAATTCGAAGATACCCATAAGGGATGAATACATTTCGACACCAATATTCTGATTTGTCGGCTGAGAATTGTCAATCACGGGGATCGATGGTCCAACTAATGCATTGGGGTTAGCATAATCAAAGGTCAACTGTTTGATTGTCACCATCTTCCCATCGTGAGGAAAACAAAGAGTACGGAAGGAGGACGATACAATTGCAATCATGGCATAAGTCCAATTGCGTCCTAGTAACAATTTATAGTTGAGGGGTGCATTAACCACCTAGATATCCACATCCACCATATCCCCACCTAACTAGACTGGGAAGTTAGGGATAATACCATGAGGGCGGAAAGAACGACCATCCAAAGCAGTCACCATGGTTGGAGACTGAGAAAGGGTCAGAGAGCCGAGGGATTTCCAATAGACCATGGACATCATGCATGTTGTTGTGCCTTAATCAACAACAATATGTTTGATGGTATACTTTGAGTAACCCACGTGGATTTCGAATGCCACATGGTAAGGAAAGAGAGGATTCATATCCGTGACATCAAACTTGATAAATTTAGAGCCACAAGGATCTAGAGCTCCTAACACAGATAATAAGGCATTCCTCTGTGAAGGACACATTTGGAGTACCTCCAAATCCAACATCACACAAGGGGTTTGACCCAGATCCTCAAAAATAAAGTAATTTTGGGTTACTCTAGCATTAGGATTATGGGTAGAGAACTTGAGTACTCCTTTCGAAATACGAGGCGAGGACTCTAGGTTTTTCGATATGTAAAGGCATCTTCAGAGGAGGGGGAGAGTCTAGACCAGGTATAATCTGTGAAGAACTGTAATCGCGAGACCGAGTGGCTACATTAACCTCAGACTTAACCATATTGATTCATAGACCATCATTGTCTTGCATTAGTGGGTTTTGACTCCCACTTGCCGCATTTCTTTCATTCTAGGAGCTCGAGGCCATGTGCTGATTATGTGAAAAAGGATTAGTCAACACAGCAGGCGAGAGAGATAAAATCCTCATAGCATATGAAAGTTTGGGGCATAAGTGGGTAAGGTGATCGTCTGTACAAAGTTTGCAGGGAAACTTCACCTTTCACCCTTATTTCTTTCCCTCACCAACATTATTATTTGACTTCTCATTATTACTGTTGTCCTTGGGTTTATTATTATTCTTCCCACCCTTACAATTGTTACCACGTCCTTTCTTTTTATTCCCTCTTGGTTTTTGGTTACCATTCGAGTTGGTCAATGATTTCACATAAAGTAGATCCTTCAACTGAGTGGGACTGGAGGACACAGACGAAGCTAACCCTCCTATAGACTAGTTTAGAGACAACTCTTTTAATTGGCTTGTCACCAAGTCTACAGATTTCACATTGGCAGAGTCTACAATGCCATCGGAATGAGGCCCAAGCTTTTGTCTAGGGTCATAGTTTGACCTCAATGTGTATGGAAGAATATTGTATAACATCCCATATTGAGCATATGTAAGATCTAATTGATGGGATTTAAAAATTGTTTTTTCTTCAAATGTAACCCTGGATGTAGAAACATCCTTCGAAATATAAGGCTGTAGAGACTTAAGGAACCACTCTAGTAGGACTTTCGGAGGTATGTAAGCCTTGATCAACCTCTTTCGTCTATGCCACTCTTGGATATGATACAATATGTGGGTTTCTTTGTCTTGACGGAAGGCCGACAAAATTTCTATGCCAACATCGTAATGAACCAACAATTGGAAGTGGTTGACGAAGACTAAAACCATCTGATTAAAAATTTTGTATGTCCCCCTTGGCAGCTCTATATACAATTTTGTGGCAAACCCCATGAAGGTGATTTGAAACAATAATAAATGAATAGAATCATCGTTAAGGGAGTTTGAAGAGCACCAAAGGTGAAAATTAGTGACGTGATCACTAGGATCCTCACCAATATTACCTTCAAATTTTGGAATATCTAAAGGAATCTTGATGGGGATGGGGGGCCATATCAGATCATGATGCACATGGTCATTCATTAATCTAGACAAGTATGGCAGGTTGAGCATGGCCATAAAAGGGAGACGAGGTTGCGACATATGGCCCCAAGCTCCCTAGAAAGATTGTTGTTGGGGAATCACATTACATCCAGGGTTCCAGTATGCACCATGGCCCTATCCAGGATTGTAAGATCCTTGTCTGAACTAATTCATAAAGGGTTGGTTGGGCACCATTCTAGTAGGAATGTTATGATGAGGGTTGTAAAAATTTCCTCCAGCTGGAGTGGCTCTAGGTTGGGGGTTTCCCAAGGTATGAAACTGGCCTCCTCCAGGTGTGAAATCGGAGGATAAAGGTGGATTGGTCATGCCAAACATGTTGGCTGGAATCAGTACAAAGGAGGTAGGTGTAAAGGATGGATTGTAAGAAGCATCTTGTCTGCCAGGTTGACCACTCCGTCCAGGAGCATTAGGACCAAGATTAGACTTGGGGTGAAAAGGAGGAAGGCCTCCAACTGTAGGAGTCATTTGTGGGATATGAGCACCACCAAACGAAAAATGGAGTATGTGAAGGAGCCAATCCCCCAAGTCCAATACTAGTATCTAGATTAGATGTTGCGATGGAGGATGAAAACTTCAATATGAAATTCAAAATACCATAAGAAAAAGGGCTAGAGGCCATAGGGATGAACTGAATATTGTAGCCTGACGAGTGACAAAGGGACCCAAAAGGGTTTGTGTCTATAGGTTGAGCATTCACTATAGGATGTGTAGGAGTGATAATAGGAACCACCGACACTACAACCATTGTGGTTGAAGGTGTCAAAGGAGTGTTGTTAACTATAGTGGGTATGGGAGTTGAAGGAATCCCAATATCTTTCTGACTAGATTCAATACTCATCCTTGTATGATCACAATTCTGGTAAGTGGAGGTGTGTGTACCACATTTGATAACTTTACGCCTTTTAGAAGGAAAAGACTCAAGATGCGGTGGTAATCATAACAAGCGGCGAGACCTGCGGGGAAGTTGTTCTAGCTCCATGATGACTCAAGACTTGAGATATAAAAACAAATCCTAAGGCCAACTAGTAATCAAAGAGCACACTAAAATAAACAAAAGGCCAATATGCACACAAACAAGATAAAGTGGTTGAAAGGGGCCTCCCTCCGTAAAGTAGGTATGCCTTTCCCAAGAGGGGCCTGAGACTCCCTGCAAAAGATCGGAGCTATCAAAATCATTTATAAGGGCCCTCGTGGGCTTAATAACCAGTCAGTCAGATCCCCCCGGAGAGGTATTCCTCCATAAAGGTTGTGTGTTGTCTAACCCTTATCTAACCTAGGGTACCTACAGAATAACCCCTGCAAGTAACCTATGTGGTACCTATGTCAAGCAACTAAGAAACCATGATATAACCGATGCACATACGAATAGTCGTAAGTCGGGTCTACCATATGGGCATGGTAACAAATCCTGAAACCTTGAAATCACCACCTCTCATAGAGGTAAAGGTACTAGAAAGATCCCCATATACAAATAGTTCCCCACAAATATATCTAATGCTAAGAAGGTATTGTGGGGATATCCCCTCAACCAACCTCACGCAACCTCGTGCTTAACTTTGATGTAAGTGGAGCCTCTTGACGTCAACAATTACACAATGGATTTCACCACTCCCTTAGTTAGACACATATGTTAATTTAATAGCCTTGGATAAGTGTACTCACAAAATCCCATTCCAAGGCTCTAAATCCTAAGCTAGTTTGTGCACCCTATAAAATAAAATCATTCCTAATCAATTTTAAATTATCAGCATTTCTTTTAGTGGCCTTGCTTACTCAAAAAGGTGTGGTAGTGAAACTGATGATGTTATGAATCAACAAGTAAATAAATGAATATGAATCAAATGCAAAGTCCTAACTTTAATTCCCAATAAATGATAAGTTTTTTAAAAATAAAATTTTCAATTCAATTATGCAATTCAAAATAAAATGCAATCTTTCCATACATGTACTATGATCAATAATAAGAACCTGAAAGATCAAATGCCAACAATGAAAAATGCTTAATATTTTTCTATTTTCAATATTAAAGAATGAAAATGCAAGGACTGAACAACAACTTGATATAAATATTCCACTGAATGTAATCAGAGAAAAACCAAGTAGGATATCAAGAAGCAAACACGCAACCCAAGATGCAAGAACAATCAATGAAAAGGATGATGAGAAAGGAATCCCCCAAAAATTTAACCAAAGAAAGGTTTCCTATCACTCTACAAGCACTCAACAATCATAATAGAGACCCAAGAAGACTCAACAACCATCAAAACTTACCTAGCAAGAATCAAACTCAGCAACTAGGCACACAAGAATGATGTACGTGACTATTCAGGGGAAAATCATGTATATACACCTGTTGCAGAAGGACAAAATGCGTATGTACATGACTGTCAGGTAAAAACCTGTGTATATGTATTAAAAAACTACCATGTTAAGGATAAGGCTAAGAATCTTAGACTCAAAATGAACAAAGGTTGTTAAGCAATCAGAGAATAAGAAACTCAATATAAATGAGAGAAATCAAAGGAGAAAAACACTCCAAACCCCCAAAAGAATATTATATCCCCAGTATCATCGCCAATTCTATTATGAGGAAAATCTCTCTATGGCATGGGGTAAACCACAACATACGAAAATGACTGCAAAAATTAACTCTAATCTCAAGTATGTTGTATAAACAACTATGCTAACAAGACAAGATAAAGAGCCTACCTCATCCAGGCGTTCGATCAAGTCCACCATTGAGCACTTGAATCAAAGCAATACACCCACAACATGTCCTTAACAACCAAGAAATACAAGCATGTGGTGATAATATATAAAGCTAGCACATTCAATAGCATAATCGATCAATATTCATAACAAATATGCCCATGGAATAAAAATTCAAATATTTGAAAGACATTAATTGGATGATAAAATAGTATTTCTATTAAAATATAATCAACATAAGTGTATGAATTACAAACTTCCGTGCCATAATGGTTTAGAACCGAAAAACTAAGTCCCTTCCAACTGGGCCTCCACCACTTCAATCCTCCACCAAAGGAAATATCATATAAGAGAGACAATGAGGTTCTTAATAAAGTAGGGAAGATCTTGGGGGATGAACAATGTATTCAGTCTTAAAAAGATAAATGGATGCAGACTCAATATGAAGTGAATAATTTCTCCAAAGAAACTTTGCTCTCAAAGTTGAATTCTTATCCTCTCTTCCACATCTTGGATAGGGCCCATTTATAGCCTTAAAATGGAACTGAATGGCCGAGTCAGAACGTTTCTAGTATATGGAAGGTCAAGGATCATGGATCTCTTGGCGTGACATGGAAACCCAACACCATTTTTTAATTTTGGGCACAAAAGCCGATGTACGCAGGTTGTAGTGGTGCAACTTGCGTATACACATGATGTATAATTGTTAAGGGTGGATATGTGGAAAAATAATATTTTTATTTCTGGGAACTGCAAACAAGGACTTCAATTATGCATAGGGAAATGGAAAATGCCTTCTAAGAAAATTTTCATAGGGTGAGACAAATATTGCTATAACAATGTTTCACTTTAGCACTGGACCCTTGGTGTGGTCGTATAATAAATATAAGGTAGTCTCCTTGTTGACTATAAAAGAAGAATATTTTTGCGTCGTTCAAGTAGGTACTAAAGAATTTTGGATCCACTAACTTTTGGGTGAACTTGGCCTTCCTGTTCAGACCTTGACTACAATATACTATAATAATCAAAGTTCTATACATGTTGATGATAATCATGTTTCCCATAGTAAGATGAATAATGTTGAGCTCCATACTCAATATTTGAGATAGTTGGTTCATGAGAATGCTATCTCTCTTGAATATTGTAGAACAAATGATCAGGTTGTTGATATCTTCACCAAGTCTTAACCTAAGCTAGATTTATCAAGCTCCATATGATTCTTGGGCTTTAGAAATGTACAATTATGGGGGGGTTTCATGATGATGTAATTTCACCTCCAGAATATCTAGAGACATGTGTTGATGGGGGGGCATTGGAACATCAAGCATTGATGGTTCATCACACTTCTTCTGGGTTCAATTGGTTAGACGATCGACCTACATATGGATATAGTTGGTCGGGTGATTGACCAGATCTCTACATTAGTCTATCGAGTAGTTGACATGTCTGTCGATCAGACAATTGAACAATAATCGAAGATAATCGGGTGGTGGATTGACCATCCCAGAAATCAAATACGATTTGGACGCATGGGCGATTGGGTCAAGCATCCTAGTCAAGTCGACTTGACAGTGCATATTTGATGGATACAATTCTAACAACAGATAGTTATATGTGCACAAGATCTTCCCTATTTCATGGAATTTGGTTAGATCTTGAGGCTATAAATAGTAGACCCCTTGGGTCATTGTCATCAAGTTATGAAAGTGATATCATATGGAGATACCAAGGTACAGTATGAATTTTGATGTTTTGATCACAATGCTCTTTTCTTAAGTACCAGAATGGTGTCTTTAGACACCACCTTTGTCTTCAAAATTTTCATTCCCTCTTCGATTATTTGGAGAATTGTTTGCCTGTTTTGTTATAGGTTCCACCCCTTTCCCCAACATCTTCCACCACCTTTCATATGTATTTACCAATAAGAATTTAGCAAGATTGGAAGAATTTTGTTGTGAATCCATCAAGACCTGGGGATTTCCCATTTTCCATCTCACTTGTCATGTATTCAACCTCTTCAAATGATGTAGGTCGCATTAGACTAAGGTTCTACTCAATGGATACTAGTGTTGGGATGATTCTAGTATTTGTTTGGATCACATCTGCTCTATCAATCATTGGTTCCTTCAAAATATCGATGAAGTGGTGTACTATCTCATTTTCAATATCCCTTTGTCTCTCTAGAGTCTCTTCGATTGAGGATTTAAGGGAAACAATTCTATTTTTACATAATACTTTGAGCAGAGAATTATGAAAGAACCAAATAGTTCTGTCCCCTTCACATAACCAACGAATGTGTGATTTATATTTCCATAAAATCTCCTCTTGTTTGTCCCTTTCCTTGATTTCCACCTTGAGTTATCCCTCTTTCTTTTCCAACTCCTTTGACTTGCAATTTGGAATTATCTTACATTGACTTTCTTCCATTTCCTACTCCAGTCACTTATTGTCCTCAAAGATATTACTGAAAACCTCCTTATTCCATTTCCCTATTTTGAGCTTCACATTCTTTAATTTCTTTTAAATTTGGTACATCTTGGTGCCATACAAATCTATTCTCTCCTACCACAATTCTGCATTTGTTTTCATAAAATCTAGATGTTCGATCCAAAACCTTTAAAATCTAAATGGTTTTAGTTTGGGTTTTAGAGTGCTCTCCCACTGAAGAATGATTGGTTAGTGATCTAATCCAAAGAAGGGCAGGACATTTGCTAAGATGGCTTACCAAGATTAGAACATGGAATCTGAGACTAGAAATTTTTCCATGTGAACA
The DNA here is from genome assembly GCA_009831015.1 of Picea engelmannii. Lineage (NCBI taxonomy): Eukaryota > Viridiplantae > Streptophyta > Pinopsida > Pinales > Pinaceae > Picea > Picea engelmannii. Next base: position 640,686 of record ML781031.1, on the reverse strand, counting down.
ACAATTTGGTGGGTGTGCCCATGTTTATTATTCCATGTATACTTGCTATTACTTGATGGAATATTAATGAGATGGAGGTTAACAATCAAATTTTTGAAGGCTTCATTTTTTGCATCGATCCCTTGAACCCCTCCTTTTTTCTCTTGGAGAGAATTTATCATATTAAAATATCCCCCAATGATCCATGGGTTACTCTGCATGGTCACTCCCTAGATATTGATGACATCTAGGAAATCTAATTTCATGGATGGCGACGATGGTACATAGGCACTGGAGATGTAATCCTACTCCAACGATCCTAATATTTTGTATCTATAAGTAATAATCCTAGGTGAAGATGATTGAATGTATAAAGAGACAATATCAAGGTTCCAGAGGATTTCCAAACCCCCAGAAGCTCCCATAATTTCCACCAATGCTACTTCATAGTTCGTCCAAAATTTTTAGAAAATTTATACCATGGATTCCTTATCACATTTAGCTTCCTGTAATAAGATAATACTAGGTTTGTCCTGATTAATTCTCTTCCTGAGAAGCCTATGCTTGTATGGGGCATTGAAACCTATTATATTCCAAGAGATTACTTTCATTTCAAACTTTTGGATGGGAGTGGAAATGTTTTTTTGAAAGACATATTGATTGACTTCAATCCACAAAAAGTACCCTAGTCTCCTCCAAATTTTGTTTATGATTTTTCCTTCCTATTTTCTTTTCCTCACCAATTTCTCTCTTTTGTGGTTTCAGGGGATTGGTTTTAATTCCAAGCCCCTCGAAGAAGTCACATTCTGGGTCGAGGTACCCCCTTTTCTATTTCCCTTTATCATGTCTTGCTGAAGTTTTTGAAGTAGGCCTTCTATTAAATTATTTATTTTCTATTCTCCACGTGCCTCAATAAAATCCTTCATGTCAATGTCAAGGTATTCCTTCACCATTTCTTGAGTTATATTTGTTGGGTACATGTTATATTCTTTGCACGACTAGACCTAGTGTTGGTTGTGGGGTCACAAGGGTGTTGGTTGTGGAGCCTGATTATCTTCCTGATTCATATGAAGGTGTGCCTACACCTTTTCTATCAAGGGTTCTATGGGGGGAGGGATCTACCCCCTCGACTAGGAGGCATGGGGGATAGTGGCCCCCCGAGGAAAATTTTGGGAAAATTTCCTTGTGAAGTATTGTTATTTTGTAGTCAATCTGGACCATTCATTATAAGGTCATAGATTTGACGGTAGAATTTATGTTAGGTTTTTCACCCAAGACATAAATATTCTTTTTGTATGAGGGAATTGTATTGCGACTAATGTGATGAATAGAATATTAGAGGTGTGACTCTAAACAAATTGTTGGTTTTCTTGATTTGGGTTTCGAGGGTAAAATATATGTGTAATATGTGTGTTCCATTGAATCTTTTCTATTTTTATTAAGAATTTATTTATAGTAATTATGTAGAATCCCCATCATCCAATTGGGCTATCCCACATAAACATTTTCGAACTGTATACAAAATTAAAACATATACACACAAATACTCTTGCATAACTTTATATATATAACTTAAAATAGACAAATACATTTTGCAAATGCACAGATTCATACAGAATAATAATAAAAATACACATGCAACACACACATGCAAAACCCATAAAAAAAATGCATAAGTAATAATGCAACATGTAATTTAACACACAATTGACACTTATCTTGGTAAAAATATCACCAAATGCATGCATACCTTCCACGAACCTCCCAAACTTAGACCACACTACTCATCACTCTCAGTAGTGGGTCACCCCCGAGTTGGGACTAAACTCCACCCAGGTAAAGGGACTCCTAACCAGGTTGAACTATCTCAGACAACAGGAAAAACTCCGTCACAAGTGCCAACTCAAACTAACATCCTATGGTCCCTCATTCCCCACATTCATGTCCCACTCTAGGAAGTGTGCCCCTTCTCTTCTCAACAGTCCTTTGACTACCCCACTTCCTTTCCGGGGCTTCAACAACATGCTAGACAAGAAGTCTTAGAGACCTGTAGCTACATTTTGGCACCTTCCAGAAATAAATTCCCGAAAATTCTCTCACCTAGAGAGAATTTCTCATGGGCGTGACAACCTACCTCTTTAGTATCCCACAGGCTCAACAACCCACTTCTTCAGTCCAACTTCCAAGCTAACCAAGTATAGATACAGGTATAGGTACGAGTACAGGTACAAGAAGGTACAAAGGACAAATCAATGAGTGAGTGAATGATGATGGAATGATGAAAAATAAAATAAGTCCAAACTATATGTATGCATGTTCCCAAATTGACACTTGTCATGTTGAGAACTACTTTGGCCCACTTGTCCCAATCCTTAGAACTTAGGATAAAATAATTATGCATACTTTATACTTTCATACAATTGGCTTCGGTTGATGGAAAGTTGGTATGGATTGTTGGTTTTCATTGATGTCAACCATTGGAGAGTGATATTGTATATTGATGTCAAACCTTGGTGATTGACTTCAACCCTTGGAGAAATTTCGGTAGAAAATTCCGGTAGCACAAAGGTTTGGGTAATTGACCCAAGGTTGTTTCATGTAGAATGGTATGAGTTTTAATATATTTTAAGGTATGACTATTATATATGGATAGTACATGTCATTCCATTTCTAGTGGTATGTGGAACATCACATAACTCCTCATGATTAGAGAGTTATGGCCCTACGAAGTTGGAGAACCCAGGTTTGGGTAATGGACCCAAGTTTGTTTGATGGATAATGGTATGAGTTTTGATATATTTACAGGAAATATTATTATATATAGATAGTAAATTTCATTCCATTTCCAGTGGTATGTGGAACATCACATAACTCCTCATGGTTAGAGAGTTATGGCCATGTGAAGTTGGAGAACCCTCACGAGTCATCTAGAAGATACAAAAGGTCAAAGTAGTCAAAGTGGTTTAAGAGATTTTGGAAGGTAAATAATAAAGTGAAATGATGAGTGTACTATAAGTCAAAGTGAATACAAAATAAATTATTTAAATAATAAATTTATGGTGAAATTAGAAGTGGGTTAACCCTAAAATAAGGAAAGTGGGTTAAGATGGTTAAAAGGTAACCCCTCGAGGAAGCTACATGAAAGTATAAATAAGAGGCAAGGCTCTCTCATTTTAATCACACTTGAGAATATTGAATATCTATAGGTGACTGAGGTAACCAAAGAATATCTAAGCCGAATTTCAGAGGGAAGGTGAAGTAAAGAAGGTCGAAATTCAAGGGAGGATAAATTCTTTTGATGGTGCTTTCTAAGGTATGTTATTTACAGGTCATCTCACCATTTTCCCAATAATTTTTTTTCTAGAATGATTCAGTCCGTGAAATTGGGATATCATTGAGGAAATATATCCAAGTATATGTGGTTTGGGGCTAGTCCTCAAACTAGTATAAAACATGTGTTTCAAGTAAAAACGTCATAAATTCTTCATAACAGATCCAAAATCAATAAGACCAAATGTATTGGTTACAGTACAATCTTTAGTATTCTATGTACAATTTTAATAACCATACAACAAATATTCCGTGCGGGGCACACTCTACAAGTTCGTTCTCTAGAATAAGCTAGAATTCAACAAGGTATGCCATTTTTTCTATAACTCCTTTTCTGAGAGGTTCCAAGTAGTGAAGTCTAGAGGAATTGAAAAAAATACATTGAAGAACATTGTGTACTATTTTTAGATCTTTATTCATTATAGGTACATAGTTATGATTATTTCAAGTTAGAGTTGTTGACTAATCCAAAATTAGTCATGTGAGACTAAAGTAAAGTTTGATGAAAATGCTAGTCTCTTGTTGTTAAAGTTAAGGAAGGTTTGTAGGTATGTGATCTTATACACTGGGTCTATTACAGATTTACAAATGAGATTTGGATGATGAAATTGATGAGGGCTTTTGGTTGAGGTTCATGTTGGGTACATCATTGAAACAAGTAGTTGATGAGTTGGCACATACATGAGGTGTATAGTTGATGATGTTGGTACATCTTGATGAGTCATAGTTGATGAGTAGTTGATACATGATTGGTACATACTTGGTACATGGTTTGAGGCACTTGTTAGTAGTATTTTTGACACATGGTTTATGGATGATGTAGCATACTTGTATTGGTATATTGTTAGAAGCAAATATTGATCTTGGTGATGATTATGAGTTGTTGTGTTATGCTTGGTTGATGCACATATTTGAGAGTTGTCTTGGTGATTGTTCTTGGTGCATAGGTAATATTTGTTTGATAATATTGATGAGATAGGTTATTTTCATAGGTTGTTTGGACAGGTTGTTGTAACATGTTATTTGTACATTTTTGGTGCATGGTTGATGCACTTGTTCATGGTGCAGGTTGAGATACAGGTTGGTGCATGGTCGATGCACTTGTTTATGGTACAAGTTGATTACAGGTTGTTTGGTACAGGTTGGTGCATGGTTAATGCACTTGTTTATGGTACATATTGATTACAGGTTGAGGTACAGGTTGATGCATGGTTAGTGCATGGTTTAGGTTATTGGTACAGGTTTTTTGGTGTAGGTAGATTGGTACAGATTTACAACAATATATCTCACAGTGATAGTGTGACAATGATTCCATCATTGTACTTCTACGTTAGGGTAGTTGGACAGGGCAAGGACAGGTGGTTGTAGTGACCTTATGGTTGTAGCCGGAGAACATAGGGGGTTGTAGCCAAAGAATTGGGGAGTTGGAGCTTCCCTCAGGTTGTAGCCTGAGAAACTAGGGGGTTGGAGCCTCCTTGCAGTTGCAGCTGGAAAACAAAGGAAGTTGGTGCTTCCAATGAATGTAATTCTTAAATACATATAAGAAAAATCATTCTGTGGTTTTCTCCCACTTTGGGTTTCCACATAAAAACACCGGTGTACTGTGGATGTGTACGATTTCTCATTTGTTCATTGTTTATTTACTATGCAACTATTGGATGATAATGCTACATTGATATAACAATTGAATATTGTGGTTAAAAAGAATTAATTTCTCTATTACTGATTCACCCCCCCTCTCAGTAATCCAACAATTGGTATCAGAGAAGGTTCCTTCATGAAACAACATAACCACTGGAAGGAGATCATGGATTATTCTGAGAATGAAGTACCATTGTTTAATGGTCAGAATGGTTTAAAGTATGAGCTATGGAGTGGAAGGATGAAATTATTTTTACAGGCACAAGGGTATTATATTTCTCTATCATTCGTTACAGGATATGATAGTTCAAAAAGGGCAAAGACTGCAACCAAGAAGTAATTGAAGAAGAAGAACAAAATAGAAATGGATTTCATATGGGAGGGATTACATAATTCGATAAGAGAAAAGGTTTGTAAATGTTCATCATGAAAAGAACTTTGGGATAAGTTACATGACATATATTGTTCAACCATCATAGATTTAGAAAATGCCAAAGAAGATGCAGGTATAGATCAAGAAGAAATATGTTCACCATGTCAAACAGATTTAGAATATGAAGAGTACATAATCAACAGAGGTATTTTGTTTTTCTTTAATTGTGAAAAACATGGACATCTTGAAATACAATGCCATGAGACAGAAAAACAAATTGAAAAAGAAGACAATTATGAGGAATAGTTGATTAGTGCTTTTGATGAACTAAGAGAAGAAAACAAGTCACTCAAGAAAGAATTTATGAAACGAAAGGAAAGTGTTCAAATTTTTGAAGAAGCCCAACATGTCATCGAGAACTTAAGAACTCATCTAGAAGAAGCCAGAAAGATCGAAGAAAATCTTGAATATCAAAAGAAGTGTTTGGAAGCCAACATAGCAGCACAGAACGAAGAATCAGAAATGAGAGAGAAGATATTGACATATTATCTTAAGGAAATAACTAACGATATAAAGCAGCTTGAGTTAGAGTTTGGTCAAGAAGATAAAGTACTTGAAGAAGAAATAATCACATTAAAAATTCAACTTGAAGAAGCGAAGAGAACAAAAGATGTCACGAAGTCTCAGATATTAAAGAAAGAAGAAGAGGTTGAGAAGATTGAAGAAGAAGTTGTCACATTGAGAAGTAAAATCATCAAGCTCAAAAAGAACGTTGAAGAGACAAAAACATCCACATCAGTTATAGAGAATAAAGAGAAGAACTCTAGATTACTAGAAAAGAAGAATTAAGAAAATAGAAAGAGTTATGCATAAGTACTCAAAGGAAGGAATCATGGTCAACCAGAATCTAAGAAAACTATTGAAGATACATCTTCAAGAACACCATTTGTATTCAAGCCACAAAGAAGCTTCAATCATGATCATGACCAGTTAAGGCAGAAATTTAGAAGGAATACACCACAAAGAAGATCATTCACTCCCAGGTATGCAAATTTATTTTATGGTCATTGTTTTTATTGTACTAATTTTGGACATAAGGTTGCAGATTGTAGGGATTATAAAAGAAATGTTCAAGCAAGAAGTGCCTATGTGGCCACAAGTAACATTGAGTGTTATAAATGTCATAACTATGGACACATAGCCATTGATTGTAGAATCATGATCGATACTTCCATGAAATAGAACACTGATATCAGATATAAGAAAGTATGGATAAGAAAATAGGAAGAACAGGTGAACAAAGACCAGGTACCAGAGATTGCAAGATTGACAATAAAATGAGATTAAGAAAATTCTACAGAGAAAATAAAGATGTCAGATACAGAAAGGTTTGGAAAATAACTGAAAGAAAAAGAAGAATAGGTAAATAAGGAAAAAGATCAAGAGATTGTACTTTCAAGAATTGTAGTGAAAGATGAATCCACAGATAGAAAGAAAGAAGTCAGATCTCAGAGAGATGATGAATCTACCAATGAATATGATGATGTATACACATGAGAGAAGGAATTGTTCTGAGCCTTCCGACTTCGAGACTCCTAGGTAATATGAATATTAGATTGGGGGAGTCTATATGATAGTTGTGACAAACCAAAGAACCATCCTTCGAGAAGCTTGTAGAGTTTGAGAAGATAGATCCAGAGCAGTCAGTTAGTAGAAGTACAGTTTGATAGATTAATCAAGACTTCATGATAATATAGTGACAGTTGCACAAGTAGAGTCTTGGACAATAAGGACAGAGATGGATTTGTAAGAATAATTAGCAGGGTTGGACAGATATATGAGAGTGGATGAGAGTATGGATTCATGGATTGGTTAAGAGAGTGGTTCAAACACAAATGAACATTATCATAATGGATGATAATTACATAGGAAATGGATCGAACAATGCTAATGGATTCCAAATTGACAAATATTTTTTGGACACATGCAATGCATACAATAGTTCACATTCAAAATAGAGTAACGCTCTGAAACAATAATGGAAAAACTCCCTACGAAATATGGAAAGGAAGCACAGACAACAACCTCTACATCAAGGTAACTCAAGGTAGTATTTTATTAATTGAAATTTATGTTGATGATTTTTTTTTGGAAGTACTAATGATAGGTTAAGCCATAAATTTGCAAAGGATATGCATAATGAATTTGAAATGTCATTAATTAGAGAACTATACTTCTTTTTGGGTCTTCAGATATGTCAAAGAAACCAAGGAATTTTTGTTTCTCAAACTAAGTATATCAAAGAAATTCTAAAGAGGTTCAGAATGGAATATTACAAACTAGTTACCACTCCTATGCAAACCAGTTGCAAGTTGAGAAAAGATGATGATTTAAATTCTACATACCAGAGACAATACATGTCAATGATTGGTATCTTATTATATGTGACAACATCCAGACCAGATGTAATGCATGCAGTTGGATAGGTGGCATAATTTCAAGTAGCACCAAAGGAATCAAATGCATTAGCAGTGAAGAGGATTTTCAGATATCTCAAAGGAACAAAAGAGTTTGGATTATGGTATCCAAAAGGAAAGGATCTATCACTTATTTCCTATACAGATGTAGATTGGGAAGGTTGCATTGATGACTGATGAAGCACAAGTGGAGCAACATTCTACTTGGGTAAGTGTTTAGTATCATGGTTAAACAAGAAAAAATCATCAATATCCTTATCTACAACCAAGGTAGAGTATATTGTAGCAGGAACATGTTGTACACAGGTTCTATGGATGAAACAAACTCTAACAGAGATAAAGGTTGAGTATGATGAGCCCATTCCAATCTACTGTGATAATACAAGTGCCATCAACATCTCAAATAACCTGGTGATGCATGTAATGTCCCCACTTTGGGACATCTTCACAGGGCAGAGACTTATGATGACCAGAGTAGCCAGATGGATGTTATAGTGAGTACAGGGGTATTTGAGAGGCATTGTGGGGTCCAGTTGGGATTTACCATCATATTCCATCATTATGAGCCATTTCGCACAGGTTGGCTTTGGTTTCGTTCCATTCCGACGATTTCCATGATTTTGACTATTTTGAGCTATAA
>ML781031.1:599457-627022 GCA_009831015.1 Picea engelmannii | reverse complement strand
CTTCTTGGCCATCTGTTGAGCATTCCAGATCGACATCTTCATTGTAGCAGGTTTCTCTATTTTATGAATAAAGAAGAATTGAGATGTTTTGGCTTGTCGATCTTATTGCATATGGTTGAGGTATGTTCCATGGTTATCTCTTTCTATTATTTGCTGCATACACACATATAAACACATCTAAAAGGTAGATCAACAAAGTGCTTGACGAAATACCACAACCAGGAAAAAGTTTTTAAAAGACACCAAAACAGTGATGATCCTTGCATAATGGCTTGGGATCATTACAATGCACTCCAAGACGAAGCACATTCCAATAAAGTATCATTTTCTACAGGAATAGGTTGCAGAGAAGAACATCAGAGTTGAATATGTGGGCAAAAAATAACAAGTGGCAGATGTTGTTCCAGAGTCTGTACTTAAGGCTTAGAAAGTACAGTGTCTAGGCATCCAGGAGTGAGTAAAGGATAAAAAAGGGAGAAGAGTCAACCTTCGGGAAAGGGAGCTAAGGTTGATTTCTAGGTTGTCTTTGTCTTGCTTCCAACTGTTCTTGGATGTTTATATCCCGTTCAATCATGGCCCATGAAGGTTCAAGTTCTACTCGGGTGTTGGCCGTTTTAAGTATAGAATCGAAAAGGTTTAAAGCGATATGGGTTTGGTCCGATAAACCGGGTTCAATATTAGGTTGTATTACAACGGGGATAGTCATAGATGAACAGTAAAATTAAAGGTGAGTTTGAGGTTTTTGATGTTGTATCAATTTGATCTTATAAAATAGAACTTTCAATCCAATATTAAAGATAAAATGTAAACCAAAGGCCTTTTCCCGTAACTGAGTTATATTTTAAATTAATGGTGTGTGAAGTGTGGGAAAAACATTAAATTGTCTATAACGCGAGGCTTCTATCAAGGGAGAATCTCACCCTGTAAACAGAAGAATAAAATAAGATAAGAACCAATTTGATGAAGCATAAAATATGACAATCTAAAAGGTTCACAGGTCTTGTACTTGCTAATAGCCGATACAGAGGAAAAACTGTAAACGATATAGACGACTAAAAATTGATCACCACAGTAGAATTTTTACTAAATTGCAATGAAACATTCATCAGACATATATAAGCGAAATGAAATTGAATATGAAATCACAGAGGAAACAAACTCATAAAACAGTCTTGATAGAATCAGGAGTCTTCAGATTGCTTTGTATTAATTCTCAAAAGGAGATAGTCTCTATTACAATCGACCAAAAAGGTCCAGCCCCGTTTCTTTCTTCTAATTTCATATTTATACAAACTTCTACATGCTGGAAGTTCAATCGTTCCATGAGTATTTTCGGTTACAAAAAAGAGGAGATTATACATTTCAATTCTTTGTCTTTGTCTTTCTTTTGGGAAACTAGAACGCCTTCCTTTCTTTGCTCTTCGAGTTCTGAAAATATAACAGGCAGACACTTGTCATTTTTTGATACCCAAAACCTGCCCCTTCGTATGCTTGGTGCAAGTGACGCACTTCTCCACCAGCTGGGCTATCAACCTAGAAGGTTCTGTTTGATTATTTGCCTCAAAAGTGTAATAATCCTTCACTAATTGTGGCAACTTCCCTTCTACCTGTCGATCTTCGGCGCTGATAGAACATAAATGTACACTTGGTTTTATTAGCCATTTATCTACTTGGATTATATCCCTCCGCGTTATCTGTGATATTTCAGCCAATTCTCTTTCCTCATTCTCCTTGATATTGAGCATATGCTTGGCTATATTAATCTGGCCCAGTGCCTCAGTGTTGTTTTCACTATCGAGATTTAACAACCCCCTATCTATGAAGCCGAAAGTTTCTTCACACGAGTTTCTTACCTCTTTAGCTCATTGTTTGCCTTCTGATATGTTATGCTCCCATGCCTTCAGCAAGATGTTACCACGGGTCTGCTCTGGGATGGAGAGCCTAGAACTACTGCCCGTTTACTTTTTTGTCATGGCTATAACAGCCTCTTGGAAAATGACTCGAGCCTCCCCATCTTCTTTTTCTCTGAAGGAGATGTTTTCCAATGCTTGATCAATGAGTTGGCAATTTTGAATAGTTTCCACTTTAGCAAGTAAACCTTGCTGAGTGGCTGATATTCTTTTTCGGATTTCAATGGCTTGGGATTGGAATATCCCGATATCTATCATATGGCTTTTGGAAAAGTTTAATTTGGCCTGTAGCTTCTCTATCAATTCTTCTTGCTGGCTTATCTGCCTTGGTAGGTCTGGGCCACCTGCTGTGTTTGTTTGAGATTGCTTTTGAGCTGCTTGATTTCCTTTTGATCAATTGCTCTAGCTTGCTCTATACCTGAATTCGCCTGATCTTTGGCAGTTGTCTTTGTTGTAGCTAGTTTAGCCTCCAAATTTTTGATTAAGCGATTTTTCCACTTCAACTGATCTCTTAGGGGCCCAATAGAATATTGGTTGGCCGTAGAAAAAGCCCCCAATGTCCCTGCTATTTGAGTTGCAAATTCTTGCTTCTTCATATCTTTTCCATTGGCTAAGATTTTAAATTTCTTTGCTACCTTGCCTGCTTCTTGATAAAGCTCTTTCTTCACAATGGCCTTTCTCTTCTTATCGAAGAAAAAATCATTCGGAGGCAATTCTTCCACAGTTATGGGCGATAGTTCTTCGCCGAAAATCCAACCAGCATTTGGGACCCCCTTCATGGATTGTAGGGGAGTAACAGAAACAATAGGACTGTCGATCTGCTTGGATGATTTCCCCAGAGTAACAACCGAGGTTGATTTTCTTGTAGGGTTGGGGGTCTTGGCTTCTTGTTTTGAGCCCCCAGTTTTCTTCTTCTTTTCCTGGTGTTCTTCTTAGTTCGGTGCCGAATATTTTGAGCCCTTGGCTTCCACTTTCCGTACATCTACGGTCATTGGGTTCTTACCATGCAGGACCAGGGGAAGGTAGCCCCACTGGTGTTCCTGGAATTTGAAAAAATCGGCCATCTCTTCAGGCGATAGAGCTTGTATCTGATTCAAGGCCTCTGCATAGGATCTCGCGCCTCAGAAAATATCATCATGAGGTGAATTCTCATGTTCATATCTTTTAAGGCCACAATTAGCCATGTGATTACTCACGACCTTGTGTGGGTCGTGTTTCTTGAACTCAATGTGGATGAGTTTAATATCTTCCAAGGATATTGCCTCGGCCTTTGCATGTCCAAAATCTAATAAAGAATAGGTATTCAAATGAATGGGGAAGGGTGTCCATATATTTTTTGAAAATCCTTTAAGCTCTTTGCTTATGCCACCAATCACGGTTTTCCTAGCAATTTTGCGACAAACCAACCTATTTAGTATAAATAATGGTAGAGCTTATGGAGGAACAAAAGCATTGAAAACCCTGATATAGGAAAATTTTGCCTCTACATACCAGTCGTCCATGCTGCTCAAGTTGGCCGCGATGCCATTTGAAATCCTGGATGGTGGATTACCAAAGATGATGACATGCATCGGCCCCATTACCCAATTGAAAATCTCGTATATGTATCCTCCCAAAGTTTTGAATGGTAGACATGGATAGGCTTAGCATTAGATGGAGTCTAGCTCCATCTCATTAGGGGAAAATGTGTCATGAAACAAATGACGTCCATGATATATGCGGACATAAAAAATGAAGCGGCCTTCCCATTTGCCTTCTGTGTCTGATATTCTGTAATACGTCTGGTTAAACTATCTCACAATAGTTTGGCCCAATCAAAGGAACAACCTTCAACGACTGTATGAATCAGAGGCACCCATGGGAGAAAGAAATGTGGGGTGTCCTCCCTCCCATACAATCTACAAGTCATCATTGCTATGTATTTGAATTGTGGTTCCAAAGAAGCGATCGAATAAACTCCGTTACTGTCCACCTTGAACTTTGCAGGGTGCGATACCCAATCCTTGATCAGATCAGACAAGTTTCTGTCATATTTCTTGCATTCGTTCCGCTTAAAACTTTCCATAAACTTGGCATTGTGTGAGAATTTTGATGTGGGTGACAATTGGTACATCACATGCAAATGTTCTGGTCTGAAAGTCCCGATAGTCACCTTCTGCTCACTGATAATGGTTCTGGTAGGGATATCCACATGATCCAATGCCCATCGGATCATATCATAATATGGAAGGAGTTGTGGTCTAGCCACTAACTTATGAATCTCTAATTGAATGGAGATCTTGTATTTGGTGGCCAAGTCATCTCTCTCATTATCAATGGAATCGTCTGAATAGTTCACCAATTTAGACTGCAGAACCTCATAGACGTATGATAAGGTTTTGACAGAATCAATACTTTGGGGTGAAGTATTAGAAACAATATCCATGCCTTTCCCTGAACTCTTAGCAATCGTCTTGGAATCTTTTCGTGGGGCCATGATAGAGGACTCTGACTTAGGTCTCCTGTAGTAAAAATATTTATACATACAGAAATTAGCTCAGTGAGAGAAGATTCTTTGTGCAAGATAGGAATGAAATTTGAAATAATGATAGAAAGAACTCTATATCCTGACCATTTAAAACCCTGGCATCCTTATGAACAGAACGGTCAAATCATTTTTTGGGAAAGATGTTGCCATAAAAACAACATCTTTACCTATCAATTCAAATAAATGCCATAAATTTTGACGGGTGACACAAGTTGGTGCAAAAACATTTAAAATTAACCCGTAGATGGAGCATGTTAATATTTGTATTAATGCACTAATTAATTTGGTTCAAATTTTAAAATTAAACTTTCTTTAAATGTTAATCAGCCTTTTCGGCATTCGCCATATCGGGATATTTTACTTCTAACTTTCGAGCCCTTAAAACCCAAGATCTTGATGACACGATCTAGTTAAGAAAAAACATAATACAGATTAAGTGTTTAATTAATCACATTTAATTAATATTGCGACTTTGCGACTCGGGGCTACGAAGGTGGAGTTTCTTGGAAAAGCGTATGCTAAGTCTTCCGATAGAGTTTAACTATGGTAAAACTATTCACCCCTGACACTAACCCGGGTAACCTGTGCGAATGTTTCCTGATTTTTCGTATTGGAGTTATGACAGTAAGACTTTTAGGGAGGGCAAATGTCGAGACGCGAAATCCCGACAACACTTAACTAAGGTTTAAGGAACTTTACTCTCGACGCTAACCTGGGTAATCTTTCAAGGTTGTTTCGTGACTTCATGTATCGAGGTTTGGAAACATTGTGACTTGTAACTCCCGAAACACGATATTCCAAGGTATAGAAAAGTGAAAAAGCTCGCTCAATGGTTAAAAGGTAATGGCTTAAGAGCACAACAACCATCACCACTCTGTATATTAGGACTATTGAGATTTTTAGTGGGTAAAGGTCATGAAGTAAAAGACAACTTAAAGGCCAACCTTTGATTTTAAGAATTACATTTAAACTAGTTGAAAAAGGCGGCTCCAACATAGGCTCCAACTAGGGATCCCGTCTCCCTATGAGACGGGAAGAACAATAGACCACATGCCTGTATTGGGTAAATGGAGTCATTGGTTTTACTTCTGCAAAACTTGCTTAAGGAAAAGGGATACAAAGGGAAGAAGAGATTTTGTCTTTTACTTCTGAAAATATTTTCAACACTCAAATACATTTCAAACTCAACTGCAGTCCCTTTCATGACTTTCTTTTTCTCTTTACTGAATTCAGGTCTGCCTTAAGACAATCAAAACAGTCCTAGAAAATCTAACAGATCTTGTGGCTTTTGGCTTGCATCAAATGAAGTTTATTACATGTTTTTAATCTGGGAGCCCTGTTTGAACTTAGGATGTAGATCCATTTTCAAGAAAATTGATTACCAGAGTAGAGTGAGATTCATGTATAACAGCCTTACAGATATCTCAAATATTGCTTCACTGCTAGGGAGCCTATTCAGTACCCTGGTCAAGTTATCTGGCCCTCTTTACTGAATTTCCTTTCACCACTTCGAAATATATTTATGCTTTTAAATGATGAGACAAGGGCAATCATTTCTGAATTTCCTTTCATTGTCTCTTTGGACTAGATGGGGGCAATCATTTTTGAATTTCCTTTCACCATCTATCTTAAAATTTACTTTTTAGAACACGAAGTGGGGGCAATTAGTTTGTAGGAGGGGTGATATCTGTGTAATATTTTGTAGTGGAGGTCTGTTAACTTACATTGATTACTCGGTACCAGCCTTCCCTTAACTTTCACAACACCTTAGCCTGCAGGGAAAAGGGGAAAGATTAATTCTAAGGGTCTTCCTTCGAGCAAGCCTCAATCCTTTGAAACTGTTGAAAAACCTAGAATAGTTAGGATCAACCTACACATAACTTTGTTTAGTAAGAGACCGAGGAGTTGTGAAGACCAGCTTACTTTCCAAAATCTTCTTTACAGCTTTCAAAGTTAAAATGTAATCTCTTCTCCCCATGTATGCAAACCCAGAAAGTTGCTTGGCTTTTTAAGAAGGTAAATCTGAAGACAGAAAGGAAGGTGATGGATAGAGATCTGTAAACTGAGAAGCAGGGGTCAAAAATTAAAACTGACTCTTGAAACCCTTTTTCTGGAGATGCTTTACTTTCTCTATTTATTTTAACTACCTCCTATCTTTATTTTATGTTAGATACTTAGGACCCAGAGCAAGTAGTTGTTCTTTTTAATAAAAGTCAAGTGAAAATGTTATATTTATGGGACCATTACGGTGCTTTGGAGACCTTTGTTTTTAAAAAAATAAAATTCTCAGGAATTTGTACCTTTGCCTTACCATTTTAAAATAACCGAAAACCTTTTCTATCACCTGTTTTCGGTGAATTTAGTCTCTGATATATGAATTTCTATTTTCTCCTTTCGCTCATTTAGGTTGCAAGCCAAAATCCTGTAAACACGAAGAGTGCCTTTTAAAAGAGCTGAATGTATTGAAAATTTCGTATCTCTATTTCTACAAAAATCACCGACCAAATTAATTAAAGGTGAAAGTAAACTTACCCAAAAGAAATAATGAAATAGAAAGAAAATACAAACTGGTATATACAATGGAAATTTTTTGGGAACCAATTATTGCATGTAGTGTTTTAAATAACGCCCATTAACAGGGGCGTTGAAGATTTTACTGTCCAGATTTTCTAATAGGAACAATTTTTTTCCTTCGGGAGCTGTTACTTTGAATGGTCCATACCATATATGATTGAATTTACTATGTTTCACCAAATCTTCCTTTCTATCATCCCATTTCAAAACTAAGTCGCTAGGGAGAAACTCTCTGTCTTTTGCCTTACGGTCGAATAACGTTTTCATGTCATCTTTGTATTTTTGCAACCTTTTGTCCACTTCGACCCTATGCTGTTGTACTTCGATTAACTGGTATATCCTTCTTGTGACATGATTTGGTTCTTCTTTCTAGTCTTGCCACAGTTTCATTACAGGAAGCACCAGGTTTATGGGTAATACCATGCCAGTCTCGTACACCATTTGGAAAGGAGAAGTGCCGATGGATTTTTTCGTGCCTATCCGATTTGCCCATAAAGTGTATTTTAAATGTACATGCCAAGATTTTTTGTTCTCGTTCAACACTTTCTTAATTACATTGATCAAAGTCTTGTTCGAAGACTCAGCCATTCCATTTCCTTGGGGGTAATATGTCGTGGAATGGCCGAGAACTATATTGTATTTTTGGCAAAAACTGATCATAGCCATAGATTTAAAAGCCTGGGCATTATCTATGACTAATTTTCGGGGGCAACCGAATCTAGACAAAATGTTTTCTTCTAGGAAATCTATTACCACTGAATCTGTTGCCCTTCTAGTTGGAATAGCCTCCACCCATTTAGTGAATTAATCTATGGTGGTTAGGATCCATTTGTGTTGAGCACTGGAATGGGGGTTAATTCCGCCTATAAAATCCAGTCCCCACTGCTGAAAAGGAGCCTCTGTTTTGACTGGGACTAACAGTAGCGCTGGGAGTTTATGCTTGCCTACGAACAATTGGCAAGGGTTGCATGTCCTGACTTTGGCATTGACGTCTGAGAAAAGTTTAGGACAATAATACCCTGCCCTCAAGATTTTATAAGCTATCTCTCTCCAAGCGTGATGTCCCCTGCACACTCCTTCATGGAATTCGCTTATGACCTTCTCTGTTTCAGATTCAACCAAACAAACCAACAGGAAGCCAAGTGGGTCCTTCCAATACAATTGACTCTCAGATATATAGTATTTGACCGCATGCAGTTTTAGTGTCCTGGCTTTGGATGGGGATAAATCACTCGGGCATTTCAAAGTCAGTAGGTAGGACACTATGTTTTTGTACCAATCAGAGGATGTAAACTTTTCTTCGATTTTGATTTCACTTGTTTGCTCATAGAGCTCGTTCATATCCTTACCTTCTTCACATCCTTGTAGGCTATTTATACCGAGGGCTCTGAAATTTGATTCAGCTAAGAGTTTAGCCAAACCTTGACCCTTTACTAGTTTTGTCGGCTTTATCTCTAGATCAAATTCTTGAATTTTAGCGAGCCACCATCCACTCTTGCCATCACTGTTAGGCTGAACTAAAATGTCTTTTACAGAGCTAGTGGGTACATACGCGATTATCTTGAAATGCAACACATAAGTTCTGAAAGCCTTTAATGACTTCACCATAGTATATGCTTGTTTTTCCATTATATCATATTTGAGTTCTGCGTCTCTGAGACTTTAGCTGAAAAAAGCTATCGGTTGTTCGAAACCTTCTTCATTTTTATGTAGGAGTACCACAACAATTGTATGTTTGGAGGCGAATGAGAAAATAAGAAAATCCTTTAGATAGTCAGGGCTTGCCAGTACAAGTGCCTCGCTTATAACCTTTTTGATGCGTGTAAACGATTCTTTGGCCTCTACTGTCCATTTCACTTCGTTGTTTTTCCTTAACATATCTGTGATCAATTTCACAATTTCAACAAAGTTCGGGATAAACCTCCTCAGAAAATTTATCTTTCCTAAGAAAGACTAAATTTCTTTTACATTTCTAGGAAAATTTATAGTGTCTATAGCTTCAACCCTACTAGGATCAATTTTAATTCTGTCTCGAGACACAATATGGCCAAGGAGTTTACCTTCTTGCATGGCAAAGTGAGACTTTTTGGGGTTTAAAGATAGACCAAACCTGCAACATTTTTCAAAAGTCTGCTTGAGATGTATTAAATGATCTTCATCAGATTTAGAAAAAATGGTTAGATCATCGAGATAAATAACCACAAACTTGTCTCTTTTGTTGATGAAAGCGATATCCATAGCACGTTGGAAAGTGGCACCTGCATTCATTAGACCAAAAGGCATAGTATCATACATGAATGTACCCCAAGGGGTAGTGAAGGCTGTTTTTTCTTTATCATGTTCATTAACAACAATTTGATTGTACCTGGAGAAACTGTCAATCATCGACATCCTATTTTCCCCAACTACCTTTTCTAATACGTGATCCATTTTGGGTAGAGGGTAGTTGTCTTTGAGGGAAGACTTATTTAGATTTATGAAATCAACACACAGTCTAATATCCCCATTCTTCTTTATAATCGGGACCAGGTTTGCTACCCAATCAGAGTATCTCAGTGGTACTATTATTTTCATGTCTAAGAGATTTTTAACTTCCCTTTCGACTATGGGTAATAAGATAGGGTTGATTTGTATAAGTTTTTGTCTAAATGGTTTGACACCAGGCTTCAGAGGTATCTTGTGTTCGATCATAGTAGTGTCGTAGGTTCTAAGCTCTTCGTAAGACCAAGCGAAAACGTCTTTATACCATACGAGAAAATCTTTATACTTTCTTTTTACCTCAGGAGGAAGGTACTTTGATATTTTCACCATCCTAGGCTCATCTTTTGTCCCTACGTCGCAATCTTCAACCTCCTTTGGTTGGTGTTGCAGAGTGGATTTTAAGGGCATGTCATTATGATCGAAAAGTCTCTCTAGGGGGATTAGTCCCTTTGGAATATGATTTTTTTTAAAACCAACATGTGATGATTAGCAATTTTTTCTTAGAACTCCTGAGGCTCCTCTCCCTCCTGCATAATCTAGGTATGATCATTTTGGTCCTCCTGGTCAAGGTGGGTTTTAGAGAAATCACCTACCATTTCCAGGAATTTTCTGATTTGTTCGTCATCCTCAAAAACCTGCCAGTGTTGTATATTATCTAGTGTGGATGGTCTATGCCTTACCTCTATGTGGTACTTTAATTTGAAAGCGGTGGGAGGTATGGAAGTTGAAGCTTCTTTGGCCAGTGAATTGGCTTGCTGGTTTTCATCTCAGGGGGATGAAATGTACCTTTACTGATGAAAAGAAATTTTCCATAAGGTCCCAAGCGCAATTTTTGTAACATCTTAATCTTGGGTGCTTGGCCTGGTAGTCCCGATTTATCTATTTGACTATCAACTCTACATTTTCGTAAACTTCCAGGTTCTTTATGTTAAACTTCCTGGCAGCTTCTAACCCTAAGACTAAGGCTTCATACTCACAAACGTTATTGGTGTAGTCTATGTCCCACTGAAGCCTATAAGAGAAAGAGATAACAAATTCGTTTTTAGGTGCCACAAAAAGTACTCCTCCACCTGCTCCTTCACATGACATGGCACCATAAAAAAACATTTTCCAAATCCCTGTGTTATGCATATTTTCATATGTCTTTCCTGATTCATTATTTTCTAGGAAGTTCTCTTTTGCATAGCTATTTACATCATCATCAAAAGACAGAATACAATTTCCTAAATCTTGGTCGGCAATATAAACAAGAAAATTGTGAGGATTCTGAGGGTCGCTCATTGTATAGGCTAGCCTTGTTTCCCTGTATAACTGAGTAAGTTGTCCACCGAACACAGGAATTGTGGCATAGGTCATGTCTAGTTGGAGAGACCCACCAATTTTGGCTCCCCACGACCTAGATAGCAGTAGACCATACTTCGGGGGTATATTGGCAATAACTACATCCATCAAGACACTTTTCACTGGGACCTGTGCAAGGGTGACTACTAAATATTTTATCATACCCATGCACTTAACTCTTTTGGAATTGAAAGAGTAGAGATCCCCATAAGGCCTGGTGATCTCGAGGTCTATTCTATCCATAATAGTTTTGGGCATCACATTATGTGAGGCCCTGAAGTCTAACATGCAGTTATGTAGCAGTCGATCCTGCACATTCAAGGTGATATAGAAGGGAGCGACAATGTCTCTGGCACCCTCAAAATGTGGACCAAAATTGATATTGGTCTTATCATCTTCCAAGTTTATCACGTCAAAGTGATTTTCTAGCTCCGAAAAACCTATTGCTTTGGTCATTTGCTTTCAATATACATGATTCTTCGCTAATTCCACCAGAGGGATTGGTATTTTTATCTTATTTATCTCATTTTAGAGGTTGAACCCTCCACCACCTTTGTCTGTTTCTTTGGTTGAAACCACAGACTCCTTCTTTTCTAATTTATTTATTTGCACTGATTTATCACCCCGTGAGTTTATCTACTGGTATATGTGTTTCAGCTGTCTTGGTTTCCTTTGTTTGGGTCTCAACCTCCTTTACTATGGGATTTAGCGAGTCTGCCCCTTTCATTTTGCTATTATATGTATCGGTCTCTTTCGAGGCGGGCTCGTATACTTCACCCCTAGGGAGAATTTTCTTGGGTTGAAGAGTCAGCGTAGGTTTGTTTTTAGACCTCAGGTTATACCTTGATTGGACTTCAGCCATTATAGAATCAGTCGTTTCTTGACATGCAATGAAATTGGTGTTCAAGGACTTCTCATAATATTCTTTAGTTAAGTAAGGCTATATACGTCGTCAGCCAAATTTTTCACATCTTCATCCAAATCTTTGAAATCTTGCAGGTCGTTTCCTCCTATAAAATTTTCATTTTTTAAAGGGGTTTGAATTTTCTGGTCTTCATTTTTAACCTGCCTTTGTTGATTTTGAGGATTAGGGTTTCTTTTGAATTCCCTCTTAATGAAAGGATCGGCCTTAGATTGATCTAGCTCCATTCTGGAAATCTTATTTGATAACTCCTTAATTATCCTAGCCATATCATCCATTTTGTCGTCAGTGGATCTATTTGACCCTGAGGGTCCCACTTGTTCCCTAAAATGTTTGTTTTCCCAATTTTCCATTTCTACCTTGGTTTTCAACTTGCCAAAAGCCATCATATTAGACTCGATTTCTACGGCATCATCTTGCATTTGGGTTAGGGTATCCCCCCTCCTTTCTCTCAAAAGGAGTGCAAAATCAGGTTCGAAGGCTCCCGCAAAGGTCACCTCGGCTGCAGGTTGGGACGGTTTAACTTCAACCCAGATCTTATTATATAATTTGTTAAATCTTTGAGTGAATTCCATAATGGTTTCCGAAGTCTTTTTCTTTAAAGAGCCGAACTCTATCAAATAATATAAATGGTCTTTCCTTTCGCCCCATTGTCTAAGGAAAGCATCTTCGTACCTATCCTTCGAAGTCTGAACAAACAATCTCGAATATATGTCTTTGTGTTCGAGACCTAGGATATCGATGAACTGATCAAAGAAGTTTATATGATCGACTGTGGTCAAGTCCCCTTCCCCTGTAAATTTAGGTAAGTTTTTTTATGTAATTTTCAAGAAGGTCGTGGAGAAGGACGGGCAGGACCAAAGCTGCATATCTTGTAGCTACTTTAACGAAAACTCTGGGAGGCTAGGGAGGCACTTGGCCCCCTGCTCCTCCTCCTGGAGCCACTCCACCTCCTCCTTCAATGGCCACCATTGGTGCTACCTGGCAGGGAAAAGGTGTGTTATATAGAGGGTTCTAGAAGACTAAAAGCGAATTTCTAGCTTCTTCGAGAGATGAGAAAAGCGAAGATAGGTGAAAAGAGATGTGAGGACTTGGCTCCTTGGATTTATGAGAGATGTAATCAGGGGAACCCGCGGATGTAGAATTTGAGTAGATGGTATATTCTTCGAGACTTGGTGAGGTCAGGAAGTCTAACTGAAGATTCGGCGGGATATCGATCTTTGATAAATTCACTACGGGGTTTTTACCTTTGTGTATGGCAAAGGTTGTCTAACATATTTCACTTTTAACCTCAGAGAGAGTTAGAGTTGGGTTGATGGTTTCAGGGAGGAGATTGTGTGAAGTTGAAGGTTTAGAGGAATTGTCGGTATTGAGTTGTGGGCGCTTCAGCTGGTAGACTGCAGTGGTTGGCTTAAGGGAAACTCTAGCTTTCAGTATTTTTTCGGGATTGGAAATGGGCGTGGTCTATTTACCCTCCAGGTTTTGTCTGGTGTTCCTTCAACAAGATGCTAGCTTATTTAAATGTGGATTCACCAAGTGAAAGATGATAAAAGCCTTTAGAAGGTGCTCACTCTTTGTTCACTATCAAAGGGTCAAACTTGCAAAAATGTCGTTCTTCCCAGGGAAAATGTTTTGTAACTTCGTCCCCGAAAATAGCGCTAGAAAGATGTTGTTCCAGAGTCTGTACTTAAGGCCTAGAAAGTAGAGTGTCTAGGCATCCAAAATTGAGTAAAGGATAAAAATGGGAGAAGAGTCAACCTTCGAGAAAGGGAGCTAAGGCTGATTTCTAGGTTGTCGTTGTCTCACTTCCAACTGTTCCTCGATGTTTATATCTCATTCAATCATGGCCCATGAGAATTCAAGTTATACCCGGGTGTTGGTCGTTTTAAGTATAGTATCGAAAAGGTTTAAAGCGATATGGGTTTGTTCATTTAGGTTTCTGTGGTGAGAAATTTGTTCAGAATTTGTCGGAAGAACCACAGTGTTATTGACAGCTTGTCATCGACGTTTCGGATCCACAACAGGATCCATCTTCAGGACAAAAAAGCCCGAGGAAAAATAAGAGAGGAGCCTTTAATAAGAGAGGAGCCTGAGGAAAAAGCTTGTCGTTGATGACAAGCTGTCAATAACACTGTGGTTCTTCCGACAAATTCTGAACAAAGATATGGGTTTGGTCCGATAAACCGGGTTCAATATTAGGCTGTCTTACAATGGGGACAGTCATAGAGGAACAGTAAAATTAAAGGTGAGTTCGAGGTTTTTGATGTTGTATCAATTTGATCTTATAAAAGAGAACTTTGAATCCAATATTAAAGATAAAATGCAAACCAAAGGCCTTTTCCCATAACTGAGTTATATTTTAAATTAATGGTATGTGAAGTGTGGGAAAAACATTAAACTGTCTATAATGTGAGGCTCCTATCAAGGGAGAATATCACCCTGTAAACAGAAGAAGAAAATAAGATAAGAAGGAATCTGACGAAGCATAAAATATGACAATCTAAAAGGTTCACAGGTCTTGTACCTGCTAATAGCCGATACAGAGGAAAAACTGTAAATGATATAGACGACTAAAAATTGATCACCACAGTAGAAGTTTTACTAAATTGCAATGAAACATTCATCAGACATATATAAGAGAAATGAAATTGAATATGAAATCACAGAGGAAACAAAATCATAACACAGTCTTGACGGAATCAGGAGTCTTCAGATTGCTTTGTATTAATTCTCAAAAGGAGATAGTCTCTATTACAATCGACCAAAAAGGTCCATCCCTGTTTCTTTCTTCTAATTTCATATTTATACAAACTTCTACATGCTGGAAGTTCAATCATTCCACGAGTATTTTTGGTTACAAAAAAGAGGAGATTAGACGTTTCAATTCTTTGTCTCTGTCTTTCTTTCGGGCAACTAGAACTCCTTCCTTTCTTTGCTCTTCGAGTTCTGAAAATATAACAGGCAGACGCCTGTCATTTTTTGATACCTGAAACCTGCCCCTTCGTATGCTCGGTGCAAGTGATTCACTTCTCCACTAGCTGGGCTATCAACCTGGAAGGTTCTGTTTGATTATTTGCCTCAAAAGTGTAATAATCCTTCACTAATTGTGGCAACTTCCCTTCTACCTGTTGATCTTCAGCGCTGATAGAACATAAATGTACACTTGGTTTTACTAGCCATTTATCTACTTGGATAATATCCATCTCGGTTATCTGTGATATCTCAGCCAATTCTCTTTCCTCATTCTCCTTGATATTGAACAGATGCTTGGCTATATTAATCTAGCCCAGTGCCTCAGTGTTGTTTTCACTATCGAGATTCAACAACCCCCTATCTATGAAGACGAAAGTTTCTTCACACGAGTTTCTTACCTCTTTAGCTCGTTTCTTGCCTTCTGATATGTTATGCTCCCATGCCTTCAGGAAGATGTTACATCGGGTCTGCTCTGGGATGGAGAGACTGGAACTACTACCCATTTCCTTTTTTGTCGTGGCTATAACAGCCTCTTGGAAAATGACCCCAGCTACCCCAGCTTCTTTTTCTCTGAAGGAGATGATTTCCAATGCTTGATCAATGAGTTGGCAGTGATTTTGAATAGTTTCCACTTTAGCAAGTAAACCTTATTGAGCGGTCGATATTCTTTTTCGGATTTCTATGGCTTGGGATTGGAATATCCCGATATCTATCATATGGCTTTCTGCGAAGTTTAATTTGGCATGTAGCTACTCTATCAATTCTTCTTGCTAGCTTATCTGTGATTGGCTGGTCTAGGCCACCTACTGTGTTTGTTCAAGATCAGTTTTGAGCTGCTCAATTTCCTTTTGATCAGCTGCTCTAGCTTGCTCTATACCTGAATTCGCCTGATCTCTGATAGTTGTCTATGTTGTAGCCAGTTTAGCCTCCAAAGTTTTGATTAAGAAGTTTTTCCGCTTCAACTGATCTCTTAGGGACTCGACAAAATATTGATTGGCCGTAGAAAAATCCCACAATGTCCCTACTATCTGAGTTGTAAATTCTTGCTTCTTCATATCTTTTCCATCGGCTAAGATTTTGAATTTCTTGGCTACCTTGCCTGCTTCTTGATAAATCTCTTACTTCACAATGACCTTTCTCTTCTTATCAAAGAAAAAATCGTTCGGAGGCAATTCTTCCACAGTTATGGGCGATAGTTCTTCGTCGAAAATCCAACCAGTGTATGGGACCCCCTTCATGGATTGTATGGGAGTAACAGGAACAATAGGACTACCGATCTGCTTGGATGATTTCCCTGGAGTAACAACTGAGGTTGATTTTCTTGTAGGGTTGGGGGTCTCGTCTTCTTGTTTCAGGCCCCCAGTTTGCTTCTTCTTTTCCTGGTTTTCTTCTTGGTCAGGTGCCAAATCTTTGGAGCCCTTGGCTTTCACTTGTTGTACATCTGCAGTCGTCGAGTTCTTACCCTACAGGACCAGGGGAAGGAAGCTCCACCGGTGTTCCTGGAATTTTAAAAAATTGGCCATCTCTTAGGGCGAGAGAACTTGTATCTGACTCAAGGCCTCTGCATAGGATCTCGCGCCTCGAAAAATATCATCATGAGGCGAATTCTCATGTTCATATCTTTTAAGGCCACAATTAGCCATTTGATTACTCACGACCCTGTGTGGATCATGTTTCTTGAACTCAATGTGGACGAGTTTAATATCTTCCAAGGCTGCTGCCTCGGCCTTTTCATGTCCAAAATCTAATAAAGAATAGGTATTCAAATGAATGGGGAAGGGTGGCCATATTGTTTTTGAAAATCCTTTAATCTCTTTTCTTATGCCACCAATCACGGTTTGCCTAGTGATTTCGCGACAAACCAACCTATCTAGTATAAATAATGGTAGAGCATATGGAGGAACAGAAGTGCTGAAAACCCTGATATAGGAAAATTCTGCCTCTACATACCAGTCAGCCACACTGCTCAAGTTGGCCACGATGCTATCTGAAATCCTGGGCAGTGGATTACCGAAGACGATGACATGCATCGACACCATTACCCAATTGAAAATCTCATATATTAAGTCTGCGGCCTTATCCTCCCAAGGTTTTGAATGGTAGACATGGATAGGCTTAGCATTAGATGGAGTCCAACACCATCTCATTAGGGGAAAAGGTGTCAATAAACAAACAACATCAATGATATATGCGGACATAAAAATAAAGTGGCCTTCCCATTTGCCTTCTGCATCCAATATTCTATAATACGACTGGTTAAACTATCTGACAACAGTTTGGCCTAGTCGAAGGAACAACCTTCAGTGACTATATGAATCAGAGGCACCCACGGGAGAAAGAAATGTGTTGTGTCCTCCCTCCCATACAATCTACAGGTCATCATTGCTATGTATTTGAATTGCGGTTCCAAAGAAGAGATTGAATAAACTCCATTACTTTCCGCCCTGAACTTTGCAGGGTGTGAGACCCAATCCTTGATCAAATCAAACAAGTTTCTGTCATATTTCTTGCATTCCTTCTGCTTAAAACTTTCTAGAAACTCAGCATTGTGTGAGAAGTTTGATGTGGGTGACAATTGGTACATCACCTGCAAATGTTCTAGTTTGAAATTCCCGATAGTCACCTTCTGCTCGTTGATAATGGTTCTGGTCGGGATATCCACATGATCCAATGCCCATCGGATCATATCATAATATGGAAGGAGTCGTGGCCTAGCCACTACCTTATGCATCTCTGATTGAAAGACGATCTTGTATTTGGTGGCCAAGTCGTCTCTCTCATTATCACTGGAATCGTCTGAACAATTCACCAATTCGGACTGCAGAACCTCAGAGATGTATGACCAGGTTCTGATAGAATCAATACTTTGGGGTGAAGTATCAGAAACAGTATCCACACCTTGACCTTAAATCTCAACAATCACCTTGGAAGCTTTTCGTGGGGCCATGATAGAGGACTCTGACTTAGCTCTCCTGTAGTAAAAATGTGTATACATACATAAAATAGCTCAGCGAGAGAAGCTTCTTTGCGCAAGATAGAAATGAAATTTGAAATAATGATAGAAAGAATTCTATATCCTGACCATTTAAAACCCTGGCATCCTTATGAACAAAATGGTCAAACCATTTTTTGGGAAATATCTTGCCATAAAAACAACATCTTTACCTATCACTTCAAATAAATGCCATAAATTTTGATGGGTGACACAAGTTGGCGCAAAAACATTTAAAATTAACCCGTAGATGGAGCGTGCTAATATTTGTATTAATGCACTGATTAATCTAGTTCAGATTTTAAAATTAAACTTTCTTTAAACGTTAATCACCCTTTTTGGCGTTCGCCGTATCGAGAGTTTTTACTTCTAACTTTCGAGCCCTTAAAACCCGAGATCGCGATGATGCGATCTAGTTAAGAAAAAATGTAATCCGGATTAAGTGTTTAATTAATCAAGTTTAATTAATATCACTACTTCGTGACTTGGGGCTACGAAGGTGGAGTTGCTTGGAAAAGCGTATGTCGAGTCACAAAATTCCGATAGAGTTTAACTATGGTAAAACTATTCACCCCTGACACTAACTCGGGTAACCTGTGTGAATGTTTCATGATTTCGCCTATCAGATTTATGACGGTAAGACTTTTGGGGAGGGTGAATGTCGAGACGTGAAATCCTGACAACACTTAACTAAGGTTTAAGGAACTTTACTCTCGGCGCTAACCTGGGTAAGCTTTCAAGGTTGTTTTGCGACTTCACGTATTGAGGTTTGGAAACATTGTGACTTGTAACTCTTGAAACGCGATATCCTGAGGTATAGAAAAGTGAAAAATCTCGCTC
This sequence comes from Picea engelmannii, assembly GCA_009831015.1. Taxonomy (NCBI): domain Eukaryota; kingdom Viridiplantae; phylum Streptophyta; class Pinopsida; order Pinales; family Pinaceae; genus Picea; species Picea engelmannii. The sequence continues at coordinate 608,462 of ML781031.1, read as the reverse complement.
AATGGTTAAAAGGTAATGGCTTAAGAGTACAACGACCATCGCCACTCTGTATATCAAGACTACTGATATTTTTAGTGGGTAAAGCTCATGAAGTAAAAGACAACTTAAAGGCCAACCTTTGATTTTAAGAATTACATTTAAACTAGTTGAAAAAGGCAGCTCCAACAACAGACATCCTTACAAAACCGCTTCCATGAGAATCCTTTGAGTATCTTCTCTAGAGACTAGGAGTAATTTCTACTCCAAAATGAATGCTTTTGAATTCTTATCTATGTCTTAGATGTACACCAGGAAACACCATAAATAGGACAATTCAGGTTGGGAGACCAGATTCAGGAAGAGTTTTGTTAGGGGGAGCAGCCCTAGATGGAAATGTTCCTTTTCCATTGATGATAAAGGGAGAGAGATTTATCATATGCAAAGGTAAATTCTTGGAGAGAGAGCATAAAGGCATGTTTCCAAGGGGAGAAATTGTCACAAGGGAAGAATGAGTGATATGACTTCAGAGTGATACCCTTTTTCAAAGGGGGATATATTATTCATATGAAGGTAGAGAGACTAATCAGAGGCTTATAAACACAAAGAAAAATCAAAGGTATGTAGACAATGGGAGAAACCCCAAGGAGAGTTCAATCAGGGGGAGAAACCCCAAAGGGAGATACCCATTTCCATTGATGTCAAAGGGGGAGAGATAGAAACATTGATGAGGAGTATAATCATGAATGTTATCCTGACTAAGTGTTTCCATCAATGCCAAAGGGGGATATTGTCATGCAATTGTCTTAGTTTGATGGAAAGTTGGCATGGATTGTTGGTTGTCATTGATTTCCACCATTGGAGAGTGATATTGTAGATTTATTTCAACCCTTAGTGATTGACATCAACCCTTGGAGAAAGTCCGATAACAAATTCTGCTAGCACAAAGGTTTGGGTAATTGACCCAAGGTTATTTCATGTATAATCGTATGAGTTTTAATAGATTTGAAGGTAAGACTATTATAGATGGACATTACATGTCATTCCATTTCCTATGGTATGTGGAACATCACATAACTCCTCACGGTTAGAGAGTTATGGCCATGAGAAGTTGGAGAACCCAGGTTTGGGTAATGGACCCAAGTTTGTTTGATGGATAATGGTATGAGTTTTGATATATTTGCTTAACACACCGCCCACACTAAGAGGGGGGGGGCGGTGAATTAGTGTGTGGACTCTTCTAACTTTTCTTCTTCTCACAAGTTAGCAGATAAAACATATTTGAACAGATTAAGAACAATCAAATCATAATCACAATGGACACAGAAGATACCAGATGTTTGTATATAATTTATATGAATATATGTGACTGTAATAATAAGGATTTTCCCAACACCAACTAATTTTTTTCAGCACCAACTGAAGTAAGGAGCACCAACTCCTCGGAGAGCACCAACTCTCAAGCAAGACCCAACTTGCTGATAGAACACAATATATCCAACTAGAGTTCAACCAACTCTAGTAGCACTGATTTATTAATGAATCAATTATGTTTCATGATCAAAGGTATACAATCAACGCTCATCACAATAGTTCATCCTCTGTCTGAAATTCATGTCTTCTTCTCTTTATCTTTCCTCTGATATCCATGCCGTCTTCATTTCATCTTTCCTCTGATATTCATGCCTTCTTTCACTGCTTCTTCTCTCCGATATTCACACGGACCTCAGGTACGTATCCTCTTCATTTTTCCCGCAGGACACTCTTTCTCAGCGAGCCTATATTTTCACGATCCCATTTTATCTTCAACAAGCACACATTCAATTGAACCAATCATGGTTGTATTTATAGTTTCTTATGCTAAAAAATTGTTTAAGTTATTGAGCCGACTTGTGAGACAATTTTTAAATAACTTGTTTATTTACAACGACTTATGGGACCACTTGAGATCATCATTCTGGGTCTTCAACCTTATACATGGAATCCCCTTTACTTTCATAAATCGATCACAGGTATGGATCAATTTCCTTCGTCTCTGTGATAACATAAATCGACGATTCATTCAAACCATGTTCATATTCTCATTGGCATAGAACCATAGGCTTATAAATTTAAGCGAAACATTTCATTTTGCCTTTTAAATATCTTTACCATGTGACCAATGACGTTAATCAGACATTAGGCGAGACGATCTCTTGAGCACTTATCAATTCAACTGTCACGATTCAATCTCCGTTGAGATGGATGATTGTCGTAACTTCGACACTTCGCCCTTTAGAACTTTTGGGCTTGAAACCTTTCAAATATCCCTAAGAAGATTTTTTCGAACAGATCGGATGGTTCTCATTATATCACAGAACCAGATTAATGGTCATATTTGATCCTTACATCTATCCTTTATTTCTTAATCCAATGTCCATGACTTAATCGAGCAATGAGATGGATGGCCACTTTGTACTCCATGACTTCGTCTATTATACTTATGCTATCCTTCCACTGTGTTTTGATCAATGGTTGTGAGTGCAACCAAACATCATATTGATGGTCAAGATCTCCTTCGGGTCTCTAGACTTCGGAGATTTCAAATCTCAACCCCTTCTTTCCTCTGGAGTGATCACCTACTAAGTAAGTCATAAATATGGTGGAGACTGCTTGCTGTTGGTTAATGCTTTTTCTTACTCTATCCTTCCACTGTAGTAGATCGATGGACAAGATGCTCCCAAAGTGATATTCAGATCGGACGTCTCGTGTCCACTTCGGGTATTCGACATTCAGGACTTCGAGACTTTAGGCAAGTGCTGATGGTAAAACTCCCGAAGAAAAACTCCCGGAGTGACGTAACTTGCTTACATAACTTGATGATGTGTCACAAGCCGAGGAACTACCACTTGTCACTTAGATTCATGATTTGCACATACCTGAAGTGACAATTCAACTTGACGCTTGTAGTTCTCTAACTGTGCCATGTGTCCTTGCTGACGTAGACTGTTGATGTGTTCTGTCATAGTTTCTTGCTAACGTTGATGTAGATCTCCTGATGTTACACATATTCATTTCCTTGATCTAATGGTTAGGATAGTATCCAAAGGGTATCTCAGATTGATGGCTGAGAGTAACTTCAGAACTTTGTCCTTCTGGACTTTGGGACTTTTGACATTTCTTGGTGGTGAAAGTCCCGAAGTAATTCTCCCGGAGTGACGTAACTTTCTTACGTCACTTGTTGACATGGAATGAGCCAATTTCCTCTTGATGTTTGTCATCATATGATTATTCCATGTGTATTTGTTGGCATGGTCTATTGACATGGTCTACCACATGTCCTTGAAGACCTAGTATTCTGACGTGGTCTGCCATGTTTTCTTGCTGACATGGTCTACTGACCAATGACCCTGATCCAACGGTCATCGTATATCCTCCATATCCAATGGTCCTTATTCATTTCGGATTTATGAGCTTTCATTTTTTCAAACCTCAAACTTATGTAGCATAACCTCCTCACATATTTATACCTGAAATGAATGATGTTTGTTGATCACCATATTAGATCGACTTCTTGATCTTTCTGCGATGCAGATTTGCTATCTTATACTGTCCTTCCACTCGAAAGTGATCCGACCATTGATGAGAATTTTCATAATCGAATTCTCATTCGTTTTCCCCCACTTATCCTATCCTTCCACTTAAAATTGATCCAACAGGTGTGAAGATTCTTGAAGCATATCCACGATCAAGGATGATTGCAGAACCACAACTTGACTCATCACCCAAACTCTGCAATTGGAATTTGTGCATTATTGGTGAGTCAACCATAGTCATTGATATTCAAAGCTATAATATCAGACGGTCCTGAATAATTGCGGGATTAGAACTAGCGCGATATTTAATTCTCCTTTCGATCTTTGCAATCTATCCCTATCATTGATCTGGCGATTATGCATCCGATGGTCACAAATCAATCAAATTAATATGATCACTTGTTGGATCAACCACAATCATTGATATCTGTGTCTATGAGATCTGACAATCTAGGCCAATTACAGGATTGGAACTAGCTAGTCATTTAATTCTCCTTCTGATCTCCGCAATTTATCCCTGTTGTTGATATGGCTTGCAGATTGATGGTCATGATCCTCCAACGATCCTCAATCCCTCAGTCACTCATATGGCCATCGTTAATTATATGAGATGATCAACACTGTCAATTTCCTTGATCGGATGATTTCTAAGACTTGTCACCTTTTTCCCATGCAATGGTCAACTTATCAATATTTCCATCAATCCCGACAATACTTCTGCGATGCACTTATTCCTTCTGAGAGTTGATCTTCATTTGCTAACCCTCCTAAGATTTTATCATAGGAACATTTTTTGATCCTATCGTGATAAAAAATAATCACAAATTTCTTCAGCCTATCTCTTCATTTGCTAATGTACTGTGTTTTCCCTTCTGATCTTTTGATCTTTATATTGCTTGCTACTCCTATTCTCTCCTCCTTCTGAGATTATGTTTTCAATCTCTGCATATTGTTTGACATCTTCTGTTAACTGATATACTTTTGACATCAATGACAATCTCATCTATGGTAATTCATCATTAACAACATATCATCACATCGACTATTGATATCAATAACAATATGTCCAACAATATCCCCCTTTGTCATTGAGGGAAACACACTAGCTTCATATACAAAACTCCCCCTGTGATGATGCTTTCCTCTTATGAAGTTTCTTTTCTCTCCCCCTTTGAAATCAATGGAAAAGGGTTTCTCCTCCTGTGGTAAAGCTCTGTATGTTACTGACTAGAATATGAACTTGGGTAACACTTCTTGCAATTGTGTTCTGCCTGCCATAACTGAATGACTCCCCCTTTCAATATGCTCTCTCTCTGTTTCTGACTACTCTCCCCCTTTGTTTTTGAATTTGTATCTCTTCCTGGTGTTATCAGACAAATCGGTAGGTGCGGACACTAACTGATCTCCCTAGATCCACCTAGATCTAGAACAAAACACACCAGAACATAATGCTTTCCTTAAGTTTTAGATATTGAATTTACTAACTAAATAGGAATGAGTGACATACTATTTAAATGTCGCTTCCTCTCGCCATCACCATCCTAGCTCTGTCCCAACTCTCATACAATGATGAACCTGTAAAAGAACACAACCAACCAAAGTGATAGTAATAGCATAAACTCAATATAAACCTATGTATGTGATTAAGGAATCATACAATAAAACACAACAAGCTTTATAGGAAAGAATCATATTATTGTATCATATTAAATGTGAAAGAGAGATTACAACCATGGCCTTGATGTCATAAGGTCCCTTGCAACTGTCCTTCATTCCCCACACACTTCTTGCTCCAAGGATTCTGAAACCATGGATCTGATAGCTACTCACAATCTATCTTGACAAAGCAAATCTCAAAGCCACTCCATCCAAGCTAATAATTCCAAGCCAAATCCAACTTAGCCAATCCCAAAAGCTCCAAGCTAACCAATGCTAACTTTCTCCATGAGAGCTCCTCTCCTTTTATAAGATGAAGAGGATAAGGTAAGGAGGTTAGGATGATCCCACCAAATCATGAAAGCGAGTAAGATCCAAACCATTCGGATGCCACCTCACCATAGAAGTTTCTCCTTCTAGAAGATTCAAGAAAACGCTTGTTTTCCCACGTGTAGGCATTCTCGCACCATGCCTATAGAGCAACCTGTGAACATCTCACACCTTAGCTATGGTGCAACCTGCGAGAATCAGGCATTCTCGCATCCTGCCTATATAGCAACCTGTGAACTTCCTTTTTTACAGGGTTTTTACAAGGGAAAGTGCAACTTATTTTCTCAGGAAAAGTTCTTCTCCCTTCTCTCTTTAGGAACTTAGGCCACTGGCCCCTCAGAAGGAAATAGATAGGTTTACATCATTAACGGTCATAGGGATGATGAAAATAATGTGTAATAGAGAGCCCCCCAAAGTATGAAGTTAGAACATAGTGATAGCTGAAATACTTTGTCGAGTGTTTGTAGGGAACAAGAAACAGTCGGTCGGAAACCTGCCAACAAACAACGAAATACAGTACAATAATATATCATCACTGAGGTAGGCATTCCCATACTCAGAATAAAAATGATTCAAAGCATAAATGCCGACATGCGAAGATCCATGTCAAGTAAGACAGGTCATGGCCACCAAACATATACTTTGGATCCATGCTGATATGACTCAAATCTGAACGTAGCCACCAAAAATACACTGTGGATCTATGTGTTAAAGACTCAAATTTGAACATAGCCACTAGACATACAATGTGAATCTATGCAACAGTACAAACTGAATATACTCCAATGCAACCTGAATCTATCAGAAAAGATCTAGGGTCTTCATCTCCACCACTTTATAGTACGAATCTAACTATGTGAATACATGTGTCGAAGTCGAACATGGTAGAAACCACTTGATTACCGGTCATTAGTGTATACAATTAATAAGCGCGAGGGAAATCACCATTAATGTCAATGACTCCCAAGGTACACTAGTACAATCCAACGATTGTGAATTAATGAGTTGAAGTCGAACACTCGACGAAATCTCCCGATCAAGGGTCAATAATGAAAACCCACTGTCGGAAGTGAGAAACTTGCCATTGAGGCATGCAAGTTCCAAGGTACCAATTAGTTTCTAAGTCTAATTACTGGATAATGAGTTGAAGTCGTCAGGAAAAGACTCGTCACAGGAGGGCCTTAATGTATCCCACATCAATGACACAAAACAGGTAACAAGATTTGAAGTAGATCAGAGTAACAAGTGATTCAGGACTAACTCAGGGATGGTTGATGCAACAGAAGTCTTTAAGACTGCAGAAATGGCCGACAAAATAGAAGAATCTCTGGGTTGAATTTCTCTTTGAACATATTGACGACACGACAACTGTCTTGGAAATATTGACTCAACAACAAGGATCACAAACCAATTCGTAATATTATAGGAGTATGATCAGGAGACAAGTGGATTTTCCAACCTAGACAGAAGGCGAGTGAAAGGGTGTCATGTTCAAAAGCGACTCTTCTATAGAATACAAATTTAAACACAATTCTTTCCCAATTCCCCCCCCACCATTTTTGGCGAGTACCTCTTTATTTTTACACAAGCTTGAGGAGGATAACATATGCTTGTCAATTTAAGCTCATCCTTCATATGAGTCCCTCGGAGTATTTTTAACGAACCCTAGGAAGGAGTGGTTCGGTCCCATTTGGGCCTTTCAATGTTTTTTTTTTGAGTCCAAAGAAAGAAAACTCAGGGGTTTTTCATGTTTTGAGAGTTTGAAAAACACTTAAAGAGAACTCTCCCAGTTCCTTTTTCATAAATTAGTTTGATGAGACCGAAAAAGTGATATACTATCACTCACTGAACATTTTTTTCAAATACTTTAACAAGCGTGAAAAGAACAACGTCGCTCGACAATCTTTTCATGTTTAGAGAGTCTAAAAAGAGCTTAAGGGGAACTCCAGGGGGTTCCTTTTTCATATAACCTTTACGAGTCCGAAAACGTGATAAAAGTATACTCGGTTGCATTCTCATTGATTTACGAGCATGAGAAAGAACAAAGACTAAGCTCGAGATTGTTTTCATTTTTATGCAAGCTTTAAAACAAAACAAAACTATGCTTGGGATAGATTTTAATTTTTACACAAGCTTAAAAACTAAACAAAACTATGCTTAGACCATTTTTACACAAGCTTGAACCAGTGGAAACTATGCTTGAGGTAAGTGGTTTCATTTTTACACAAGCTTGAACCATAGAAAACTATGCTTGCAACTTCCCAATGCATGGTTGGTACTTAGCCCCCAGCTTAAGAACAAAGACTAAGCTCCGGGCTCAAACTTTAGCATGAAGTCCAGAGGCTGTAAGAAAATCCCCCCCAAGCTTTGTTTCATCCAAATGCAAAGGAGAATGAAATGAAGCTTCAAATACTAGATGAAGGACTTGACTCAAATAGAGAGGGGGGGAAACTATTTCATTTTTTAACGAGCTTGACATAGAAACAAGAACTATGCTTGTAACCTATATTTCATTTTTTAACGAGGTTTCCATAGAGATGAAAAATCTATCTCAAGTGGTTTCATTTTTTAACGAGCTTGAAATTAGAAAACTATGCTCAAGTCTGGTTTCATTTTTTAACGAGCTTGAAATCAGAAAGTCATGCTCAACGACCTCTGTTTCATTTTTTAACGAGATTGCCTCAGAGACGCAAAAACTATCCTCGTAACCTCTGTTTCATTTTTTAACAAGGTTGTCAGATAGACGCAAAAACTATCCTTGAAACCTCTGTTTCAATTTTTAATGAGGTTTCCACAGAGACGCAAAAACTATCCTCAGAACCTCTATTTCATTTTTTAACGAGGTTGCCGCAAAGACGCAAAAACTATCCTCGAAACCTCTGTTTCATTTTTTAACGAGGTTGCTGCAGAGACAAAAAAACTATCCTCAGAGTCTCTTTGATCATGGATTCCAAGAGGACAATGCTTCGGAAGGAGACCATTTCAAGGGACAAAAATCGGTCATGGCTTCCAAGAGGTCTTCACTGGAAGGAAGACACACTCTGGAAGGACACCATGTCAAGGTTCATGGCAGGAGTAAAGAGCTCAGGCTCTAACAACTCTATCGAAGAGATCACCATGTCAACTACTGGATCTAAGTCATCAGAAGTTGAATCCGTGGGTGACAATGCCACATAATTGACCTGTGGCGGGGGCAATACCATCTGCATGTAAGAACCATTTAGGGAGGAAATCCAGTCAGGGTCAATGAATGAAAGTTGATCAATAGTCACAACTCATCCATCGTGAGGGAAAGATATCACACAAAAAAGATTAGACACAATATCTTTCATGGCATAGACATAATCTCACCCAAGGAGTAAAGAAAAATCCAAGGGGTCTTGGACTACCATGACATCAATGAAGACAGTTTTCCCTCCCAAAGTTATAGGAAACTGAGGAAGGGTCCCTAAAGGTTGACTAGTTCTT
>ML781031.1:544817-559461 GCA_009831015.1 Picea engelmannii | reverse complement strand
ACAATTGGTATAAGAGATGGTTCCTTTTATCTAAAGGTAGATCTGTAAGCTTAAACATGACAAATCATGAAGGGACTTCAGCCACTAAACCTCCTCTATTTGATGGAACAAATTTTGTCTTCTGGAAGGTTAGAATGAGAACATACCTAATGGCATTAGGTGCTGATGTTTGGGATGTAGTAGAGACTGGATACATAAAGACTATTGTTCTAGCTTCCAAGGATGATAAGTTAGAATTTTTCTTTAATGCTAAGGGAATGAATGTTATCTTTAATGGACTTGTAGAAGCCGATTTTGTAAAGGTGATGCATCTTCAAACTGCCAAAGAAATGTGGGATAAACTTATTAGCAAGCTATGAAGGAAATGAGAAAGTAAAAGATGCCAAACTTCAAACATTTAGGTTGAAGTTTGAACAACTAAAGATGAATGAAGATGAAACAGTTAGCAAGTATTTTTTATGAGTTGAAGAACTTGTGAATACCATGAAGGGTCTTGGTGAGAAGATTGAAGAATCAATTTTAGTTTAGAAGATTTTAAGATCTTTGCTTGATAAATTTAATCCAAAAGTATCTGCAATAGAAGAACTAAATTATCTTAAAAATATGTCCATTGATCAACTCCTAGGAACTCTAACTGCATATTAAATGAGAATCAACAAAGATAAATCCATTACTAGAGAAGCATCTTTTAAAGAATACGAGAATACTGATTTAGATTTAGATGATATTGAGGCAAAATTTGTGAGAAGGTTAAAGAAAGGATCAGGAAAATATCAAGGCAAGCTTCCCTTAAAATGTTTTAACTGTGGTAAGATAGGTCATTTTGCATCTAAGTGTCCCCACCAAAAAAAGGACCAAAACTCTGATGATGAAAAGAAGTACAAATTCAAGAAATGTAGTAAAAAGAAAAGTTTGTGTGCAAACAATGACAATTCCTCAGAAGACATAGATAGTGATTCATCATGTGAAAACAAAGTGAATGGTTTTATGCTTATGGATATGGGAGATTTTGATGATGAACACACAGGAGGTGAAATGGATGATGAAGAAGCTATGGTGGATATGGAATGTGAATTAATCAGTGCTTTGGAAGAAATTGTCAGACTCAGATGTAAGAAGAGAAAACAAAAACAGTTGTTGAAGGAGTTTAAAATGAATGGTGAAAAACCTGATGAAAATTTTTCTCTACTAAAAGTGGAGTTAGAATAGGCAAAGAAAATAGAAGACATACTAAAACAACAGTTGTCATAGAAGAAAACGAGGTGTGAAGCTTTAGAAGAAGAGATAGTAAAAACTAGGAAAGAGTTGGAGAAGTTTCAAGCCTTGTATCATCAGAATATGTCAAGTATCAAAGCCTCAAAAGGATTAGCCACCATTCTGAATCATCAAAGGAATCCAAAGTTGAAAATGGGTTTGGGTTATGAAGAGGGATCAAGTAGTGGTCATCCAAGCAACAAAGACTTCATCAAGTTTGTCAAATCTACAACCAATGACGACAACAAACCTGCAGAAAAAAAGGAAGATAATCAACCACCCAGGAGAAGTAAAGAAAAAGGTGCCAGAACTAAATCTATAGAACAAGGAAATAATACACTCCCTACTCAAGGAAATCATCAGCATGGAAGAAATTGATTTTCTCAAAGAAGACAAACATTTTCTAGGTACAAAGAATTTTTCTATGGATATTGTTTCTACTGTTCTAACTTTGGTCACAAAGTTGTAAATTGTTCATTAAGACTTAGACATGAGAAATTAATATTTCCAAGGAATAAATATCTGCCACAACAAAGAATGATACAACCAAGTAACAAACCATCACAGATTGCAAATTGCCAAATTAAGTCTAGAGACATGCAACTGAGGAGGTCAAGAAATAATAAACAGTCAATGAGTAGACAACGCTGCAACAATAACTTTGACCTATTGAACAATGAGATTGAATGTTATAACTGTCACAACTTTGGCCACAAAGCTGCAAACTTCCATCTGAAGAATTGCAAAGTAGATCCAAGGATAAAGTTCTTATATAGAAAGGCCAGCACATGGAAAAGGAAAGATAGTGAAAAATGTGGTCTAGCACTTTCAACTCAAAAACAAAAGGCCTCTGAAAATATAGATAGTGGATGTTCCAAACACATGACTGGAGACAAGGATAAGCTTATGTCCATAAGAAAAAGCAAAACAGGAAATGTGATCCTTGAAAATGATGAACCAGGTAAAATCAAGGATAAAGGGATGGTGAGTTTGAGTAATGACAAAGGAGATGCCCAGTACGTTCTTCTTGTGGATGGTCTGAAACATAATTTGCTCAGTACAAGTCAAAAGTGTGACAGAGGCAGTTAAGAGGTGTTCACGTCCAAAGAGTGTAAGGTAAATGTAAACTCAAGACAAGTGGTGAATAAAGGCATAAGGAAAATTAATGATGTTGATATTGAATCCTTCCCTGCAAGTAAAGAAGAAGACACAGATACAATAAAAGAATGTCCAGTTAGCATCTATCCCATGGAAGAAGTAGAAGAAGAATCATGTCATAAGATGAAAGCTAAAGTTTTGAAGGTTGAGTAGTCAAACACCCAAAGCAAGTTATTAAATAGCTCCATGACCTTGGATAAGCTCTTGGATAGTTAGAGATCACCAAATGACAAATATGGTATTGGACACAACAAGGAAGAAATCAGTACTCCTAAGAAACCTGATACAGGTCCCTTGTCTGTGAAAAAGAAAAGCAGGTATGAGAGTGGTTGTAGCAGTTTTTTCTTATGATTGAATATGGTCATAAAAGCCTTGGATTGTATGCATCATGGAAGAAAAATGAAATTGCAGTAATAGAGATACATGAGAATCAATGGGGAGATCCAAGGGTTGTTTGAAAAGTATGAGCTACAATTACGCAGTGTGTCAGTAGGACAACAACATCTTCAACAACAACATTTTGTTTTACAAAATTATATACATGACATCCTATAGAGATAACAAGAGGAAAGACCTTGTCAAGGAAAGCTAACCTTTTAGGAACAAAGGGGGAAAATAGTCAGAAGCAGAGAGATAACTATGACAGGGGGAGTCATCCAGTTATGACAAGAAAAGGTTGATGAAGGAGTCCCAGTAAGAGAGGTGAGAAATATTGAGTATTCTACAGAGGATACAACAGAAGCTGAAGATGAACAGATCCAAGAATCAGAAGGAGAAGGCTCTGGTTTAGACACAAATATTCTATCGGACTCAAATAAGAAAATCCATCATGTTAGGGGGAGTTTGTATTGGTTAAATATCTGATACCTCTGACAAGTATTGCAACAACTTAGGGGGAGTGTGTTTTCTTTGACATTGATGTCAAAGGGGGAGAAAAGAGTTTGTGCACCTTTGTTGCCATCAATGCAAAAGGGGGATATTGTTGGCATGTTTTACAGGAAGAGTATTCTTGTCATTGATGGCAAGTACAATAATGAAAATGGCTTAAGTATAGGAAGAATGTGCCATGCGGGCACCAGAAGTATTTTGGGAAGACGCAACAGAGAAAGCTCGATAGGATCATAAGAGATAGTGCAGAGGTGCTTGGAAATTGATGGCAAATAGGCTCGAAAGACATCGTAAGTCTAGAGAGGAGAAGTGCACAGATGGAAGACAGATATTAGGTCTTAGATCTGAGCGTGGGGATCGACGGTCGTTAGATCCAGGAGAACCTGCACGATCTTTAAAGTGCAAGGTAAAGTGGGCTTACAAAATCCTGAAAGCAGGAGGACCATACATGTTTGGGTAGGACACGTGGTCACAGATCAACATTTCACTGACTAAGAAGTCAAAGGAAGGAAGTGCTCTATCCTATGAAATCATGAAATGCGAAACCATGACTTAATCTCCATTTTGGAGTTTCGGATACCAGGAGTTGGAGGTGTCAAGGAAACTCATGACAAGAATGATGAAATCATGAAATGTGAAACCATGATTTAATCTGAGTCGTTGATCAAAGGGAGATCATGGACCATTGATCTGACTCCATTTTGGAGTTTCAGATACCGAGCGTTGGAGGTGTCCAGTACACTCACGAAAAGAATGATGAAATCGCAAAATGCAAAACGTCGAAATACCTTTAGATCATTTCAGGGTTCGTGACTTGGAGTGTCAAAACACTTCATCATAGAAATGTTGAAACGTCAAAATACCTTCAGATCATTTCAGGGTTCGTGACTTGGTGTGTCGAAACACTTCATCACAGAAATGTCGAAATGCGAAACACTGAAATACCTTTTGATCATTTTGGGGTTTGTGACTTGGAGTGTCAAAACACTTCATCATAGAAATGTCGAAACGTCGAAATGTGAAACTGCAACTTAATCTGAGGCATCAATCAAAGGGATATTGTGGACCGTTGATCAGGTAATATGAAAGCCCGTGAAGGTACAAAATTGTGAAGCACTCTCGTGCTTGGCCCCTGGTCACAGATAGTGGTCACAAGAGAGGAAGAATCTAGTGGTACTAAAATCCATTTCAAAGTTTCGGCAATCGCAACATGAAGAGCCGAGACTCTTCATCACAGAAGTATTGAAGTTGCAAAATGCGAAACACATCTTGATTAGGCCCATGGTCACAGCCAGTGGGCATATGAGATAAACACAAGACCCTGCATATTCAATCCAATGGTGCAGGTGAATTTAAATATGATCAGAGGGCTACTATTGCACTTCACAGTTAATTATTCAGTTACAATTCAGTTCGTAGAAGCGAATCATGGTTCTTGGATGGTTGGTGTTTCAGTTGTTGAAGCATTGTTGTTCTAGGGTTTTGAGGGGTATCTAAAGTGGTAGTAGTGTATAAAAGAAACACATAGTGACTGTGTGTGGTTGGTTGTTCTGAATGAAAAATGAGTTGAACTATAAAGAAGGGAAAATTACAGTATGTACAGTGTGAGATAAAACTCAGAGATGAGTAACAGATGAGGAATAGACAGAAGCGAGATGAAGTTTTCTTTTTGAGGCTTGAGTGAACAAAGCAAAGAAAAAGTGGAGTGGCAGTGAACAACCCGATGAGCAGAACCATGGCACAGTGAAGAGCATGCAGAGGAATTGTGCATGGAGAATGAAGAAGGTGCACAGATAGTATAAATACACAGAAAAGAGAAGAGATGGAGGCCGTTGTGGAGAGGAATTACACACGAGGAAATAACATGCTATGGGCAGGAGATGAAATACACAGAAGAGGCGTAATTCATAGAATCAAAATAAGATGAAGAGCATAAAGAGCAGTAGAAGCAAAGAATAGAGATTCATAACTGAGACAGTAAAAGAAGGCTGAGGTGCACTTGTAGAGAAAAACAAAAGATCAGAAAGTAGAAGAAGATGCAGACAGAGAGACACTGATACAGGAGAGCAGAGAAGCATAGCAGAATAGTGATTAGCCTGGTAAGCTAATGAAAACTATTGAATCACTGTAATAAGTTTCAGTAGAAAATATTTATAATCAGGGTGGTAGGGAGGTGCTAGGGAGGACTGTTGTCCTCAGAGGTTCAAGTGGGTGCTTGAACACAGGGAGTTGTAGCTTCCATCTGGTTGCAGCCGGAAAAGCTAGGGTAGAAGGGTGGTGTAAGGGAGAACTGTTGTTCTCTATTATACAGGTTGGTGCCTGTGTGACTGGAAGTTGGTGCTTCCATCCAGTCAGTGCTGGAACACTCAGGGAGTTGGTGCTTCCTTCTAGTGGGTGCTAGAGAAACCAAAGAGTTGGTGCTCTCAAACATGTTGGTGCTTGTATAAGTGGAAGTAGGTGCTTCCATCCTATTGGTGCTGGAACGCTTAGGGAGTTGTTGCTTCCTTCTAGTGGGTGCTAGAGAAACTAGGGAGTTGGTGCTTCCTTCTAGTAGGTACTAGAGAAAACAAAGAGTTAGTGCTCTCAGCAAGTTGCATCTTGCAAAACAGAGGTTGTATCTTCACAATGAGTTGGAGATCATAAGTTTGATAATGTACGGAATGTAAAGATTACTTATGATACCAAGAAGAAGAGGTTTTTACCCTTTAAGGGTTTCCTCAATAAATGTTTGTCTCTGCATATTTCATATGTGTGACTGATTTCGAATGGTTTATTGCTTATCTCCCTGCATTATTGTGATTGTCATTGAGTGCTCTATAAAGAGTTTAAAATAAGAATAATTGTTTAGGCACAGTAACAATTGATTCACCCCCCCCTCTTAGTTGTCCAACAGGTGCATGGTTGATGCACTTGTTTATGGTACATATTGATTACAGGTTGAAGTACAGGTTGATGCATGGTTGATGCATGGTTCAGGTTATTGGTACAAGTTGTTTTGTGCAGGTTGATTGGTACAGGTTTACAACCATATATTTCACAGTGATAGTGTGACAATTGTTCCATCATTGTACTTCTACGTCAGGGCAGTTGGATGGGGCAAGGACATGTGGTTGTAGCCACCTTCCGATTGTAGCCAGAGAACATAGGGGGTTGTATCCTCCTTCTGGTTGTATCCATAGAATTGGGGAGTTGGAGCCTCCCTCAGGTTGTAGCCTGAGAAACTAGGGGGTTGGGGCCTCCTTCCAGTTGCAGCTGGAAAACAAAGGAAGTTGGTGCTTCCAATGAATGTAATTCTTAAAGAAATATAATAAAAAAAATTATGTGGTTTTGTCCCGCTTTGGGTTTCCACGTAAAAACACTGGTGTAATGTGCATGTGTACGATTTCTCATTTGTTCATTGTTTATTTACTCTGCAACTATTGGATGATAATTCTACACTGATATAAAACTTCCATATTGTTGTTAAAAATATTTAATTTCTCTATTACTAATTCACCCCCCCCACCCTCTCAGTAATCCAACATATACTTTAAGGAATATTAATATAATATTCCTTTTTGTCTTAATCTCCCTATCTTAGCCCCTTATCCTTAATTTTTATCTCCCTTTCCATAACTAGTGGAGTTTATTCCCCCATACTCTTTTATCATTGTCAGTCTACACCCAACGATGTATTTTATATTAATGATATGCATAATTACATATAAAAAAAAGACTCACTTGCCTAACATCACATAAGCCTCCTAGCTTATAATCACTTGGCTCACTAGCCTACAAAACATGTTTAAAATTCATCGGGGGCTCGACCTTGGGGTATTACAATCCCCTCCCCTTATTTATGCAATGTCCTCATTGCATCTTCTTTACATAATATCAACAATATTTCCAAAATCTTCAAAAATATGCGGGTATTCTTCCTGAATAGCATTTTCATGCTTCTAAGTTGCGTCCTCAGGACCGTACCAGGTCCATTGGACCTTTACAAGCTCTATGGATTGATTCCAAAGATGTTTGATTTTACGGTCTAGAATGCATACCAGATGCACTTGGAAAGTGCCTTCTTGCTCCACATGAGTCACATTCCAATCAATAACATGATTAGCATTAGGTATATATTTCTGAAGCAATGATACATGCAATACATTATGAATGGTCATTGATGTAAGCAAGGAAAGTATGTATGTTACATGCCCAATCCTCTCTAGGATTTAAAATGACCCACAATAGTGAGCTTCCAACTTTGAACAATTTCCCAACTTCAGGGAACTTATGTTGGCAGTCACTTTCAAGAATAGATGGTCACCCACTTTAAATTCCTTATGAGTTCTACCCTTATCAACATAGATTTTCTTCTTGTCTTGGGAAATCTTTAAATTTTGTTTTATTTTAAAAAAATTCTCTTCTATTTCCTTAAGTAATTCTGTCCCAACTATTGTTCTATCTGTTGGGTTGTCCCAGCTTACTGATGTGTTTCACCTTCTACCATAAAGTGCCTCAAATGGGCTCATCTTTAGAGATGCTTGGTATCCATTTCTATAAGCAAACTCTACTAAGTGTAGGTAGTCTTCCCATTTTGATGGTTTATCCATCACATGCATCCTCAACATATCCTCAATCACTTGATTCACCCTGTTTGTTTGTCCATTTGATTCTGGATGATAAGTTGTACTAAAATTCAAATTTGTTCCAAATCCCTTAAATAATCCTTTCCAAAAATTTGATGTAAATTTTGGATCTCTATCAGACACAATTGTCTTGGGTATACCATGTAATCGAGAAATTTATCTCATATAAAAATCAACAATGTTTCCTTCCTTGTGAGTGATCTTTACTAGAATAAAATGGGCAACTTCAGTAAGCTTATCCACCACTACCATGACAGAATCATGCTGCTTGTTTTTTTTTGGGTAGTTTGGTGATGAAATCCATTATTATAACTTCTCATTTCCACTCAGGAATTGGTAATGGCTACAACAAACCATCTGGGTGTCTATTGTCAACCTTTAGCTTTTGACACCCCAAACATTTGGCAATAAAATCAACAACTTCTTTCTTCATTCCTGACCAATAATATTGTCTCTTGACAACTGCAATATTTTTTTGATAACCTGGGTGTCCAACATAAGGTACATTATGCATTTCTCTCAATATCATATTTTTCAATTCCTGGGAATTTGGTACATAAATTTTTCCCCTGTACATGAGAATTTCATCATTTTCTAGCTTATAGTCTTCAATTTTTTGCTGCAAAATACCTTCTTGTAATTTTAGCACTAATTCCTTGTATTGCAAATATGATTTTGCATCCTCCAAGATTCTATCTTTCAAATTTGATTGGTACATGCTAATGGTTGTAACATGCAACTCATGCACTCTTTTAATGAGTGCATCAACCACCTTGTTCTCCTTTCCTTTGCTATTCTTTATATCAAAGTCATATTCACTGAGAAATTCTAACCACCTATGTTTCCTGACATTTAGAGTTGGGTCATCAAATAAATATTTCAGACCATTATTGTCTATCCTCATCCTGAACCCTTTCCCCATGAGGTAGTGCCTCCAATTTCTCAATGCATGCACTATGGATTCCATCTCCAAATCACGAGTGGCATAGTGCCTTTCATGTTCCTTCAACTTCCTTGATTCATAACATACAACAAACCCATTTTGACTGAGGACTCCACCAAGTCCATCTTTACATGCATATGTGCATACTATGAAGTCTTCATTTGGATTTGTAATCATTAAAATTGGAGCACTGGTTAATAATTTTTTCAAGTGTTGGAAACTCTTTTCACAATCCAATGTCCACTGAAACTTCACACCCTTCTTTTGCAAGTGATTGGGTGCGCAATATTTGAGAATCCTTCAATAAATATCCTATAGTATCCTACAAGGCTCATGAATGATATGACCTCTGTCACATTCTTTGGCATTGAACATCCTCTAATGGATTCTATCTTCTCAAGATCCATTGTTATCCCTTCCTCTGAAATTATATGCCCCAAATAATAAATTTCCTTCTAATAAAATGAAAAGTTGCTCAATTTGGCATACAACTAATGCTCCCTTAATACCTTTAATACCATCCTCAAGTTTTGTTCATGCTCTTCCTTCGACTTAGAATATATAAGAATTTCATCTAAAATACAATGATATACTTATCTAAGTATTCTTTGAAAATACCATTCATTAAACACATGAAGAAAGAAGGTATATTTGATAATCCAAATGACACCAATGTGAACTCATAATGACCATACCTTGTTATGAAAGCCGTCTTGTTGATATATTCATCTTTAATTTTTATTTGATGATAACCTAAACTGAGATCAATCTTGGAGAATATTTTTGCATCTTTTAACTGATCAAAGAGGTCATCGATCCTTGGAAAATGATACTTATTCTTCACAGTTACTTTGTTCAACTACCTAAAGTCAATGAAAAGTCTCAATGTTCCATCCTTCTTCTTCACAAATAAAGTTGGGGGACCCTAAGGTGACACACTTGGGCATATATATACCCCTTCTTCAGGAGCTCCTCAAGTTGCATTTGCAACTCCTTCACTTCTAGCGTACTCATCCTGTAGGGAGTCTTGGATACTGGAGTTGCTCCAGGCATCAAATTTATGGAGAAATCAATGTCTCTTTTAGGGGGTAATCCTAGTATTTCCTTAAAAAAATCTTCAAACTCTTTTAGGAATTCATAATCTTCAATATTTTACACCCTATCTTTAGGTGTTTCTTCCATGTGAGCTGCAAATATTGGACATCATTTTCTATAACATTTCTTCAGCTGCAATGCTGAAATTTCTCAGATGGTTACAACCCTGGGAATTCCCTGTACTATCCTTAGGTTCCCTTCCTCATCCAAGTAAGTAAATTCCTTATTATGACAATCTAGGATAGCATGATATTGGTCCAACCAATCCATCCTAATTAGATAGTCATAGGAACCTAAAGGAAATATGTTCAAATTTACCCTGGTGTTCATTCCATTCATGTCCATAGGAAATGAATTAACCATCTCATTAACTTTTCTTTTGGCTCTGGTAGCCAGCTTCACCAACCAATATTTTCCATGCTTAACACTTGGCAAATGCAAACTTTCCACCATCTTAGGATCTATATAACTATGACTAGCTCCTAAATCAATTAAAATAACAACAGTTTGGTTGTTGATCATACCTTACGCTTCAATCATATGTGACTAATACTCTTCTTTCTTATTTTCTAGGGCTGCATAGATCCTTGGTACACTCTTGCCCATGTCTTCCACTATTTCATCTTGTTGTACATTGTGAACAATCCTCACTTTTTCACCTATGTGAGGACAATCTCTATACATACTCTCTCCTTTACAACCCCAACATTGAATAGGTGGTTTCCTTGGCCTTTGCCCCCCTATCTCAATCATTTTGGGTTCTTTAGAAGTTGGTTGTCCCTGAGGAAAAATTCTGAAGAACGGTGGCTTAGTCCCCTTCTTCCTCTGATCCATCTTGAATTTCTTCTTGTCTTCCCAATATTTTTGGAAAGTTCGCCTTGTTTTTTGCTGATCATATAGGCATTTATCTCTCCTTATGGTCTCCTCCAATGTTTTGGTGGTCAAAATCTGGACTAGGGGTCAAAATTTAGCTCAAAACTCAAAGTTCTTGGAATTGCCTCAAAACGAACAAGTGTGTAGCCCTTGTCTTCATGAACCCAACGCAACTCATTTGGGTTCAAACAGACATCGGATGAGAGAGATATTGCGATCTGTTCAAATTGCCAAACATGTAAAAAAAATGTGTTGATTGTGCAGTCTGTATAGTCCGTACAGATGCTAACATGGCATGTTCGTATGATGATGTGGCACGAGGTGGCATATGGTGATGTGGTATTCATTTATTAGCAGATTTGGGTGAATCATGATGTGACATGTGGCATCATTTTTGTAAATGGTGTGGTGCCACGTGGCCCAGACATGGGCTGCCACGTGGCACCGTTGTAATTGGTTGTTAGTTCAAAATATTATGGAGTTCGTGGGGTTTGAACCTCGGACCTCCCCAAGGACCAAGCACTTTAGCAATGGTCACTTGATTGGCATGCCACACAGTGTTACTTGTTATGTATATGGTTTTATATTTATTTAAGTTTGAATAAATGTGAGTTGGGGTGCGTCCGGGTTGGGGCTTAGCCCCAGCCCCCGGTCACACACACCATTACATATGACTGACAGTTCATTTGTGTGCAGGAGTTTTAAAACGCACCCAACACATGTTGCTTTGCCATTTGATTTGGGTTTTAGCCCCTTTTTATTTGAGCGCGAGGTCATATGGACCCTTGTGACCATGGCCTTGGCAGTTAGGGGCTAGGTGCACCCATAACTGTTTGACAGTTTGACCATTTTTACGGTTACGCATGTGTGCTAGGTTTTAGCACGATTTAGAGCACGTGAGCTAGGTTGGCCACATAGAGGTGTGATTTGGCGAACCAGATACAGTAAGCTTGAAGGAAGAAAATGGCAGGAGGCCTATCTTCTTCATTTTTTGGCCAAATGAGGTGCTGAAAAAGCCCATCTATGGGTTTTTGGAAGTTCTGAATCCATTGGCACTATTTTCATAGGCATTTGAAGACTTATTTTTGTTGGCAAATGTTTAACAGGTAGCATATGCTTGTCATTGATGGCAAGTACAACAGTGAAGACGGCAAGATCAGAGTGTGCATCGATGGACAAACAGGAACAATGTAAGCTTGGAGGAGAACTGTCGCTGATCATTGGATCCCATCCAAAATTCTCGAGGGCATGAGGACCGTCAGATTTGAATAGAGACAAGAAGAGTGCATGCTGAAGAGAAGGATAGATCTCAGGCGTTAGATCTGAGCGCAGGATCCGACCACCGTTGGATCAAGGAAAACCTGCATGGTGTTTAAAGAACAAGGAGAAGCGGGCGTAATCGCGATATGCGAAATTGTGACTTAATCTGAGCCGTCAGTTCAAGGTTGAATCTGGACCGTTGATCCTTGTCCATGTCGGAGTTTCGAGGATCGAGAGTTGGAGATGTCAAAGAATTTTGACATCATGAACCCCGATTTCGTGATATGTGATATCACGATTCAATCGCAGCCATTGAATCGAGAATGAATCTAGACTGTTGATTTAACTCCTTATCGGAGTTTCATAGATCAAGACTTGAAGGTGTCGAGAACTCACGCAGTGAAGTGGCAAAATCACGAGAAGATCTGGGCCGTAGGATCTGGGGGAAGTACGAAGGACCAATAACCGTTAGATATGGTGAAGCTACAAGGCAGATATGACAGTCGTGGTCCGTTGGATCAAGAGGACATGTGGCGAAAGATCGTCATGTCGCTGACTGGAAAGTCAAAGGAATGGGGTTTGATCTTAGCCATCAGATCGAGGTTTGATCTTAGCCGTCATATCAAGGTTTGATCTTGACCATTGATCCGACTCCATCTCGGAGTCTCGGCTATCGCAACTTGGAGTGACGAGAACCTCCATCTAAGGAACAACGAGATGCGAGATTGTGAAAAGATCAAGACCATCGGATCACCAAGAATGTGGATCGTTGATCTAAGCTCCATCTCGGAGCTTCACCTATCGTGACTTGGAGTGACAAGAACCTCCAACTAAGAAATAGCGAGATGCGAGATCTTGAAAAGATCTGGACCATTGATTCATCGAGATCATGGACCGTCGATCAGGGTCTATGAAGATCATGAGTTCGCAGCACCTTTTAGCGCAACCTGTTGTCATCGTGTATGGTCATGTGGAGGAAGGACCTAGTGCAGATGAGCTCTGCCTCGGAATTTTGGAGCTCGTGACATGGAGAGTCAAGATGTCTCATCGTAGAATCTCCGAATTGCGAAAGTGCGAAATAGGTAAATAACGACAATACACTTCAGAGTTAATCCAACGGTGCAGGTGAATTTGAACAATATCGGAGGGCTACTGTTGCATGACACAATGAAACTGCTAGTAACCATTGATGGTTTCTACCAGAGGATGCGAAGAGACTTCGGTGTGATTTCCAAAGGAGCAGAAGAGTCACATGGAATCTTCCAGTGGAATGAAGATGACTTGTGGAGGCGATTGATAGCTGGATGGGATTGAGGCTGTAACTGAAACAGAGAAGGTGAGCTCAACTGTCACAAATAAGACGAAGAGTCTCAACTACCAGAGAGGCTGAGGAATCTCAGCATAACATCCAGTGATGCTGAATGCGTGGGAAAACTGCCAGAGAAGCTGAAGAGTCACGATGATGATCAGACAGAGCACTCGAGAGGTGGAGCATAACGGTGCAGAGTCAGCATGCAGAGGATTGCGAACATTGCATGCACAAGGTGCACAGAAGCTATAAATACACAGTACAGAGAAGAGAAGGTTGTTGTTGCGGTTGCTATTGGAGGTTGTTGTGAATGTTGTTGGTGAAGGTGATTCATGTGTGAAGAAGGGGGAGAGTGCAGCAGCTGAAGAGCACAGAAGAGGAACTGTGCAGTGAATGGACATGGCACACAGAGCATAAAAAGTGGAAGAACAGACAACGCAAGTGATGTGTGTAGAAAGGCAATGAGGCAGACAGAGCAATGAAATGCAGCAGAACAGTGATGAGTCTGGTAAGCCATTGTTGAACATCATATCACTGTAATAAGTTTCAGTAGAAAATATTTATATTTCAGGGTGGTTGGGTGGAGCTAGGGAGGACTTGTGTCCTCAAAGGTTCAAGTGGGTGCTTGAACACAGGGAGTTGGTGCTTCCTTCTAGTTGGTGCTAGAGAAAACAGAGAGCTGGTACTCTCAGCAAGTTACAGCTTGCAAAGCTGAGGTTGTAGCCTCATTATGAGTTGGTGCTCATATGTATGATACTGTAAAGAATGTAACGATTACTTATCATATAAAGAAAAAGAGGGTTTTACCCTGCATGGGTTTCCTCGGGAAATATCTATCTCTGTGTTTCTCATATATAAGAATGATGTTGAAAGTGCCATTGTTTATTTCCCTGCATTATTGTGATTATCATTCAATGTCTCTACAAAGAGTTTAAATGAACCATAATTGTTTAAGCATGGAAACAACTGATTCACCCCCCGCCCTCTCAGTTGTCTAACAATTGGTATCAGAGCCGGCCCCCTTTTATCTAAGGGTAGATCCTAGAGCTTAAACATGTCAAGCCATGAAGGAAATTCAACCAATAAGGCCCCTCTATTCAATGGAACAAACTTTGCCTTCTGGAAAGTTAGAATGAGAACCTATATAATGGCTTTAGGTGCAGATGTCTGGGATGTGGTAGAGATTGGTTATGTAAAGCCAATTGTGCTAGCTAATAAGGATGACAAACTAGAATTTAG
>ML781031.1:492540-539733 GCA_009831015.1 Picea engelmannii | reverse complement strand
GGAAAAAGTTCCAAGAACAAATTTTGTTTCAAGTTCACCTCCTCAAGAAGGCTATAAAGGTGAAAGTTCAAGAAATTTTGTTGCAAGTTCAACCCCTCCAGCATGCAAAGCTTGTGTTCAAGATGAATGCAAATGTGTGAAACGAAATATTTGTGATAGCGATGAGGACAAGAACACTATTGCTGGTCTTCAAAGGAGAGCTTGTAACTCTTCAAATTCACCTCCTCAAAGAGGTGATAAAGGTGAATGTTCAAGGTATAATTATTCGTATCATTCAGTTGCTTTTGATTATGTTAAGCATGATAAATTTGTATGTAAAAATGGAAGAAAAATTCCATGTACATATTGTGGTTTATATAACCATCATGTTTCAAAATGTTGGAAAAGATTGACCACCTTCAGGAAACTTTATAAGCAAAGACAACTTGAAAAGAAGATGCAAAAGATTTGCACTCATTGTCAGAAGAGGGGTCATCTCATTGACCAATGTTGGACATTGCATCCAACCACTCATCCACAACACAAGAAGCAGATGGATAATGAGATTGGCAAGAATGGAAGAGGAGATTCCATCATTGATGTGAATCAAGATGATTCACAAGAAGATGATTTTCAGCAGACGAATTCACCATTGAGTTGGCTTGTAAGAAATGGTTAGATTTCTTGAGCAAGTAAGGCTTGCAATTTCTATTGTAGATTCCTATTTCAGCCTTATGTATGCATTTATGATTGAGAGTATGACAAGTTGCAGCAGTTTATCACAACTTGTATGATGCAAGTTGCATGTGAATGCAATTCGTTTGAAGGCATTCTTGTTTGTTGCACAACTTTGCCAGGAGGATGTAAAAGAGGGGTATGATGTTCACTTGTTACAGCCATACATCTTTTTCATATTCAGATCTTATTTACCCACATGTTTCAGGTTTATGTACTTATGTTTGTACTGGAAGGAGAGTTGAAGAGTCATGCACATGCATTTGTTTTTGTGTATGTGTAAGCAGTGAACCTAGTGATAGTTCATCATGAATGATTCATGATTGTAAAATGATTGTGTATCATGAATGTCGAATTGTCATTTTGGGAAGATCGATATGTTTCAAATGAGTTTCGACTTGTGTTGATGTTGTCTTGACGACTATGTTGTGTCGATCATGTTTTTTGACTTGTGTTTAGTCGATGGTGTTTGTTGGGTTGTAAGTTGATTTTGAGTACACCGAGATGCAGGAAAATGCCATGTGCTTTGATGAAGTACAAGATGTGATTGTTTTCTTGAAGAGAAAAAAGACTTTGTTGGCATCATTTTCAGTCTTGTATAAATTTGTTTTCCAGATTGATGGTTTTCTTGGCTTGTGACAAGATGTCGCAGGAAAGTTTTTGCAGCCATTGGAGAGCGGATTGTGTTGACGTCAAAGAGTTCACAAGAGGGACTTGATTCTCAGTGGGAAGGTTGTCAGTTTACCAATCACAAAGAGAACAGTGGGTCAGCAGCAGCCGGAGAACAGTGGTTGAGGGACATAGCCAGTTGCAGTGCAAGGCATGTTAAGGTATCCAGGTGATTGTCGAAAAGACTTTTCAAGTTGAATCAGTTGATAGAACTTGAAAGAAGAAGAGTATTGAATCTCAGACAGATAATCATAAGATTTTGTGGGTCCAAAATCCTTTCAGTGGGAAGGCGTGATCAAAATCTAGACCATGGGTCAAAATTTAGCTCAAAAATCAAAGTTCTCGGAATTGCCTCAAAATGAACGAGTGCATAGCTCTCGTTGTCACAAACCAAACACAACTCATTTGGGTTCAAATGGACATTAGATGAGAGAGATATCGTGATCTGTTTGAATCACCAAACAGGTAAAAAAATGTGTTGACTGTGCAGTCCGTACGGATGTTGACGTGGCATGTACGTATGATGACATGGCACGAGGTGGAAGATGGTGATGTGGCATTCATTTATTGGCAAATTTGGGTGAATCATGATGCAACACGTGGCATCATTTTGGTAAATGGTGTGGTGCCACGTGACCCAGTCATGGGCTTCCATGTGGCACTGTTGTAATTGGTTGTTAGTTCAAAATATTATGGAGTCCGTGGGGTTCAAACCCCGGACCTCCCCAAGGACCAAGTTCTTTAGCAATGGTCACCTGACCGGCATGCCACATGGTGTTACTTATTATGTATATGGTTTTATATGTATATAAGTTTGAATGAATGTGAGTTGGGGCACGTCCGAGATGGGGCTTAGCCCCAACCCTCGATCGCACACACCATTACATATGAGCGACAGTTCATTTGTGAATGGGATTTTTAAAATGTTCCCAACATGTGTCGCTTTGCTGTTTGATTTGGGTTTCAGCCCCTTTTTATTTGAGCACGAGGTCGCATGGACCCTTGTGACCACGGCCTTGGCAGTTAGGGGCTAGGCGCGCCCATAACTGTTCGACAGATTGACCGTTTTTGTGGTTACGTACATGTGCTAGGTTTTAGCATGATTTGGAGCGTGTGAGCTATGTTGGCCACACAGAGGTGTGATTTGGCAAACCAGAGATAGCAAGCTTGAAGGAAGAAAATGGCAGGAGGCCTATCTTCTTCATTGTTTTGGCCAAATGAAGTGCCGAAAAAGCCCAGCTAGGGGTTTTTGGACATTCTGAATCCATTGGCACTATTTTCATAGGAAGTTGAAGACTTCTTTTGCAGGTTTTTAACCATTGAAGTTTCAGAGAGGGGAGCTTGAAGCCCTCAATGTTTGAGATCATGTTCAGATGAGCCCATGTTTATTTTCTGTGATTGAATAATCATTTTTGGCTAATTGTTATGCTCTGAACACATTGGGATAGGTTTCATATCCATTTGAGGACTTTTACAGGCGTTTTGTCCATAATGAAGCTCAGGGAAGCTTAAGGCCACATGTAGAAGAGGTCATGCCCAGATGAGCCATTATCTGTTTTCAGAGTTCTATTAGTCATTTTTGGGGTTTTATGTATTTTGAACCCAATGGTACAGTCATTATTTCCATTGGAGTTGAGCAGCAGCTTGTAAAAGAATATTTGACAAATTAATCCCAGAGATCCAAGTCCATTGAAGGAGGCTCAAAGAGATGTAGCCCAGAGAGGGGTGAACTCCTTTATCATGTTATTCTTGTTGTGAGTTTGTTGGTTATTATTTGCTGCAAGTTATTTTGCTGTTGTATTTATGAAAACAACATACTTAATCTTGCAAAGACCTCACACATAAGCATTTAAAAGAAGATACATAAACATTTCACCTCTTTCTGGGTTCTGGTCTGCTAGTTACAGTCTGCTGAAGTTCTAGGCCAATTAGTGTTTTTGGTATTGAATGCTACATGTACCTTCTGTGCCATTTTAAACATTTTAACATGCCCAGAATTTTAATTCAGCTCTAGGATTTTTTTCTATGGTTCAATAGCTTTCCATAGACTTCTTCTGTGCCTCAATATGATTCCAGATCATAAATTTATGGCCCTTCGAAGTTAGTCGGGTCTTAAAATTTACCCTCCATTGTTTGTCATGTAACTTCCTCATAAAATATTTGTTTGACGAATGGTTTATACCATTAGAAAGGTCTCTCTGGGCCCTTTAATTTGAGTTACAAGTAAAAGATGTACCTCAATACACTTTGAGGTACACTTTGTTCTCATGGTTTTTGAGTAGCTAAAAATGTTGTTTAGGGGCTCAAAAATGCACTGCAAAAAGATGACCTTCAAACAGTATAAAATGTCGCAGAAGTTCACTGGTTTTCTGCTGTTGTAGACCATCCAAATGACTTCGCGCGCAAAAATTTGAAAATGTATGATCTGGATTTATGTAGGAAAACAATGAAATACAGAAATACACATAAACGTAGTGATGCAGTGGAAATAAGACTTCATTTCATTAATAACAAAGGACTGAAAAATTCTTACAGACAGAATGGAAATAAACTAGCTAGGGCACTGGTAGCTTATCTCTGAGAAGAGATGTGGTGGCTACTAGCCTCTGAACTGCCTGTTACCATAAGGCTTGAAGGCCTATATATACTGAGAAACAATGGAAAACCCTAAACATCCAAAAGCCTAACCCTAGGAGATGAAACGCCAGAATATGGGCCCCGTTGGGGTAAATTGGTACATCAATTTCCTGAGGTCGTAACTTTGGCATACTATCTCCGTTTGATGCACATGATACATCGTTAGAAAAATATTTCCAAGGAATACACTGTTAATAGTGAATATCGAGTCTGGAACATAATCATATTCATCAGAGCATTCATGCCCAAAAAACGTCATTTAGGACCTCAAAACAGCTCCGGAAATTTAGGACCCGAAGAACTACTAAAAATAGTAAATTGTGCTACAATTAAGGAAATTGAAAAACCGAAAGAAAAAATGGTGTGGGTCCAAGTTGAATAGGCAGGTGGCCACCAATATCCACTTGGATCAGTCCTCACCCCTTAGGAAGCAATGGTCCCCATTGTGTTTAGTTCCTCCATGAGATGAGGAAACTTATGTTGAACTTGGTCCTTGGTGAGCCACTTGCCCTGGTGAAGGAGTTGGCCTGCTTTGACAACTTGATATAGTTGGATCCTCTGTTGGCGAGTCTTCTTGATCTGTGTTTCCATAATTCGATCAGTTGTGGCTTGTTCCATGCAATATGGGTTTAACTCTGTTGGTGTGAGTTGTCCTACCATGTCGGATGTGTCTAGTAGAGGTGGAAAGTAGGACCGAACACAATCCACACTGAACATTGGGTGTAGACCAAGGAATGGTGGAATACTGAGCTCAAAGGCATTGTCCCCTACAGCCTTTGTGATGGTGTATGGCCCATATCAGAGTGGGCAAATCTTGCAGTAGGGTCCAGCGAGGCACTCCTTTTGCAAATGTAGCCACACTTTGTCGCCCACCTGGAAGTTGTGTGGCAGACGATGTTGATCATGTCGTTGCTTGTACTTAGCATTGGCTCTATCCAAGATGTCATGAACTTTTTGGCGAATGTATTGGATACACTCAATGAAGTTTTTTGCCTTGTCAGCCTTAGACTGGACATGGGTTGAATCTACCCAAGTAGTCACAAATGGCATGGCTACGTCAATGGGACATAGTGGCTGGAATCCCAAGCCCACTTGAAAGGGGTTGTGGCTGGTTGAGCTATAAAGAGCCCGATTGTAGCTGTGTTGTACATAGGGGAGGCTCTCATCCCATGTGCATGGATGCTTTGAGTTGTACATGCGTAGAATGTGTACAATCATCTGGTTGACGACCTTTTTCTGGCCATCAGTTTGCGGATGGAAAGTTGTGGACTTGGTGAGCTTGGTGTCCAGCACCAACCAGAGGTTGGACCAAAATGTACTGAGGAACCTACTATCCCAATCTAAGATGATAGACTGTGGGATCCCAAAGTGTACCCACACTCATTCAAAGAAGAGTTTAGAAGTGGCTTCTACCATGATATTCTTCTTGTAGGCCATCATAATGGACATCTTTGAGAATCGATCGACGACCACAAAAACACAGTCATTGCCATGCTTAGTAGAAGGAAGGCACGACATGTAATCCATAGGGATGGATTCCCAAGGTTGACTGGGGGTAGGAAGCGGAGTATAGAGGCCTTGCTTCTTGATGGTTGGCTTGGAAATGGTGCAAGCAGTGTAGGACTTGATGTACTTCCTGACATCTTGTCGAAGGTTCGGCCAATAGAAATACTTTTGCAGTACTGCCATGGTTTTCTCGACCCTGAAATGCCCAATGACCCGACTGTAGTGTGCCTCCCAAATCATCTTGGCATGCTCGCTTGAAGGAACACAAAGGTGTCCCAGGTGACAAAGCAGGGCATCCTAGAGCTGAAAATTGGGAACTTGCTTACCCTCCAAG
The DNA here is from genome assembly GCA_009831015.1 of Picea engelmannii. Classification (NCBI taxonomy): domain Eukaryota; kingdom Viridiplantae; phylum Streptophyta; class Pinopsida; order Pinales; family Pinaceae; genus Picea; species Picea engelmannii. Next base: position 533,873 of record ML781031.1, on the reverse strand, counting down.
AGTGTATTGTATGTGTGGCCAAATTCTGGATCACTTGTGTAGAGAAGCGGCCAATCGGAAGTCTCGTGCCCACAAGAGTTGAGCACAGTGGTTAGCGCCACAATGGGTGGTCAACTGAGGCAGTCTCCAACATTATTGATGTTTCCTTTCTTGTACTTAATGTTCAAATGAAACTGTTGCAGGTATGTGGACCACTTCTGATGGCGATCGTTCTGCAAATTCCCTTGTGTCTGTATGAACTGCAGGGGTTTGTGGTCTGTGTGGATGACCATTTCCTTTCCCAAAATGTAATGCTTCCATTACCGACAAGCTTGCAGAATGGAATACATTTCTTTTTCATATGTGGGATACTTCTAGATTGTGTCAAAAAGTGTCTCACTGTGATATGCCACTGGATGCCCATGTTGAGTAAGGACTACCCCAATGGCATAGTCAGAGGCATCTGTCTCGATCTCAAATGGTTGTTGCAAGTTTGGTAATGTGAGCACTAGTGCAGATCAGAGGCAACGCTTCAACTCCCCGAATACCTTCTGTTGAGATTCGGACCAAAAGAATTTTTCTTTAGCTCCTCCCTTGGTGACTAGACTCAAGGGCCAAGTGATATGAGAGAATCCCAACACAAACCTACGGTAGAAATTGGAAAGACCTAAAAAGTTGCGGAGCTCTGTTAGGGTGGTTGGGGCTGGCCAATCTCGAATGACTTGGATCTTTGCTGGATCCACATGCAACCCCCACTCATCAATAATGTATCCCAGATATTGAACTTGGGTCATGCCAAAAGTGCATTTCTCCAAATTGGCACACAACTTGTGTTTTCGCAGTGTTTGGAGGACCTGTCGGATGTGGTGGAGGTGCTCTTCCCAAGTCTGGCTAAAGATCAGAATGTCATCCAAGTATACCACTACAAATGAGTTGGTGAATGGTCGTAGGATGTCATCCATTATCCTCATGAAGGTTGTAGGGGCATTCGTCAACATGAATGGCATGACCAACCATTCGAAAAGGCCCTCCTTATATTTGAAGGCAGTATTCCACACATCAGAGGGTTCGATTGGTACTTGGTGATACCCCGACTTCAAGTCAATCTTGCTGAAATATTTTTCCCCCTTGAGTTGGTCTAGAAGGTCATCAATCTGTGGGATTGGGTACCTATTCCCAATAGTGATCTTGGTCAGTGCCCGATAGTCAATGAAAAGTCTCCAAGTTCCATCCTTCTTCTGCACCAACACGATCTAGCTCCCACAGGGTGATGAACTCGGTTGGATGTGACCTTTCTGCAACAGCTCCTGAATCTGCCTCTTGATTTCGTCATTATCCATAACAGAGCATCGATAGATGGTTCCATTGGGAAGTGATGCACCTGGGGTCAGATTGATGGGGTGCTTGAACTGAAAGTGTAGAGGCACCTCTGCGAGGGAGGTGAATATGTCCTCATACTCCTCCAAGAACTTATCCATCTTTTGTTTTCATGCAGCGAGGCCCTGTCTAGAGGTCATGGCCACAGTCTTCCTCTTTCCCTGAGGGCGGATCATTAGGAAAACAAATTTCCTAGTTTTGGAAATGAGATTACTCCATTGTTTTGCAGTAACCAAAGAGATGGTGGTAGGCGGTGCTATCTCCAGTATCCTGTACAGCTTATTGCCCAAGGTGATAATAACAGCATGAGGCCTAGACTCATACACAGCATGTCACTTCCACAAGTACGGTTGGCCTAATAATACATCAGAAACATCAAGAGGAGCAATGTCACATAATCCATCATCCATGAAGGGCTTGATGTTGTGGGGAAGGTGACATTGTTGGCTGACGCGAAGGTCCCATCCTTGGTGCAACCACCTGATGGTGTATGGTTGTGGGTGTGATGTGGTCAGGAAGCCCAACCACTTCACGACCTCTACCGAGATGAGGTTCTTCTGGCTCCCACTGTCGACAATGAACTGCAACGGGGAACCCTTTACCCACATCTTGGAATGGAAGAGACGCTCTGCCTCCTCTGGATCTTTTGGTTCCTCCTTCTAGATCTTTGTGGTGGCAACGGTGGCGTTGGGCTCCTCATCGATAATCTGCTTCCCCCTATCATTCCCCTTGCTGGGTTCTGATTCAGAGTCGTAGCATGCATCCGATTCAGAAGCCTTCAACTCGGCTACCAGTGACTGATTGGCCCAACACTCACTTGTGTCATGAGTAGAGCTCTTATGGAACTCACACCACTTCCCCATGTTCTTTTTTGGCTTCATGGTGTTGTTCTTTTCTTGTGGCTTTGGCGGGTTATCTTGGGCTGTTGTTGGCAGTCAATTCACATTTTTCCATTGTCTTATAAGCTGCCTACACCAATGTTTTTCAAACCTTAATTTTTTCGTCGCAATTTTCTAATAAACGACACTTTTATTTTGCGTTATTCCCACACTTACCTTCATTTTTGTTTTCACAACTGTAAGCGTGAAAACTTGGTCTTTCGAAGTCACATTTAAATCATTATTGAATTATCGTTATCATTCTTGTCAATATGCCTATTGCGCTTACATTTTACTTATCATTATACAGTTGGCAAGACCTTTTGATCTGCACTCATTTGACATTCTTGGATTGATTGTGTGAATTTGTTTCATTGAGTTTGTGATATGTTGGGGATTGTGTTTGCATGTTATTTGATCAATCCACTTGGCACATTGGTATACATAAAATGCATTGGCACATTGGTTAAACTCTTGGTATGAATCGTTCTATATAACGCATGTCACATAGTCAAACCCTTGGTATTGGTTTCGATTTATGTGTTTGGTTTTAAAACTATGGCATAGCATTTGGTTGCGCGCATGGTTTATCCACTTACCAAAGGTTTCGATTGATTGATTGAAGTGGCATAGTTGTAACACTTATGCATTGTGATTTGAATAGTTGAAAGCACCGGCAGTTGTACCATTGGTAATGACTATTCTGCATGGCCAACAAATAGCTCCACCACCTTCGCACGATGGCATTAATGTTACTCCTATCCCTATTTCACCTCTGCTAGCTTCGGTAATCCTTCGAGCGTTCTGCTCCTGTGTGTGCTGCATTCAAACCCTAGCTCATTCACATTGCTTACCGTGAACCCTGTCTATGGCACCAGTGGTGCGAATTGAGCCGAACGATAGCCAAGCCTTGCTACTATTTGATAATGCCCAGAAAGACTTAGAGGATAGTGGTTGGCTCACCTTTGTATAGCGGTTTGAGGATTTTAATCTATTTGTTACATAACAGTTCACCCCGACTTTTGATGGGTGTAGGGCCAAAGTAGGCGACATTCAGCTTGAGCTGAATGAGGAGTTCATTAGCTCTGCCACAGGGTTAGCATCCATGGGCTAGCGATGGTTTAAAAACTCTAAAGTGGAGGAGGAGCCATGGCCACTACTGTTCATCTCACGAAAAGTTACATCATGTGATAGAGGTATGCCAATTTCCACGCTTAAACCAAGATGGCATGATCTTTTGATGGTGGTTAAACAATTCGTGACCTGTGAGGTTCGATATGGACTGGTTTTTCTTTATCACCTTTGACTATTAAGGAATTTTATGGGTTATCCATTGAATATGCCTTTTTATTTCCAACGAAGTCTTTATAAAATGGATAAAAGGTTTAAAAGAGAAAAGGCCGATAGTAGCTTGTTCCACCATGGCCTGATTAGACTCATCATTGTTCATCACTTAAATCTCCACGGTGATAGTTGGCAAGCTTTTATCTCTCAGAATGCTTTTGCTGATACAGAACCTGTCCAAAATGACAAGCCCATGGTTAGTGTGACTAAGGTTGAGCCACCCATGCCTTTCCATATCCTACTACCCTCTCCTAAACCCTCGGTCGACCTTGATATCGATCTACCCGACATCGCAATAGACAAGACAGAGGCTGTTAAAAAGCCTGTCAGCAAAAAGGTCAAAGGAAACCCTACTGTCGATGACAAAGGTAAAAAGAATGCTCAACTTATCTCGAGAATGGCTAGGAATAAACCTAAACCTAGTGCTGAGCAGAAGCCCATAGTCCTCAGTGAAGACTCGGACTCTGACATCGAACTCTTCCTAGCTAGTGAGTACCCTTACTCCCAAGGTTTGTGCTCCGAGCCACACTATGATTTCATTTCTAATTTGCCTATGTGCCTAAGGAACAATCCTAGTTATCCAGGGATCAAGCTACCTAACGAAACCCTCGGTGATGTAACCAAACCCTCACCTACATTTTCGAAGCCCGGACAGTCGTCATGTGACCAGCGTAATGTGTGGTTGGAATGATACTATACAGACGTTCCCTTACTTCAATCGAAAATCAAATCGCTGGAGAACCAAGTTACAGTGTTGACAATCCAAAGGAACAAGCTTCGAGCTAATGATAAGAAGCAAAAAACCACTAGTTGCATCATTTTTAGGAATGTCGAATCGGCTACAGCCATCGTCAATTCCAAAATATTATGACCAAGTTGTCTGCTCATCATCCATGTATGAATTTTGATATCAATTTCATTTTATCAATTGCTTGGATTAATATAGTGAATTGATTTTTGATTTTTGAAAAGTTTTTTTATTATTCAAAATGACTCTGTAACAGCCGGTTATGTTGTGGATCCTGTACATTGTTTTCATTTTGCTAAAATTAAATAAAGTTATGATTCGGTTGAATGATTTGGTCGTGCCCAGTTTAGCAATTGATTGATTTTCATTGTATTTGATTCATTTGTTTGTTGGTTTGAGTTAACGAAATCAATGGTTTGCTTTCGATTGGATTTGTTTGTATCCAACCTGAACAGGAGTTTTTATGCTAAAATTAGAACACGGTTCTATTTTGATTTAATATTATGTTGTTGTCATTGGATATTAACGACTCTAATTTCATTCTTGTGATTTGATTGTTAAAACGATTTCATAGAAATTGAATTGGCTTGATAAATACGATGCAGCCTATTAAATTGGAAAAACGATTTTGTTTTGTCAACATTTTCGTTTGGATTTGGATTATATCTTACCTGTGCGAAAGATATCTACGCCCAAATCATGGAACTGTTTTGATTTACAACGACTATGTCAAACTTAAACTATTCGATTCACTTGTGTTTGGATTGGATTTCTTTTATGAGTTGGATTCGTATCAAAAATAGACTTCATGCTACTCTGTTGATTTTAATTTTCAAAAACAAGTTTGTTAACCTAGATCGACTTATGTTATCTCTATCGAATTCGTATGAGAAAATTCGGTTAATAGTTCGTTTTGAAATGAATTCAAGTGATGATTTCATTGACTGTCAATCGATTTTGTTTTCCCCAATTGGCAATAATAAACTATTGGACGAATCCCACACACCCTGTTATCAACTGATTGATCCTGTTATGATTTCATTTGAGATAATTTACACACTAGTTTTGATTTGATTCGTTAATAGCATGGATTGTTTGTGTATGTTAAATATGGTGCGATCAATTTTTAAAATGATCCGGTTGATTCGGTTTGGATTCGAGCTGATCTGCGGATAGATGAAGTAATTTTTGTATTGATTTCAATTCATACATGAATCAATTTCACTGCTACCGATTATTCAATATGATGTCGTTTACCTGAGTTGGTCAAAACAGAGTGTATCTATCTCTGTCATCATTTGATTTAGTTTGTTCAATTTGCATACAAGTGTCAATTTGAATGAGGTTTTTAGCAATCAAATATCTTTTAATAGTTTGAATGTATTTTCTAAGATTTGAATTGATTTTTAATACGATTCTGTGTTGGATTTAGACCAGCTACAGAATCACAAGATTCTGTAGCTAGTCTATAGAATTAGATTTTTATCATTTTCATTAACAAAATATCCTCCTAACTTGTCCATTTTTTACTCCTTTCAGGTACATCCGAATTGCATTGGGCATGCTGTGGCAATCTAGGAGATATTTGTTTGATATAGTTTTTATTTTAGGTCCCTAGTTTTAGAGATAAAAACTTGGGATATTTTCCTAGATTTTCTGAAAACAGTTTTGATAACTTCCATAGGGATGTTTTACCCTGTGGGAGGTCTTTAAATACTTATTATTTTTTGTAATAAGGATCATCCTCACTTGTGGGAGAACCAGACTATGGATTTATGATACAAACTGAGATGAGAGTTGATGTCTTGTAACATCTTTCGCTTTCAATATATCAAACTTTTGTTTCAAGTTTTATTCGTATTAGTTTGCAGTTGATTACAGACTACTTTAGCTATCGTAATCTATTGTAGGTTGATGTGACTTGATTTATGTGTTATCCATATCTGATCTCTTTCATTATTTTAAAAGTACAACAATTACTTTGTTTCAGTTAATGAATTATAGATTTCTCTTCTTCGTTAATTGAATCATTTTGTATAGATCTTTGCATGCAGATTTATCTAACTGTGAAGATTTATAAATCATAAGATTGTTGTAAATTTGTATGTCTTGTTTGTCCTATGATTATATTTGAAGAACACAACTGCTTCTAGTTTACAAGAAGCTCGTGGATAATCCGGTGCGGGTTTCCTCCCTCCGATCAGCTAAGACGATCATTGCATACAGGACAAACCTGGAGCGTTTCTTCAGGTCAATGTGTTATTTGTTATTTGATAGTTAGTTTGTTAGTATAATTTAAATAGTTTAAGCCCCCGGGGGGCAGCTCAATTGGCAAGTGCCGTGATATGAAGTGTTATGTTCGATGAGGTTCCAAGTTCAAATCCCCCCGACTTACCTGTGCCTGCGGAAGGGGCATACGTATGGCACCTGGAGGTTATAGTGGTAGTGGTCGGAATCGACCTTGTGTCACGCAAGTACGAGACCGACCCAGTTGCCAATTCCGCCAGTGATAAAAAAAAAAAAAAAATTTAAATAGTTTAGTTAGATATATGTATAGTTTAGATTTGTAGTTAGAGTTATTATTTTAGTTGCTTAGTTTAGTTAATTTTTATTTAGTTTCTTTCTCATAAAACTATAAAAATTCAAAAACATTAGTCTCACTGTCTTAGGACAGATTACAAATGAGTTTTGCAGGTTTTAATTCAAATCTGTAATTTGTAAATATTGTATATTTGTAATTAAATTTGACTTCGTTAGTAATTGAACATTTGGTTTTATAAAATTATAGTTGTGTAATATTAGATAGTAAATTGTATATATTAATAGTTTAGATTTGTTTATTAGTTTGTTTTAATTGTTGTTTTTATTTAGATTAGTTAGTTTAGAGTAGTTTTCTTTTGTTTCCTTAGGACTTAGATCGGCTAATGGAGCCGCTAAACCCGTCAGGGTGGGTTATCCCAAACGGCTTGGGTTATTTAGACAACCCCGGACCAGATCCACTCTTCCAATTGACGGACGGTCAATTTCACCCATCAACAAATGGCGCTAGAAGGAGGGCCTGAAACTAATTAATGGCACAAGGCAATCGCAAGACTCCTCCACCACCTAACCGCTCACCTATAGTGACTAGAATCCATTCGAACGATAATATTCCCCCTCAAACAACAATCACTTCAACTGGTGATCCACAAATCACAGTTGAGCCAGCAACCCCTAATCCTACAGGTGGTGACATACAAGAGATTGTCTATCAATCTCTTATAAGAACTTATAGTGCCTTAGCCCGTTTGAGGAAACCTAACCGTCCATTGGATCAACCTTTGGATTTCTCTGATATCAGAGAACAATTAGGAGGCACTAACCTCACTGTGAATCCTTCCGATCCAATCCTAAATCTTGCTGCAGGAGGATCTGGAATACCTCCTTCACCACCTCCATCATCTCCTTCCTCTTCTCGAGGAGATTCCTCTAACGAAGGCAATTCTCCTTCTCAGCCTTCCATGCCAACTACCCCAATGGCGAATCAGAACAATCCCACCAGACCTTGGCTTGATCAGGATGTCGTAGCTATACCTGGAGCTCAACATCCTCTACCTAAACACCCGGAGAAATGGCTTCCCAAGTTTGACCCTGACTCAAAACAGATCGTTGAAGATCACGTTAAAAAGTTTATGTTAGCCATAAGACTCCATAATGTTGAACATGAAGACGTTGTCTGTAGGTTGTTCCCCTATACTTTCGAGGGAAATGCATCCACATGGTACTTTGCCTAACAACCCCATACCATTGTGTCTTGGGAAAAGTTTGAGTCATGCTTTTTGGAAAAGTTTGGAGACGGTAAGCCTCTGGAAGTCCTAGTCATGGACCTATCTAGCTTAAGAATGAACCCAAAAGAAAAATTTAAAGACTTTAATCAAAGATTCTTAACACTTAAAAACCGAATCCCTATGGATTCCATGCCTGCCGAGAATCTTATAATAGCATACTACACTAAAGCTTTGCATCAAAGTATAGCTATTTGGGTTAAACGATCTAAGAAAGCCACATTGTTAGAAGACTTCGAGGAGGCTAGCCAGATTGAAAAAGATATAATTAGTCTTAAAGACTCTACTAGCAATGAAACAGAGACTAGTTCTTCTTCCAAAAAGAAGATTGAAATCCTCCCTAGACCCACTCAAAGTAAAACACTTTCTAAAAGCTCTGATTTAGAAAAATTAACTAAAGTTGTTCAAAAACTGTCAAATCAAGTTATAGACTTAAAAAGGACGACCGAAGAAGCTTCCTCGAGCAAAGGACCTTACAAGCCCCTGTTCCGGAAGCCTTTTCCTACCAACCGACCTAATCCAACCACCGAAGGCCTTAATCTAGAAAGTCTGCAATGCGCCCTTCAAACAATTCTAGAAGCCCAAGACAACTTGATGCCTCCTGAGATTCCTGAGGAGGTAGTTGAACAAGAGACAGTTCAAGAAGAAGAGTCTTCTCCAAACATTTTTGGACACTTCTCGGACAACATCTTTCAAGCTAACTTCGAGACAGTACATCCCTATAATACCAGGAGTAAGACATCAAACAAACCTTCTACCGAAAACACTATAACTTCACCTCCAAAGCAATCTAAATCAACTGAGACTAAACAGAGTAATGTGAACCCCAACTTAGATTATGATGTAGTTGAAGATCTTAAAAAGTTGAGAGCTAACATTTCTATTTATGAGTTATTGAAATTTCCATTTCTGCTACAAAAATGTTACAAAATATCTCAAAGAATGGCAAAAATGGTAATTCAAGTGGTAATAAGGTTGTGCAGATCAAAGTTCCTCCGAAGAATTCCACTAAAAACAATCCTGATCCTCAAGATAAAGGAAGTCTTCCTGTAAGTAATGTAAATAATGTAAATAATGTAGATAAAGTAGCTTTAGAAACTACGAGTAAAAAGCCACAAACTACCACTCTTAGTACTCGCAAAAATGTACCTCCATTTTTGTTAACTTTCAAAATCTTTAATAGAAACATGTACAATTGTATGGTAGACTCAGGAGCGTCATCCAATGTGATTCCATGGTCTATTTTCCAAAAGATTAACGTAGAAGTTGAACCATCTACTTTAAAAATCATACAACTTGATCGGACCAATGTTAATGTTATAGGTGAACTAAAGAATGTGCTTATAAGATTATCATCTAACCCCAAGGTTCATCAAGTCATTGATATAATTGTTGTGGATATTCCAGAAGTGTATGGTCTATTTTTAAGCAGGGACTGGTTGGAGCAGTTACACGGTTATTTTGCGACAGATTGGTCTCACCTATGGCTTCCAGACAATGGCAAGCCCAACACGTTCAAGGTAAATCGTGAACGCTACCTTAAGTTCACGGTCACATATTTAAATGATCCCAACGAACCATTTACACCTTCTGTTGATTCACCTGAAGTACAAGGGATGGACACATTTTTCGGCAACTTCATGGCTGAGGCTTCAGCTATCACCAATCCAGAACAGCAGTCCGAGATTGTAGCATATATGCAACCAACAGCTTCCATGCAACGGTCTCATGTACCTGATGGAAATCAAATTTGGTCTCTTTATTTCGACGGGTCAAAGTCCAAAGAAGGAGATGGCGTAGGCTGCATCATTATCGATCCGGAAAGTAACAAAACATTGATTGCATGTAGGTTAGAATTTGCATGTACTAATAACACTGCAAAATATGAGGCTTTACTGCAAGGTCTCAGAAAAACTTTAGATATGAACATTCAAAATCTGTCCGTCTTTGGCGACTCTGAAATAGTGGTTAGACAGGTAAGAGATTCTATCCACTGTCTATCTCCGCATCTTAAAAGCTACCAATCCGAGGTATGGAATTTAATGAATAAATTTTCTGCTTTCAATATAAATTCTATTCCTAGATTGAATAACTCTAAAGCAGATCTATTAGCTAATGTAGCTTCTAAACTTCTTCCTACAGAAGGCTTGTCCCCAGATGCATTCTTCGTCGAACTGTTGTTCCGTTCATCAGTGCCCGACAACATCACAAGCTGGAGAGTCTTTGACGATGATCAGTAGATTATTAACTTTCTGCACATGGAAGAAACCTTTCAAGGTGCGGTGATAGATGAACACACACATGACGACAATTTACGTGATTTCACAATAATATCAGATCCGAGAACTCTTGAATCTTCATCGGACATGGTAAACTCGATCCCTAAATCTGTAGTTAGATTAGAGAAATTTTATGATCTTCAAGATAAATTCAAAAAATCGGTCAACTGTAAAACCAATAGTTCCTCGTTATCTTATGAAAAGGTAAACTTAGGAACTGAGGACAATTCGCAGTGCATTAATCTAGGGGTAGGATGTTCTGAACAAGAAAAAGTTTCATTTATTAAATTGTTCAAAGAATTTAAAGATGTCTTTGCATGGACGTATGACGACCTTAAAACTTTCGACCCTAACATCATACAACATGTCATTCCTATGAAGCCCCAAACCTTACCCTTTCAACAAAAATTGAGGAAAATGCACCCTAAGCTCGAGCCGACCGTTCAAAAAGAATTGAATAAACTCATAAATGCTAAGATAATTTTTCCTGTTAGGCACACTCAATGGGTTTCTAACGTTGTCTCAGACCGGAAGAAAAGTGGGGAAATCCGACTCTGCGTCGATTTCTGAAACCTTAATAGAGCGTCTGATAAAGACAACTATCCTGTCCCACCCATGGAACAGATCCTTCAATAGATATCTGGTTCTGAGAGGCTATCTTTACTGGATGGTTTCTCGGGATACAACCAAGTCATGATGTCTCCACCAAACCAACTTAAAACTACCTTCCGTACCCCGTGGGGCACTTATGCTTATCGAAAAATGCCCTTTGGATTGATTAATGCTGGTGCCACTTTCTAGAGAGCAATGGACATTGCTTTCCGAGGCTTAATCAATCAGTCTGTTGTAGTTTACTTAGATGATGTTCCTATATTTTCTAAAAACAAAAATGATCATCTAGCTCACTTACGAGTCGTTCTACTACGATGTCGTAAATACGACATCTCCTTGAATCCTAAAAAATCCATCTTTGCAGTAGAACAAGGTAAACTCTTAGGGTTTATTGTGTCAAGCGAAGGGATGGTTATCGACCCCGAAAGGACTCAAGTCATCGCAAAACTCCCCCCTCCTATATCCAAAAAGTCTATGTAGTCTTTCTTAGGCCAGATTAACTTTGTGAGAAGATTTGTCCTCAGCTTCTCCGAAATGGTCAGACCCTTGTAGAACCTAATTAAGAAAGACACCCAATATCACTGGGGACCCCTAGAAAATCAAGCTTTTAATGCAATAAAGAAGGCCATAATAGACGCTCCGTCTCTCATGAGCCCCGATTTTTCACAAGACTTTACACTCTACACTTTTGCTTCTGACCATTCCTATGCTGCCATCCTAACCCAGAAGAATGACAAGAACAATGAAGTACCCATCGCATTTATGAGCTTTTCTTTCAAAGGCGCTGAACTTAATTACCCTGTACTAGATCGACAAGCCTACGCTATTTTCAAAGCAGTCAATCACTTCTGGTCCTATCTTTTGAAGTCTAGGATGAAAGTCATTGTCCCCTATCCAGCCGCGAGGAACCTGTTAGTGCAGAAGGAACTAGGTGAAAAGAGGGCTAACTGGGTCACCTCCTTGTAGGAGTACGACTTAGAAATCACCCCAGCTCAGATAGTGAGAGGCCAAAGGTTATGCAAGTTAGTTGTTGATTCAGTAGCAGGACAACAAGAAGAAAGCGATACGTCAAACCTAGGACAACACAATCAAAATCTAATCTGTTGCGCACAAAATCCTGTCAGTCTGTGGTATGACGATATAAGATTCTGTCTTGAAAATGGGTCAGCCCCCCGTCACTTGGATCCCACTAAAAGAAGAGAGTTGAGATTAAATTCGGCCTCCTTTCATCTAGTTAATGGTATCCTGTTTCGTCAAAGTTTTGACGGCGTACTGATGCGCTGTCTTGAAAAAGACGAAGTAGAAAAAGTCTTGCTAGAGCTGCATGCAGGAGAAGATGGTGGTCATTTTGTTGGTGACACCACTACCCATAAGGTTTTAAGAGCTGGTTATTACTGGCCCATGCTTTTTATAGATTCCCATGCCTTGTGTCGTAAGTGTACCATTTGTCAAAAAGCATCAGGGTGGTTACAAAAACTAGCCTTTCCTTTGCATCCTGTTTTAGTAGATTCTCCTTTTCAGCATTGGGGCCTTGACATCATAGGTTTGATCAACCCCCCATCCTTGCAATAGCACAAGTTTATTGTGACAGCCACAGATTACTTTATCCGATGGTCCGAAGCTGCTGCATTAAGAACTGTCAACACCAGTCAGGTAATTGCCTTTTTAAACTTGAATATTATCATTCGTTTCGATATCCCTGACTGTTTAGTATTCAATAATGCTTCCTACTTCTCCTCTCTTGAGATGAGCGAGTTCGCTTTGGAAAAATTAATTAAATTGAAGTATTCTGCTAGCTATTACCCTCAGGGCAACGGATTGGCAGAATCAACAAACAAGAACTTGATTAAAATCATCAAGAGAACGGTGGTTGAGAATCACAAGAATTGGCACAATGCACTATTAAACGCACTTTGGGCTGATAGAGTAACACCAAAAGCCGTTGTAGGTAACTCCCCCTTTTTTCTCGTTTATGGAAGAGAAGCAATTCTGCCACCTCACATTCTTCTTCTTTCACTACAGTTGTCACAGAAAATTCAAGAAGAAGATTGTCCCTCTTTAAAAAACCGAATTAATGCTTTGATGAAGCTAGAAGAGGTAAGAGCCCAAGCTAAACGTAAGTTATATCAGCATCAACTATTGGTTAAAAGATGGTTCGATTCTAACTCTGCTTCTGATAGGAATTTCGAAGTAGGTGATCTAGTCTTGAAATGGGACAAACCGCATGAGGGAAAGGGAGAACACACTAAATTTCAAAACTTGTGGTTTGGACCGTTTTTAATTGCTGAAAAGTTGGGTCCCAGTTCTTTTTGATTGCAAAATCTAGAAGGGCAGCCTGACACCTATCCGGTGAATGGCCAAGCCCTGAAAAGATACTTTGCTTGATGACACCCTTGTATACTGTGTACATATTTTGCTTCTGTTTGCTTTTTCGTTTTCTTTTTGTTTTTGATTTTTCCTTTGAATTTATCAGTTTGTGTTTTTTTGGAAATACACATACCTATATACTGAGCTATTCAAACAAAGAAAATAGAAAATTCCTTCGCTGAAATAACTGTTAAGAAAATTGTATAAACATCAATGGTATATTTCTGAAATTTATATCTGTGTTGGCAAAAGTCTATTGTTTGAAAGGAGTTGATTGATTTCGATCTCTGAGTAAAGCTTGTCTTGATCATCTATTATCTTTTTACGTTGTCCCTACTCCTTAAGGGAATGACTCGAAAGATGTATCCCTACCTTAAAAAGTAGTTTTTGTAAATGAAACATCTCTGGATATTAATAAAGGACAGTTCTAAAATTCTGATGAGGTCTGAAAAAATATGTTAAAATGTCATGATTTTCAGCGTCACCCCGCTCAACTATATATCTTTGAAGAAAAAAAAAAAAAAAAAAATTTATTAATAGAGCTGTGGGAAGTGCTTGTAAACCCGCCGAGATGCTGAACAGGTCTGCTGGCAGCGGGTAAATGCATGCATGACTCCAAGACAACTTCGCCAGGGTACTGAACAGGCCCACCGGTAGCGAAGCAATGTAGGGTATATGAAAATTTGCAAACAAGAAACCTCTTAATGTCCTTTATTCTGATCTAGAACTTCTTGGCAGGATACAGATGTTAGAGTGGGTTAAATGGCAACCCTGTCGAGGCTATGGATGCCTACTGGCAGCAGTGGCTCTGTCAACAGTATTGGAGATTTTATCTTTAATATCATGACTCACTGGTCTTAAGACTGTTATCTGTTTTCATCTTTTAAAACGCTGCTGGAATAGTTGGTTAACGATGATGTTTGTATGATTTTCTAGTTGTTATTTTTGAGTTAGAATTATCTTTGCTGTCCTAATCTGAATTTGTTCCTTTTGGCAGAGATAACTGCTTCTACCAGTGTGTCGCCGTTGTTGGCAGCCAATTCACATTTTTCCACTGTCTTATAAGCTGCCTACACCAATGTTTTGCAAACCTTAATTTTTTCGTCGCAATTTTCTAATAAACGACACTTTTATTTTGCGCTATTCGCACATTTACCTTCGTTTTTGTTTTCACGACTGTAAGCATGAAAACTTGGTCTTTCGAAGTTGCATTTAAATCATTATTGAATTTTCGTTATCATTCTTGTCGATATGCATATTGCGCTTACATTTTACTTATCATTATATAGTTGGCAAGACCTTTTGATCTGCACTCATTTGACATTCTTGGATTGGTTGTGTGAATTTGTTTCATTGAGTTTGTGATACATTGGGGATTGTGTTTGCATGTTATTTGATCAATCCACTTGGCACATTGGTATACATAAAACGCATTGGCACATTGGTTAAACTCTTGGTATGAATCGTTCTATATAACGCATGTCACATAGTCAAAACCTTGGTATTGGTTTCGATTTATGTGTTTGGTTTTAAAACTATGGCATAACGTTTGATTGCGCACATGGTTTATCCACTTACCAAAGTTTTCGATTGATTGATTGAAGTGGCATAGTTGTAACACTTATGCATTGTGATTTGAATAGTTGAAAGCACCGGTGATTGTACCATTGGTAATGACTATTCTGCATGGCCAGCAAATAGCTCCACCACCTTCGCACGATGTCATTAATGTTGCTCCTATCCCTGTTTCACCTCTGCTAGCTTCGATAATCATTCGATCATTCTGCTCCTGTGTGTGCTGCGTTCAAACCCTGGCTCATTCACATCGCTTACCGTGAACCCTGTCTATGACACCAGTGGTGCGAATTGAGCTGAATGGTAGCCAAGCCTTGCTACTGTTCGATAACGCCCGGAAAGACTTAGAGGATAGTGGTTGGCTCACCTTTGTACAACAGTTTGAGGATTTTAATATATTTGTTGCACAACAGTTCGCCCTGACTTTTGATGGGTGTAGGGCCAAAGTAGGTGACATTCAGCTTGAGCTGAATGAGGAGTTCATTAGCTCTACCACAGGGTTAGCATCCACGGGCCAGCGATGGTTTAAAAACTCTAAAGTGGAGGAGGTGCCATGGCCACTACTATTCGTCTCACGAAAGGTTACATCCTGTGACAAAGGTATGCCGATTTCCATGCTTAAACCAAGATGGCATGATCTTTTGATGGTGGTTAAACAATTTGTGACCTGTGAGGGTCGATATGGACTGGTTTTTTTTATCACCTTCGACTATTAATGAATTTTATGGGTTATCCATTGAATATGCCTTTTTATTTCCAGCGAAGTCTTTATAAAATGGCTAAAAGGTTTAAAAGAGAAAAGGCCGATAGTAGCTTGTTCCACCATGGCCTAATCAGACTCATCGTTGTTCATCACTTAAATCTCCACGGTGATAGTTGGAAAGCTTTTATCTCTCGGAATGCTTTTGCTGATACAGAGCCTGTCCAAATTGACAAGCCCATGGTTAGTGTGACTAAGGTCGAGCCACCCGTGCCTTTCCATGTCCTACTTCCCTCTCCTAAACCCTTGGTCGACCCTGATATCGATCTACCTGACATCGCAATAGACAAGACAGAGGCTGTTAAAAAGCCTGTGAGCAAAAAGGTCAAAGGAAACCCTATTGTCGACAGCAAAGGTAAAAAGAATGCTCGACTTATCTCGAGAATGGCTAGGAATAAACCTAAACCTAGTGCTGAGAAGAAGCCCATAGTCCTTAGTGAAGACACAGACTCTGACATCGAATGCTTCCTAGCTAGTGAGTACCCTTACTCTCAAGGTTTATGCTCCGAGCCACCCTATGATTTCATTTCTAATTTGCCTCCGTGCCTAAGGAACAATCCCAGTTATCCAGGGATAAAGCTACCTAATGAAACCCTCGGCGATGTAACCAAACCCTCACCTACATTTTCGAAGCCCGGACAGTCGTCATGTGACCAGTGTAATGTGTGGTTGGAACGATACTATACAAACTTTCCCTTACTTCAATCGAAAATCAAATCACTGGAGAACCAAGTTACAGTGTTGACAATCCAAAGGGACAAGCTTCGAGCTAATGATAAGAACCAAAAAACCATTGGTTCCATCATTTTTAGGAATGCCGAATCGGCTACAGCCATTGTCAATTCCAAAATGTTATGACCAAGTTGTCTTCTCATCATCCAGGTATGAATTTTGATATCAATTTTGTTTTATCAATTGCTTGGATTAATATAGTGAATTGATTTTTGAGTTTTGAAAAGTTTGTTTATTATTCGAAATGACTCTGTAACAGCCGGTTATGTTGTGGATCCTGTACATTGTTTTCATTTTGCTAAAATTAAATAAAGTTATGATTCGGTTGAATGATTTGGTCGTGCGCAGTTTAGCAATTGATTGATTTTCATTGGATTTGATTCGTTTGTTTGTTGGTTTGAGTTAACAAAATCAATGGTTTGCTTTTGATTGGATTTGTTTGTATCCAACCTGAACAGGAGTTTTTATGCTAAAATTAGAACACGGTTCTGTTTTGATTTAATATTATGTTGTTGTCATTGGATATTAATGACTCTAATTTCATTCTTGTGATTTGATTGTTAAAACGATTTCATAGAAATTGAATTGGCTTGATAAATACGATGCAGCCTATTAAATTGGAAAAACGATTCTGTTTTGTCAACATTTTCGTTTGGATTTGGATTATATCTGACCTGTGCGAAAGATCTGTGCGCCCAAATCATGGAACTGTTTTGATTTACAACAAATATGTCAAACTTAAACTATTCGATTCGCTCTTGTTTGGATTGGATTGCTTTTATGAGTTGGATTTGTATCGAAAATAGACTTCATGCTGCTCTGTTGATTTTAATTTTCAAAAATGAGTTTGTTAACCCAGATCGACTTATGTTATCTCTGTCGAATTCGTATGAGAAAATTCAGTTAATAGTTCGTTTTGAAATGAATTCAAGTGATGATTTCATTGACTATCAATCGATTTTGTTTGCCCCAATTGGAAATAATAAACGATTGGACGAATCCCACACACCTTGTTATCAACTGATTGATCCTGTTATGATTTCATTTGAGATAATTTACACACCAGTTTTGATTTGATTCGTTAATAGCATGGATTTTTTGTGTATGTTAAATATGGTGCGATCAATTTTGAAAATGATCCGGTTGATTCGGTTTGGATTCGAGCTGATCTGTGGATAGATGAAGTAATTTTTGTATTGATTTCAATTCATCCATGAATCGATTTTACTGCTGTTGGTTATTCAATACGATGTTGTTTACCCGAGTTGGTCAAAACAGAGTGTATCTATCTCTGTCATCATTTGATTTAGTTTGTTCAATTTGCATACAAGTGTCGATTTGAATGAGGTTTTTAGCAATCAAATATCTTTTAATAGTTTGAATGTATTTTCTAAGATTTGAATTGATTTTTAATACGATTCTATGTTGGATTTAGACCAGCTACAAAATCGCAAGATTCTGTAGTTAGTCTATAGAATTAGATTTTTATCATTTTCATTAACAAAATATCCTCCTAACTTGTCCATTTTTTACTCCTTTCAAGTACATCCGAATTGCATTGGGCATGCTGTGGAAATCTAGGAGATATTTGTTTGATATAGTTTTTATTTTAGGTTCCTAGTTTTAGAGATAAAAACTTGGGATATTTTCCCAAATTTTCTGAAAACAGTTTTGCTAACTTCCACGGGGATGTTTTACCCTGTGGGAGGTCTTTAAATACTTATTATTTTTTGTAATAAGGATCATCCTCACTTGTGGGAGAACCAGACTATGGATTTATGATGCAAACTGAGATGAGAGTTGATGTCTTGTAACAACTTTCGCTTTCAATATATCAAACTTTTGTTTCAAGTTTTATTCGTATCAGTTTGCAGTTGATTATAGACTACTTTAGCTATTGTAATCTATTGCAGGTTGATGTGACTTGATTTACGTGTTATCCATATCTGATCTCTTTCATTATTTTAAAAGTACAGCAATTACTTTGTTTCAGTTAATAAATTACAGATTTCTCTTCTTCGTTAATTGAATCATTTTGTATAGATCTTTGCATGTAGATTTATCTAACTGTGAAGATTTATAAATCATAAGATTGTTGTAAATTTTTATGTCTTGTTTGTCCTGTGATTATATTTGAAGAGCACAACTGCTTCTAGTTTACAAGAAGCTCGTGGATAATCCGGTGCGGGTTTCCTCCCTCCGATCAGCTAAGACGATCATTGCATACAGGACAAACCTGGAGCGTTTCTTCAGGTCAATGTGTTATTTGTTATTTGATAGTTAGTTTGTTAGTATAATTTAAACAGTTTGGTTAGATATATGTATAGTTTAGATTTGTAGTTAGAGTTATTATTTTAGTTGTTTAGTTTCTTTCTCATAAAACTATAAAAATTCAAAAGCATTAGTCTCGCTGTCTTAGGACAGATTACAAATAAGTTTTACAGGTTTTAATTCAAATCTGTAATTTGTAAATATTGTATATTTGTAATTAAATTTGACTTCATTAGTAATTGAACATTTGGTTTTATAAAATTATAGTTGTGTAGTATTAGATAGTAAATTGTATATATTAATAGTTTAGATTTGTTTATTAGTTTGTTTTAATTGTTGTTTTTATTTAGATTAGTTAGTTTAGAGTAGTTTTCTTTTATTTCCTTAGGACTTAGATCGGCTAACGGAGCCGCTAAACCTGTCAGGGTGGGTTATCCCAAACGGCTTGGGTTATTTAGACAACCCCGGACTGGATCCACTCTTCTAGTTGACAGACGGTCAATTTCGCCTGTCAATAGCTGCCCTGCCTTGGCTTGGTCCTTTGTTCTGCGGCTTGGAGGTACCTTTCCCTTGCTTCTAATTCACAGACCCAAAGTCTCTCTTTTGTTGTTTGAACTTCTACTCAATCTTGGCAGCATATCGATATGCCACACCAAGCGAGGAGATGTCGAGGAACTCCATTTCCTCCTGAATTTATCTGTGCAGACAAGTGTGGTACTTTAACACCAAATGTTTCTTTGAATCTTTGATACCCAACTTTGTGTGTAGGGTATGAAACAGATTCGTCATCTCATGCACATTTTGGTCCCTTTGCTGCCGCAGCGTAGTCCATTATATGTATTTGTACTCATAGCTCCCCACGGGACAATATTGTTCCTTGATGGTGTCTAGAAAGAATTCCAAGTGGGTGTGGCCGAGAACAAAGAGGGTTCCCCCTCGCCCTGTTTCTTTGAGTTGGTTTCCCACCAGTCCTTGACATGGGGGGTGGCTTTGAGGAGTGCGAAAATAATCCTTTCTTGGTCGGAAAATTCATGAACCGAGAAATATCCTTCTAACAGATTCAACCATCTATCTACGGCATATGCATCTATTTGGCCCTCAAATATGGGAATGTCAAAGTTTACTTGTACCTTAAAAGGAGTGGCGCCTCTAGAGTGGTTGTTGGATGTCGATGCGCCGCTAGTGGGAATCCGTTAAAGAATCTGGGTAAAGTTTTCCATCATCGCGTTCCTTTGTTTCTCAAGGGCCTCCCCAAGCAACATTTTCATAGGATCTCCTGCTCCCTCATATTTCTTTTCTTCCCCCATGGGTGTTCGTCGGGGTTTGCGAGATTGATCTTGCAAAGGTTCAACCAGATCGAGCCCCAACTCCTTATACCACGACCTCGTTGAGGACATGCAAAGAAAGATCGAGAACGAGCAGACCGCTCTGATACCACTAATCTGGATTTATGTAGGAACATAATGAAATACATAAATACACATAAATGTAGATATGCAGTGGAAATAAGACTTCATTTCATTAAAAACAAATGACTGAAAAATGATTACAGACAGAATGGAAATAAACTAGCTAGGGTGCTGGTAGCTTATCTCTGAGAAGAGATGTGGTGGCTACTGGCCTCTGAACTGCCTGTTACAATGAGGCTCAAAGGCATATATATTACTAAGAAACAATGGAAAACCCTAAACATCCAAAAACCTAACCCTAGGAGATGAAACGCCAGAATATGGGCCCCGTTGGGGTAAATTGGTACATCAATTTCCGAGGGTTGTAACTTTGGCATACTATCTCCGTTTGACACACATGATACATCGTTAAAAAGATCTATCTGAGGACTACACTGCTGATAGTGAATATTAAGTTTGAAATGGACTCATATTCACCAAAGCATTCATACCCAAAAAACATCGTTTAGGGCCTCAAAACAACTCCAGAAGTTCAGGACCCGAAGAACTGCTAAAAATAGTAAATTGTGCTACAATTAAGGAAACTGAAAAACTGAAAGAAACAATGGTGTGGGTCCAAGTGGAACAGGCGAGTGGCCACCAATATCCACCTAGATCAATGTACAACCATATTTAGCATGTGTATTAACAACATAAGGTAGTGCATGCTCCGCGCACCTATAACCAATGTGGATCGCTTCTTTGTCGCGCTAATAATTGTTGCACACTACTTTTGTGTTGCACACCAATATCTACCGTGCACAATTTTGGTTCATGCACTAATACCAGTTGTGCACAATTCTTGTGTCACATGCTAATATTCTACACACATTGCACTCTACATGTTGCACCATGCCAAATTTTAGTACACTCCAACCGCACACCCGTACTCCGCACACACCATTCATTAAACTGTCATGTGACAAGAATATTTAGCATGCATGCATTGCATACCCACATTGCGCGCGCACCAAAAAAATTCCTTTATGCTCTACCAATAATTCGCACACCACGCGTGCCAATATTATGCATGTGACACCCAATTCGCACCACATAGTGCTAAATTTAGTGTGCACATCCGTGCACTATTATTTATCCACGCTTCACTAGTTCTCTCAGTGCAATGCCAAATTTAAGTGTGCACACCCGCACACCGTTATTTTGAGCGCATTTCCACTCTGCACCTTGCAACGCCAAATTTAAGTGTGCACACCCGTGCACCAATATTTTTCACGCATTACCACTCTACACTGCGCAACACCAAATTTAAGTGCACATACCCGCACACCAATATTTTTCACGTATTACCACCTTGCACCACGTAGCGCTAAATTTAAGTGCATAAACCCGTGCACCAATATTTTTCACACATTACCACCCTACACCACGCAACGCTAAATTTAAGTGAACACACTCGTGCACCAATATTTTTCGTGCATTCCCACCCTGCACTGCAGAGCGCTAAATTTAAGTGCGCACACCCACGCACCATTATTTTTTGCTCATCCCAACTTGTACTCCACAACACCAAATTTTAGCACGTGCAACCACACACCCTTATTTTCCACACATCACAATCTTTTCACTGTGCATCACGCATTTTTAGTGCTCACACCTACGCACATTCATTTTTATATGCATCAATTCCTCATGAATTCCGCTGCAAAAATTGGGGCTTTTGCCAAAATTTTTCCCAATTTTCACCATAGACATTCTGCAACTATGAAATTTGTTCAATTTCACCTCGATAACACCAATTCAACCTTTGCAACAACAAATCGTTGTTGGTTGACATTCCTGGAACAATTTTTTCCCAAACTCAATTCACGAATTGAGAATTTTAAACAAGTAATCTTGCTCCATATGTCATGGCTTCCATGTAACCTCAAATTCAACCAATTCCAGGTCTGAATTTGCTAGAACACATATTAAATTAATAATATCTCACCACTTGGCCAAATTTCTCAATTTTTCCATGAATTTAATAACAGAAATTGGGGCTTTTTCCCAATTCCACGCAATTGCTTCTAATTTTTACCATGGACACTCTATAACTTGAAATTTGGCCACTTCAAAAGAAATTCTCTGTGAAATTTCACTTCAATTCAACTTGCTCGGCCCATCCAGGATCAGTGTTAAAAACGGGAGCTATGATACCATATTGTAGCATCCCCAACATCCAACTGGGCTATGCCACATAAAAAATTTCGAATTGTATACAAAATTAAAAGATATACAAACATAAACTCTTGCAAAACTTTATGTATAAAAATTAAAATAGACAAATACATTCCACAAATGCACAGATTCATACAAAATAATAATAAATATACACATGCAAAACACACAGGAAGAACCCATAAAAATAAACGCATAAATAATAATGCAACATATAATTTAACACACAATTGACACTTATCTTGGTAAATATATCACCAACTATGTGTAGACCTTCCATGAACCTCCCAGTCTTATACCATGCTACTCATCACTCTCAGTAGTTGGTCACCCCCAAGCTAGGACTAAACTACACCCAGGTAAAGGGATTCCTAACTAGGTTGATGTATCTCAGACAACAGGAAAAACTTCGTCACAAGTGCCAACTCAAACTAACAGCCTACAATCCCTCATCCCCCACATGCTTGTCTCACCCCAGGAAGTGTGCCCCTTATCTTCTCAATAGTATTTCGGCTACCCCACTTCCTTTCCGGGGCTTCAAAAACAGGCCAGACATGAAGTCTCAGAGCCCTGTAGCTGCATTTTGGCACATTCCAGAAATCAATTCCGAACAATTTCCTCACCTAGAGAGAATTCCTCACGGGCCTGACAACCCACCTCTTCAGTATCCCATGGGCCTGACAACCTGCGTCTTCAGTCTAACTCCCAAGATAACAAGGTACAAATACAGGTATAGGTATGGGTACAAGTAGATGAAGGTACGAAGGACAGCGCAATCAGTGAGTGAATGATGATGGAATGATGGAAAATGAACTAAGTCCAAACAATATGTATGCATGTTCCCAACTCGACACTTGTCATTTTGAGAACTAGTTTGGCCCACTTGTCCCCATCCTTAGAACTTAGGATAAAATAATTATCCATACTTTATACTTTAAGTAATATTAATATAATATTCCTTTTTGGCTTAAGCTCCCTAGCTTATCCCCTTATCCTTAACTTTTAGCCCCCTTTCCATAACTAGTGGAGTTTAGTCCCCCATACTCTTTTATTGTGGTCGTTCTACACAAAATGATGTGTGTTATTTAATGATATGCATAATTACATATACAAAAATAGGCTCACTGGCCTAACATCACATATGCCTCCTAGCTTATAATCGCTTGGCTCACCAACCTACAAAACATGTTTACAATTCATCAGGGGCTCAACCTTGGGGTATTACAAATTAATTGTACAAGGTTAAAATATACACTTGGTATCATAGTTGTTTTTGGCTTCAGGGGGACACTTTTGTGGCTATGGGTTTGGATTGGCTTTGTGATAAGCCTTGTTACAATGAGATATCTGCAATATTGATTTTTCAAGTGAAAAGAAATGGCGAGCAGTTTGGAAACAAAGATCAAGAAATTTAATGGGAAAAGTTTTGAGTTGTGGAATCTCAATATGAAAGATTTGTTGGTAGACAAAGATTAGTGGATCATAGTGGATCTAGGTACTGCACCTACAAGAATGTCAGTAGAAGACTGGAAAAATTCGGATTGGAAGGCAAAGATCACAATCCAGTTGTGTATCTTAGATTCAATATTACTGAATGTGTCAGGGGAAGCTACAACTAAGGCATTATCAAATACATTGGGGATTTTTTTTTGGTCTAAGTCAATGGTAAATAAAATTTTCTTGCGAAATAAGTTGTATAACCCGAGTATGAAATATGGAGACTCAATGACAGAGCATCTTAACACCTTCAATACCGTGGTAAGTCAGCTATTATCTGTTGATATTAAGATTTTTGATGAAGACAAGTGTATTAGTTTTTTGTTATCTTTAGCAGACTTGTGGGTTAGTCTGGTTGTGGCCATAGGTAGTAATTCAACTAATTTAACTTTCGATGATGTGGTCTCATCTTTGTTGGCGGAGGAGATGAGGCAGAAAAATATGGAAATCCAGAGCACAGATGCACTATTTGCAAGAGGACAGTCCCATGAAAGATATAGATCTAAGTCCTCAAATTGGAGATATAAATCTAAGAGAAGATCTAAATATACCAGAAATTTTGTAAAGGTATGCTAGAGATGTGGAAAACAAGGGCACTTTAAGAAGCAATGTAGATCCTTTTATCACATGAAATGTTCATGAGTAAAACATTTCTGACCTTATTCCATGTAAGAGTTTTGGTGTCATGATAGTGTTCATCATCATGAAATAAATAGGGGTCAACATGGGTCACACCCTTGGTCTTAAACTTATTATTATCATGTGTCTTATCTCAAAGGGATGTACAAAAGGTTCCATTATGTCATTTTCAACCATTTGAGGGTCAAGTAAAGTGTCCAATCTACTTGCTGCAAACTGACCTGAAAGTTCACAACGTATCAAGAAGTACCTTATGCACTAATCTCTCATCACTATACCTTAGAAACGTGTCAAGGGATATATCATTTTTTTTGGCGCATTCAATGCATCATTTTCTTCATGCTGGTTTCAAGAAACAAGTATAACAGTTTGAATGAAGCGCGCTGCAAACTGACATTACGAACTGGTTATAGCAAATGAAAGAGGATTGTATGCTTCCAACTAAGTCCTAGTCTAGTTCGTGAGACACCAACTGAAGTTTCAAATACACCAGGTACCTCTTTGGTGATTGTGTGTTGTTTGAGGGTTGATGGAACTGGATACAATTGTTACATGTTTCTGCATTGCAAACTGTTATATTTTTCTGCACGACAAACTGTTACATGTTTTTGTGCTACAAACTCTTTGCACCAATTAAATCCCATAGTATTGGTATCCTAAACCCTGGGTTTTTTCAAGATTGTTATATTATATCAAAAAGAGCAATTTTCATTTTCCTCTTGCAACAATAACCTCATCCACTATATTTTTGATGATGCTGCAAACTATTTGCTACAGACTGTGCATTGTGAACCCTCTGTTTCTTGATAGATCAAACCCTTTTTAGTTAAGATTCATCTAGGTTCGAGGTTTTAACTTGTTAACTCATATTTTTCTCCTCAGACGTGGAAAATCTTGAAATCTTTTCATAAAAACCTAGTTCAATTCGTGCTACAAACTAGTGCTGCAAACTTAACCACTGGCATTGCAAACCCTCTGTTTTACATAGAGTTTCTTTAATTATGCTTGTCTGCAGTTTCATCCATTTGGATTTATTTTCTTCTTTTTTCACCTCCTACTTGTAGCCTATTCATCCTCCAACTGTTGTTGTGCATACAATTACAACTTAAGTGATGATTTTGGTTCTAGAGCTAAATTTAGCATCTTCATATGATTTCTCCAAGGTTACTTCATGTTTCAAGTGGTTTGTAGCAGGCTCTGGAAGGTGTTTCCCAACTTTTTATGCAATTTTTTAAAGTTTGGAATCATTTTGGAGGTGAATAATCACCTACAGGAAAGTTCACAATGTGTGGTGTCAAAGGCGCTACGAACTGGTATTTTGGGACAATTTGCAACAAATTAGTACACAACAAAGTCATTTTTTCATCATAACTTATATATACCAATTTGAGTTCTTTTGAAATTTTTTGTGGAGATGAATCATAATATCATGGGCTTACTGACTAAAAATAAGCCTAACCCAGTTCATAGTTTAGGAGAAAAGTTGAAATCATAACCTACAGGAAAGTTCACAGTGCATGTTGTCAAAGGCATTGGAAACTCTAACAGTTTGATAAATCCAAGTTGTAGGAGGGATGTCATCTGTCTGAGCGGATTCAAATGGTTTCCTTGGAGGTAGTTGGACATGAGGAACATGTGTTCTATCACCAGATCAAACAACATGACCTGTTTCAAAAGGAATTTATCATAATAGACAAGATCCAAAAAAATAGGAGTTAGGTGTGTTATCACCTGCTAATTTGTATTGATTTTTCCCAAAGTGTCTTGTCCTTATGCTATTTTTCCACTTAGATTTTCAAATTTTTCACCATCTCCGTCAAGCTCCCATCGCCTGAATCCTTCACTCAACTGATCATCCAAAATAGTCATGTCCTCCATGAGTAAAAAAATTGGTGAATATCCCAAACCTATACCTAGCCTTAACACTTATCTAAATCCCTTAGTTTAATCACTTCATTCATTTTTACCCTTATTTTCATATTCCTATTGAAAATAAAAATAAAAAATATTCATTTTATCAAGTACCCTTATCCTATCCACAAAGTCATGTGTTAAGCCTCATAAGCCCAAAATCCTTAGAAAATAGAAAAAGGGTTTATTATTATTAATATTAATATTTATATTAATATTTAATCCAATATTTAATTTATGGAATCATGTCAAATCATGGGCACGAATCTCAATTATGGACACGAATCTCAATTTATAATGTGGAAAAGTCAAAGGTTGGATGGAGGGCGCACATACATATCAGGGATTGAAGTAGCGAGGAGGTTAATTATGTGAAGGCTGGCCAGGGAAAACTATCGTGGTTTCTTTAGTGGAAACTTGTTTTTACGTGGAGCATATCGGGGGTAAAAGCAGTTTGGATTAAACCAATCCAGCCCAAGCCCAATGTAATAAATTCATCATTTATCATATGTTTAATGTGCGGCATTTTTCCAGGAGTTTATTTCAACAACAATTATGGAATTTCTAATAAATGAAATTCCTCCTCACAGTGAAAAGGTTTTATTGTGGTAAGATTCAAGTTTTACGAATTAAAGAGATTAATGTTTATTTCCATGAAAAATATTTAAATGGAAAGATGCACGTGAACAAAGACTTGGATAATTCTTTATCCAAATATTTACATGAGTAAAAGAAGAAGATAAAAGGCATTTTACCAAAGACAGTAAACTAGAAAAAAAACACACAGTACATGTTTTTCCATAGTGAAACGGTAAATTGGAAAAACATTACACATTAAATGTTTTTCATAGGGAAATAGTAACAATAAATGATTTTTACAGTGAAATGGTGAATTGGGCCAAACAAGACATGGTTTTAAAGAACCACAGGCATGAACTAAATTGTGGAAATTTAATTCTACAGGATAGAAAATATTTGGGAATTATTTTTATTTCAAATATATGATTCCCAAATGTTTAATGAGAATATGGATAAATTCAATTATATTTGAAAGAGTATGAGTGACATTTCAAAGAGAATGTGGTAGAGGAAGGAGCTGGAGCATCAGAGGAATCTACAGGGATCATGAAAAGTTTTTTTTTTAAACTGTCATTTGTAATCATTGTAGAAGTTGTAACGTTTCATTTCAGTGGTTGTAATCGGTTGCACACTAAAGGAACTCGAATTGTATAAGTATTCAAGGTTCTGAGTGTATTAGGGGTGGGCAGAAGTGCAAGGGAATAGTTTTGTTTGTTCTGAACTCTATTGTAAATTTCTGGAGATGAATTGAATACATTTGCATAAGCTTTTGAAGTCTCTATGAAAAGATTTTGAGGGTGGTGATATGAGTTTTGTTTTCCCTCATTGTATGTATTTCCTATGTTATTTAATTCCATTTACACTGTCCTCTATTTGAATTGGATAGTTAAAAGCTCAGAATTCATCTCTTGATGCTCTCGGCTGAAGCAATTTAAACTGTGTGTGTTTCTTCCTAGCTAATTCAAAATTCATTTTCGTAATTCTCTGATGCAGTTACTTGTTTTTTCCCCTTTCCTCTTACACTCTACAAATTTCAATTTACAACTTAGATTCATTACCTCATTTAGACTTTATCCTCTAGAGAGTTCTATTGGCCGTTCAATGTTTTCATTCAATTTCAGAATTTTGACTCCATAGCCCTGAGTTTCCCTCCTCTTCTTGGCCAACAACTTTATAAAAAAAACACAAAACAACCCAAATCTAGTCATTGATTATCAAAGAAATACCCAGTGAAATGAGAGAGCCCTCTCTGAGCTGAGTGAGCCAGTGCCTCAGCTCTAAAGTAGGTTGAAATAGTTACCTCTGTCATTTGTCTATTCAGTTGGACAAAATTTACAGAGTGCTAACATTTTGGCGTCATTGTCGAGGACGAAATTGAAAATTTTTCCCTAGGAAAGAACGACATGGTTGAGTTATAAAGTCTGAGAGCATCAGACACTTAGGCACATATTGCTTGTATTCCTTCTCTGGCGACTCTACGCATCAAAAAATCAGTTTGAAGGTGATTCCATTGGTAGAAGAATCCATAAATTTAAATTTTCACTGGCGACTCCACTCGCAATGCAGAATCCAGCTTCCAAAACATCATTGACGACTCCACGGTCTGAAGATGAGTTCAATATATGCAAGTTATGCTCCAATGAATCGATCTCATATTCCTGGTTTTCCAAATCGTAATCCTCACATAAGTTGGAAAAAATATTTTCCTAAATTCGAAGATGGGAAAGGAAGTGATGTTGCCTTGCACTTGATTAGATTTCACATGCACATATGTAAGTTGGGGGTTGAATTTCATGAGGATTGTTTGATGAAAATGTTTATGGCTACTTTGGAGGGGAAAGCAAGATTATGGTATGAAGGTTTAAAACCAGGCAACTTATACTCTCTTAAAGATTTCCATATAACATTCTTTAAGCATTATGGAGAATCTAATCCTTCATCCTTGGTGTTTGAAGATTGTTGTGAATTTTGTGAACATTTCATTAAGTACCTTGAAAATATTTTT
The DNA here is from genome assembly GCA_009831015.1 of Picea engelmannii. Taxonomy (NCBI): domain Eukaryota; kingdom Viridiplantae; phylum Streptophyta; class Pinopsida; order Pinales; family Pinaceae; genus Picea; species Picea engelmannii. The sequence goes on along the minus strand of ML781031.1, from coordinate 504,870 downwards.
GGTGATGAAGAGTGTATGAATGATGAAATCATAGAATCCCTTTATGAATATTCATCCCAACAACAAATAGTATCCCCTCCTTTGGTTGAAGATGAAGTTGATCAAGAAATTGTTGTTAAAAGTCATTTTCCTTCTCTTGAACTTGATGGAGATATTCAACAAGATTTCCAGCAAGACAAAGTGTTTCAAAGTTGTCTTTCTTCCACTATGAATGATGTGGTTGTTCAAATTATAAGTGGATGAGGATTATGAAACTGCATCTATGGAGACTTCAAGCAATGAACAAACAAATGACATAGAGTTTCAGGAAAGAAACAAAACAGTGTATGCCACTTTCCAATCAGAAATACATAAAGATAATGAAGAGGCAATTGTTTTATTTGATTCATTTGAAAATCATGGTTTTGAAAATACATCCATGGGAACTCTAGACTGTGAAATAGTTCATGATGTTAACTTTTCATATTTACAAGAAGGTTATGAACAAGAATTTATTTCCATTCATTCATTTGAAAGTAAAAATGACAATCCTCAAGCAAATTTCCAGAAGTTTAATAAAACCAAATCAAAATTGTTTAATGAACAAGAGGACGCACATAATATGGTTGTCACATCTGAAGATGTTCAAGAATGTATGTATGTTTTTGTTGAGATGCATGGGAAAGTAGAAAAACCTATTGATTCCATTTCATTTGAAAATGTTCTCAGAACCGAAGAAATAGAGCAAGAGCATCAAACACTTATGAAAGAGGCTTGTCTTTATGTTTTTGTTCATCAAGAAGAAATGATTTTTCATGGTTTTCAAGATCTCGTGGCCATCCTATTATAGTATTCAGTGAAGGAGGAGTTTGTTTCATTCATAAGATCAGGTTTTGGATTCAACTTTTGTTTTCAGCTGCCATATTTTACATTTGTCTGCCTGATTAAGAAAGATGTGAGCAGAGAAAAATCGGGAAGCCAATTGTTTGATTGGTTGCATTGGCACTTTAGCATCACTTGATTGAGTATTCTTTTCAGCAGTTTTAGAGTAGATAGGAGTGTGAAAATAAGCTTGTTGGACAAGCATTTTTCAGTTTGGATTTCCAACAGTGTGTATAGTCAAATTTTAGTGGTGTATTCAGTGTTCAGTATCCAGTTGAGAGCAGTGTGCAGAGTTTGGTGTTTAGCAGACACTGGTGACATGCCAGAGAAGGGTACACACACATGTTTTGGAAGCAACCCAATGGATCAAGAACATGGTCTACTGTTCTTTGCTACCTCACAGGGAGGATAACATCCCTAATAGGAGCCTATGTTATCATATGCTAATTTGTATTAATTTTTCCCAAAGCGTCTTGTCCTTGTGCTATTTTTCCACTCAAATTTTCAAAGTTTTCACCAGCTCCATCAAGCTCCCATCACCTAAATCCTTCACTCAACTGATCATCCAAAATAGTCATGTCCTCCATGAGTAAAAAAATTGGCGAATATCCCAAACCTATACCTAGCCTTAACGCTTATCTAAATCCCTTAGTTTCATAACTTCATTCATTTTTACCCTTATTTTCAAATTCTCGTTGAAAATAAAAAAATATTTGTTTTATTAAGTACCCTCCTATCCACAAAGTCATGTGTTAAACCTCATAATCCCAAAATCCTTAGAAAATAGAAAAAGGGTTTATTATTATTAATATAAATATTTTTATATTAAAATATTTATATTAATATTTAATTCAATATTTAATTTATGGAATCACGTCAAATCATGGGCACGAATCTCAATTTATAATGTGGAAAATTCAAAGGTTGGATGGAGTGTGCACATACATATCGGGGATTGAAGTAGCGAGGAGGTTAATTATGTGAAGGTAGGCCGGGGAAAACTACCGTGGTTTCTTTCGTGGACACGTGTTTTTATGTGGAGCATATCGGGGGTAAAAGCAGTTTGGATTAAACCACTCCAATCCAAGCCCGATCTAATAAATGCACCATTTATCATATGTTTAATGTGTGGCATTTTTCCAGGAGTGCATTTCAACAACAATTATGGAATTTCTATTAAATGAAATTCCTCCTCACGTTGAAAAGGTTTTACAAAGGTAAGATTCAAGTTTTACAAATTAAAGAAATTAATGTTTATTTCCATGAAAAAAATTTAAATGGAAAGATGCATGTGAATGAAGACTTGGATAATTCTTTATCCAAATATTTACAGGAGTAAAAGAAGAAGATAAAAGGTATTTTACCAAAGACGGTAAACTGGAAAAAACACACACAGTAAATGTTTTTCACAGGGAAATAGTAACAGTAAATGTTTTTTACAGTGAAATGGTGACTTGGGCCAAACAAAACATGGTTTTAAAGAACCACAGGCATGAATTAAATTATGGAAATTTAATTCTACAGGATAGAAAATATTTGGGAATTATTTTTATTTCAAATATATGATTACCAAATGTTTAATGATAATATAGATAAATGCAATTATACTTGAAAGATTATGAGTGACATTTCAAAGAGAACGTGGCAAAGGAAGGAGCTGGAGCGTTAGAGGAATCTACAGGAATCATGATTTTTTTTTTTTCTAAAAACTGTCATTTGTAATCATTGTAGAAGCTTTAACGTTTCATTTCAGTTATTGTAACTAGTTGCACACTGAAGGAACTTGAATTGCATAAGTATTAGAGGTTATGAGTGTATTAGGGGTGGGCAGAAGTGCAAGGGAACAATTATGGTTGTTCTTAAATCTATTGTAAATTTCTGAAGATGAATTGAATACATTTGTAGAAGCTTTTGAAGTCTCTATGAAAATATTCTAATGGTTGTGATATGAGTTTTGTTTTCCCTCATTGTATGTATTTCCTGTGTTCTTTAATTCCATTTACACTGCCCTCTGTTTGAATTGGATAGTTAAAACCCCATAATTCATCTCTTGATGCTCTCATTTGAAGCAATTTAAACTGTGTGTGTTTCTTCCTAGCTAATTCAGAATTCATTTTCATAATGCTCTGATGCAGTTACTTGTTTTTTCCCCTTTCCTCTTACACTCTGCAAATTTCAATTTACAACTTAGATTCATTGCATCATTTATTCTTTATCCTCTAGAGAGTTCTATTGTCCATTCAATGTTTTCATTCAAATTCAGAATTTTGACTCCATAGCCTTGAGTGTCCCTCCTCTTCTTGGCCAACAACTTTATAAAAAAACCCCAAAACAAACCAAATCTAACCACTGATTATCAAAGAAATACCAATGACATGAGAGAGCCCTCTCTGAGCTAAGCAGGCTAGTGCCTCAGCTCTAAAGTAGGTTGAAACAATTACCTCTATCATTTGTCTATTCAGCCAGACAAAATTTACAGAGTGCTAACAAGGTGGATTTTTTGTTTCACCTTGTTGTAACAACTCCTAGAGAAAAGAGAATCCAATGCAACCACTTGGTATTTGAACTGTTTAGAGTAGGAAGGATGATACACTATTTATAGGAGTTGTTTTGTTTAGGAAGAGGTTGGATTCATGATCCGAGAGAGGAGAGAGATGTAGGAGCAATTTGGTTTCTCATTTGTAATCCCGAGGGCCAATTTGTAATCAACATTTCTGCATTAAATATTCATGAGAGTTGTTTATTAGATTGTATTCTTTGTTTTCCATTTCTCTTGTCATCCTCTTGATTGAATACATTATAGGTTTTGAGGATCATTGTTTCCATTGATTGATGGTTTCATGAACAACAAAGGATCTATTGCACCTTTCCCATTAAATCATTGTTTATTGTTTAAGCAATATTTAATCTGTTTGCAGAAAGGATATTTGTACGATGGATGTTCTTCCTTTTTTCATATTCTCTATTCTTCTACCTATAATTATATAAAAAAATTATCTGGAATACAGTTTAAATTCCTTTTATCTATAAGATGTTATGACTCCATGCCCAATGGAATTACTCTATAGACAGTTTGTTTCCCTCTCCCTTTCTTACTCAATCTTGTTGATCCACTTAAGTATAAACTTGTTTTAACCATTTATATTCTGATGGGTACTAGGCTTACACCTACAACAGTCTAGGTGTGACTTCTAGTGCTAATAGATCCAAAAGTCTTGAGAGAGGGAATGGATCTAAAGATGCTCCTTCTAAAGAAACAAAAACCTCCATGGAAGAAGGAGGGGATGTGTACTTGGATTTTTCAAGCACACGTGAAGATCATGATGCATGGTTGATTGAATAAAGTGCATCCTTTCATATGAATCCTCACAGAGAGTGGTTTTGTGAATATGAAAGGTATGATGGAGGTGATGTTTTCCTAGGTGATGACTCAACAACCAAAATCATAGGACGAATAAAAGTCAAGTTGAAGCTCATGGATGGAAGGATTACAATACTCCTTGGTGTTATACACATCTCGGGTTTTTATGTAAGAAAAATGGATGATGCAGGGGTAAAAATGGTGTTTGAGAAAGAAACCCGTGGGATGGTTTGAGGAGAACTGGTGTTGCTAAAGCGAGTTCAGTTTAGAACTTTGTATAAGATGCATGGAAGTACTATTAGTGATGGGTGTAATAGTTCCATTTTTCTTGAGATTGGAGAAGAAGAAGAAAAACCTCCTACAGTATTTGGAGAAAAGGCTATGTTGTGGCATCAAAGACTGCGGCATATTAGGGAGAAGGGATTTTGACTACTAGAAAGTAAAAGTATGGTTGAAGGAATTTCTAAATTCTCTATGGATTTTGATTTCTATGAACATTGTGTATATGGGAAGCAAAATAAGGTAAGATTCCCCTCTGATGCAAGGAGGGTAGAGGGAATTTTACAATTGGCACACAATGATGTGCTTGGAACTGTGTCGGTTCCATCCCTGGGAAGATATGTGTACTATGTCTCATTTATAGATGAATTATCGAGGAATAATTGGATCCTTAGGAAGAAATATGAAGTATTTGATAGGTTTAAAGAGTTTAAGGTTCTTTTGGAAAATCAAACATAGAAAAAAATTAAGGTGTTGAGGATGGATAATGGTGGATAGTTTTGAGGAAATGAATTCGAAGAATTATGTAAGAAGTGCGGTATATAAAGGAAGAATAGTACTCCATATACATCTCAGAAGAATGGAGTTGCAGAAAGGATGAACAAGATGATGATGGAAAAATCAAGGTGCATGCTCAGTGGTGTTGGGTAAGGATAGGAATTCCAGGTAGAGGCAATGGGTACTGCATGTTACTTGATCAATCAATCACCCTCATCAACATTGGATGACAAGACTCCACATGAAGTATGTACTGGTAAGAAACCATCTCTCACATATCTTAGGGTATTTGGCTATGAGGCCTATGTTCATGTTCCAAAGGAAAACAAGAGTAAGATATATAAAAAGGATGAAAAATGTATCTTTATTGGGTATAAAGATGGTCTAAAAGGTTATAATATTTACAACCCAGAAACTAAGAATTTAGTGTATAGTTGAGATGTGGTATTTAGAGAAATCAAAGATGTTGTCAAACTAGAAGTCCTACCAAGGAAGGAAGAACCAAGGAAAATAGACTTTGAGTTAAAGGATGATGAATCAGACTCTACATAAGAACATGAATCAGAAGAAGAAGATCCTCATACTCTAGTATTGAGAAGATTGGTTTGGGAAAGAAGAAAACTGAAAAGGTATAGTCCAACCTAATTTTCGTTCAATTTTTTTTTTCTATTACTGATGATGATCCTAGAACTATTAGGGAGGTAGTGGATTCATAGGATGGAAAACCTTAGAAAAAGGCCATGGTTGAGGAAATGGCAGCCTCGGATAAGAATGAGGTTTGGGATCTAGTGGAGTTGTCGACTAGAAGAAATCCCATTGGAATTAAATGGGTGTTTAATAAGAAATTGAATGCAGAAGGTAAAGTGGATAAATACAAAGATCGGTAAGTAGGAACAAATTATTCCTAGGTTGAAGGATTTGAATTGGGTGAAATTTTTTCTCCTGTTGCCAAGTTAACTTCTATTATATTTCTTTTATCTATTGTTGTTTCATTATATTTTGAAGTAGAATAGTTGGATGTGAAGAAAACATTCCTACATGGGGATCTGGAAGAAGAAATATACATGAAGCAACCAAAAGGCTTGGTTGTGAAGGGAAAGAAAGAGATGGTATGCAAGCTAAAAAAGTCCTTGTATGGGTTAAAGCAATCACCAAGGACGTGGTATAAAAAATTTGATACTTATATGTTGGGAATTGGCTTCAAAAGGAGTAAAGAGGATCATTGTGTGTATTTCAAGATAATCAGTGACCATCTTATTTATTTGGTATTATATGTGGACGATATGTTGCTGATAGGAAATGACAAGGAGATTATCCAGGATGTGAAACCTCAGTTATCCTCTAAATTTGATATGAAGGATCTTGGTGCTGAAAATTTCATTTTGGGAATGGAAATTAAAAGAGATCAGACAAACATTAAACTTTCGTTAAATAAGAGGAAATATGCCAAGACAATATTGCAAAGGTTTAATATGAAGGAATTTAAACCGGTCAGGGTTCCTAGTCATGTAGGTGTAAATTTATTTGCAGATCAGTGTCTGAAGACATAGGAAGAGGAAGAGGACATGTCTTGTGTTCCATATGCCAGTGTAGTTGGTAGTGTCATTTATGCACTAGACCAAACATAAAATATGCAGTGGGAGTTTTGAGCAAGTATATGTCAAAACCAAGGAAGAATTATTGGACAACAGTAAAGAGGGTTTTCAGGTATTTGCGTGGCACTACTAGTTATGGATTGTGCTACCAAGGAAAACCAAGATTGGAAAAAGTGTTGGACATTCATGGATTTGTGTATGCAAACTGGGCTGGAGATCTGGATCACAGAAGATCTACAAGTGGGTATGTTTTTAACCTATTTGGAGGAACAATTGGTTGGATGAGAAAAACACATTATGTAGTGGCACTTTCAACTACAGAAGTTAAATACATGGTAGCCACTCATGCAAGCAATGAATCAATATGGTTACATAGATTGTGTTCAGGTATTGGGTTGGTACAACAAGCTGGGATAGATTGTGATAGTTAGAGTGCAATCTTCTCGGTGAAGAACCCAACTTATCATTCAAATAAAAAACATATTGATGTTGAATATCATTTTTTCATAGAAATGGTTGAACAAAAGAAGGTGTTGCTGATGAAGGTGGACACTTTGAATAATTTTGTAGATTCATTAACAAAATATGTGAGCACTGAGAAGTTCTCTTGTGTAGAGGATCTATGGGAATTGTTTCCCTAGAGTGTTGACTATGTAACCTTGTAACCCCCTGTATTCAAAGAAAACAACAAGTGCAAGTATGTTGGGTATGTGTTATATTCTTTGAACAAGTAGACTTAGTGTTGGTTGTGGAGCCTAATTATATTCCTTATTGATATGCAGATATGCCTAACCCCTTTTTGTCGAGATTTCAGGGGCTAGCCCCCAAATCAAGGGGGTTTGGGAGAGCTCTACCCCCTCAGTTGGGGGGCATTAGGGCTAGTGCCCCCTGAGGAAAATTTTGGGAAAATTTCCTTTTAAAATATTGTAATTTCATAGTCAATTTGAATCGTTCATTATAAGGTCGCATATATGACGATAGAATTTATGTTAGTGTTTTTTCCCAAGAAGGAAGTCCTCTTTTTGTATGAGGGAATTGTATTGCGGGTGATATGATGAATAAAATATTAGAGGTGCGACTTAAAATAGTTTGTTGGTTTTCCTGGTTTGGGTTTCCAGGGTAAAATATCTGTGTGTGTGTGTGTGTGCGCGCGCGCGCGCGTGCGCACCATTAAATCTTTTCTGTTTTTATTAATAATATGTTTGCAGTAATTGATTGTACAAGGTTAAAATATACAATATTGTCCCACTTTGAACCATCTTGCAACCCTTCTGCCACGATTATCTCCCACATCTCAACCTCGATGCCCTCTACTTGAGTAGGAACCAGTTCAAATTTTGTTTTTCGTCACTTCTGGGTTTCTATGTCTTCTTGGATCTAAGTGCCCTTTGGTTTTGTGTTGCTCGAGGGATTTTCCTTGCTCAATCCTTCCCCTCCCTTCTCCATGAGGTCTTGGAAAATATTCTAATTCCTGATCTCTGTCTCCAACAAGACACTGTTATTTTTTTCCCTTGATTTTCTTTTTCTTGGGATCTTCATAAAACCCTCCTTGTCTTGCTAATCCTTTGATTGGTTGGCTAGTCATTTATCATTTAATGGAAAATCCTTGAACAAATGGCCATTTTCATGCCATTTCCTACACCTGAAGGGTATGTGTTCATAATCAAGGGTTTGAGTCCATTTGTTTTCCTAGTATGAGATAGTGATTGAATCCGGGAGTGCCCCTGCCACATTTATATACACACAGATCCTGGAATAAGAAGTATACCTAGCCATTCTTGTTACCTTTGATATTTTTACAAAGGTACCAAAGGTGTTTCCTATCCCTTCCAAAGTCTCTTTATTCCAAAAATCTTAGGGCAACGAATACATCTAGATCTAGATCGATGCTGTTGTAAAGTCCTCCTTCTTAGGAGAAAACCTCTATGTCTAGTGTCTCAGATGCAGTCCCTTTGAGTTGAAAAAATAGAGTCCCTCTTCTAAAACCCTATTTATGTCTTCTACGCATGAGAACATTACAATGAAGAAGCCCTTTGATCCTAGCTTCAGATCAATAAATCCATTTATTTTCCATATGATATTCACCCATCCTACCAATGCTTTCTCAGATGGTCTTATTCCCATGAGTTTTCTGATTACCATGTGGTCCTTCATGAATTGAATGTAATTCTTGATTTTTGGTGAGGTGATCTCATATCCCATATTCTCCTTAGTTTTAGACATACAACCATTTTTCAGTATGTTTCTCTCACGTCCTTTTTCTACCTCCTTGTTTTCATTCAATCCACTACTAGGTGGCTCTTTACCTACCCCCCCCCCCCCCCCCCCCCCCCCCNATATTTGAACGATTTACCCATTTTCGGGTCCTGTGTGCCCCTTCCTATACTCGGATCTTCATTCACTAATGTTGTTGCCATCACTGCCTACCATCAATGCCCGTCCAAAGATTTGTTCACCACCAAAAATAGTCCACACATCCCTCAAGGTCATCACTTAAACCCTAAACCTTAATCTACTACTTACATCACTTGCCATATATAGCTCCTCGATATCATTTTTTTATAATTATTACATACATATATTTATGATTAACCTTAAAATAATAAACAAATTTATATAAATTTATTAAAACAATAAACAAATTTAAATTTATATATATTGTTCTTTCTATTCTTGAATTTTGTCCTTCTTTAACATCAACTCATAATTTTCTATTATAAAATATCCTCTTAATAATGTCATATACATGTTATTTTGAAAACAACTCTCCTTTTAATAGAATCATATTAGATGAGAGGTGGTAAAATCAATATACTCAACTATATATTAAAATATTTATTATTTAATTTTAAAATATTTCAAATAAAACATATATATATATATATATATATATATATATATATATATATATATATATATATGAAGTGCATAATTTTTGCCAAGGTTTTCACCAATCTTATATTAATACTTTCATGGTTACTAACCACTTATCGATTATCGAGGGCCAACGAATGATTTAGGTGTCGTACTTGGTTTTATCTACAAATTGTATATAGCTAAGTTTCTAGCCTTTGTAGAGCCTCTAACAAGTTTGTCTTGTGTTAGTGTTTTTGCTTTTGTAAAGTGAAATATTATGTTCAAGTATTTACCAATTTAAGTTACTGTGTTAAAATATTTTAAAATTGGGTCTCCCTCTTCTTGTATGCCGGCGCCGCCAACACGACCCCCCAATGAATCGCTCTCCCATCCACGTCATCTACTCGCTTCTCCACCGTTCTCGGAGTAGCTAGAGTGGATTTCAGTTACACAAAATAGACAACATTATACGTCCACGTCGCATGTCATTTGCAAAACATTATACGTCCACGTCGCATGTCATTTGCGGAACATTACAAGTCCATGTCCACATTATTCTTAGAAGACACATATCATCTCGAAGCGCCATGAGACTTTATAGTCCAATCATTTTATTTTAAGTGGCAAATTTGCATGTCCCAGTGCCATGTGAACCCAATTAATATAGTTGATTTGAATACCCCATATCCACTTAGTCCAAACTTTAAGTTAGAAGAATATGAGAAACCATGGGCCCTTGCATGTTCCTTGACCCAATTAATATAGTTGACAACTTTAGGGCAGATGAATCTCTTACATGGTCCATCACCTATTTGTCCTCACTCTAGACATAATTGTGATGATGAAGAGATTGTTTGTCACTTACGCCAAATACCAATAGCACATGATTATTTAACAAGTCTTCCTAACAAACTACTTATCCCCATGTGGGTCATTCATACATTGATGGGGATGATGACAACTCACCTATGACCATCCATCATATCTTGTGGTGTTTGTCATTCATACATTGATGGGGATGATGACAACTCACCTATAGCCATCCATCATATCTTGTGGTGTTTGTCATTCATACATTGATGGGGATGATGACAACTCACCTATGGCCATCCATCATATCTTGTGGTGTTTGCCATTGATATACAAGCATTCATTCATGCATGTTGGCTTGAACCTCCAACTCTTTCTCTAATGAAGACGTGTGTATCCACTACATGTTGTAATATTCATTAAACATTACATTTTTTATGATGATGGTTCTTCTATGTTTTATTGATGATGAATATTCACTGCAATCGAATTTGAATTATCGGATATTATAAAAATAAGAAATTATTTGGTTTGAAGTAAGAAATTATTTGGTTTGCATTAGAATCTTAATCTTATTTATGTGTTAGAAAAAGTTAAGAGAAATATTCTTAAATCACCATAGTTTTGATGAGTAAGAAGTTAGGAAGGTCGGTATTGTAACAAATATTTTGAAATTTTGATTTAATGTGGGTGTATGAAAGATATTCTAAGAGAAAGTGTTTTTCATCTTTAACCGTCTTAGTGTCACAAAGATGACGAATTCTTTCGACCTGTGATGTTTTAGGAATTGTCCAATACCTCGTTTCACTATGGAGCTCATGAGAATTTGTTCTTATTTTAGCAATGTTGATTTTCTTCTTTATGGTAGTCAAAACAGAGAGAACTTTTGATCTTCTAGATTATGGTTGATCACATCCTTATAATATCTTAATTTTATTTGATCCTCTAATTCTTTATTGCACCACAATTTTTCCTTAAATTTAGATGTAATGATATTTTTAATATTATCGTTATTTTGCAAAGTGACCTTTGTTGGAAACATGCCAACGAATTTCCTTATGCGGTCACATGCACTTGCACGCAGATATGTTAATGCACATGCATGCAATCTATTTATGAGTTGTTTGTGTAACTATGTGATTTATTCATGATCAGTGTGTGTAATTGAGTGATAGATGTTATATATACGAGCATACCCATAGAGGTGTGAGTGCAATGTGTAGTGAGTGTGTGAGAGAAAGACACAATACTGAGGTGTTGTGTGTATGAGAGGAGAGGATGGTTGTATGTCTGGATTGGCTATCGTAATTCTCCCTTAAACAAAAGAATATCATTGTCATGTTTTTTTCCCTCATCGGGTTTCCACATAAATCACTGTGTCAATTGTGAGTTTTTTGTTCTTGGTTTAATGTGTGTTTGATCTTGTGCGTTTATGCTATGTTTTTCTTCCACTTCCCAACAAGTGGTATCAAAGTAGGATGAGTTGGTGTTGCAGGTGAGCCAAGGAGAATTATGTGCAGGTCTCATGTGAGCACAAGAAGACGTGACTGAAGAAGGCATGATTGAGTGAGTATCAAGTCATCGTCGCTCCCTAGGCAATGATTGTGTGAGTATGTGGTCACAACTGTGTGGTTTAACACAACATATGTCGTTGATTATGACACTGTTGTGGGAGCTCCTTTGTCTGAGGAAATGAGGAGAAGATCCAGTAAAGAAACCTCAACAATAGAAGCAATGGTGGTCAGAGGTTGATCTACAGAAGGAGGGCAAGATCAGAAAGGTACAACCAGGTCTAAGTCAAAAGACAGTAAGGGTAAGGCAAAATGTTGGTTTTATGGCAAATTTGGGCATCTCAAGAAGGATTGTTGGAAACAACAACAAGCATCCAAAGAGGACTTCACAAAAGAAGCAAATTCAACTACAAGTATGGTTGATGAAGTTTTGTTTGTCTGTTGTGTCTCTCCACCTGTGTTCACATAGAAGGTGCAGGGAGATGATGGTTGAATCATCGTGAAATAATAATAATAATAATAATAATAATAATAATAATTGTATTTACTGTGGAGTTGT
>ML781031.1:447166-492490 GCA_009831015.1 Picea engelmannii | reverse complement strand
TATGTTTATAGGTCAAAGAGGGTGGTTTTTCGGGTCCATGTGTTTTGGGTATCCCGTGGTATTGTGTCCATGGATTGCATGTAATGAAGCCTATAAAAGGCTTGGTGAACTCCATCATAAATGGGTCTGGAGGTAAGCGATGAAGGCTTACTTGGCCGACTTGGTCAGATTTGGTCAAGGATGTTCAAATGCAAAGTTCAAGGTGGAACAGTGTGTCCAGTTTAGAAAGGTGGGTCTATACAAATGTTGATGTGTTGGCAGGTCAATCAAGTGTTTGAGAATATATGATGAAGGTAAGTTCATATCCATGAACTTAGAAAGTATTGCAAGGAAGCTGGGATCAAATAGGCATGTTCAGTAATGCCATGTTGCAACAATAGTTGTGGACAAAAGCAGTTGTGCTATTTGGTAACTCGGTCACCATCAGTTGCAAAAGACAGGAAGATTCAGGAAGAGGTATGAACATGTCATTTGGTAATTACTCAAATTTGAAATTATTTGGTTGTGATGCTTATGGTTTTTTATCAGCTTTCTAAGTAGGACATAGATCAAACAAGTAGATCTTGATATGGTGATGATGTTAAGGGGTGCAGACTATGGGATCCTACTATCCACAAAATCATCATGGACAGAGATGTAGTGTTTTATGAATATCCTTTATAAAATCAAACATAGTAAAATATGAAAGGTTCAAAGCATGGCTAGTAGCAGAAAGGTATTGATTTCCATGAAATTTTCTCACCAGTTGTTAAAATCTTGATTATATTCATGGTGTGTTAGCATTGGTTGTGATAGTACAACTAGATGTTAAAATTGTTTTACATGGAGTTTTTTTGGATAAGGGGATGTATATGGAACAACTAGAATGGTTAGTTTAGAATCGCAACAAGAGATTTGTTTGCATACTCAAAAATCATTGTATGGCTTGAAGCATGCTAGGAAAATGGTACAAGATGTTTGATTCCTTCATGGTGAGCCAAATTTTACAAGAAGTGAGTATAAACATTGTGTTTATGGTATATTCATTATCTTGGTGTTATATGTTATGCTTGTTGCAAGCACAAACATGGTTGAGGTCAACAGGTTAGCTCAGTTGGTTAGGATGTTTGTTATGAAGGATCTAGGAGCAGCAAAATAAATCTTGGGCATGGAAATGCAAAGAGATAGGAAATGTGGTAAGCTTAGTTATCACAACAAAATTATGTGGTGGAGATACTCAGGAAATTCAGTATGAATAATGTGAAACTGGTAAAATTCCTTTGGCTTTCCATTATAAGTTCTCTTCAGGTTTATGTCCTAATTGATGAAGAAGAAAAGGGTTATATGTCTCGAGTATTATATGCTAGTAGGAAGTTTGATGATTGCGATGGAGAAATGGCCAACATTTCACATGCAGTTGGTGTTTTCAGTAGACACATGGCAAAACTAGGTGAAGATCATGGAAATGGGTGCTTCAAACACAGAAGCACGAGTATCACCTACAATGGTTGCAGTGATTTGGTCTATGGTTATGATTCATGAGATTTGGACAAGTGCATTGGTCCATTAGATAGGCTACTGATGGAGACAAAATGGTCCATGCTGGAGTGAATCGTGAAGGCATGTTCACATAACAATATTGTCAGAGAAGTTGCGGAGTTGTGATGGTGTTTGGCTTCTCTTGGCTTGCAGAAAAGGTGATGAATTAATTAAGGCCATGATATATCAGGTAAATTGTTGTCAAGGTGGATATTGTTGGAAACATGCCAACGAATTTCCTCATGCGGTCACATGCACATGCATGCAGCTATGCTAATGTGCATGCATGCAATCTATTTATGAACTGTTCATGTAACTATGTGATCTATTCATGATCAATCTGTGTAACTGACAGATAGATGTTATATATACGAGCATACCCATAGAGGTGTGAGTACAATGTGTAGTGAGTGTGTGAGAGAAAGACACAATACTGAGGTGTTGTGTGTATGAGAGGAGAGGATGGTTGTATGCTTGGGTTGGCTATTGTAATTCTCCCTTGAATAAAAGAATATCGGTTATCATTGTCGTGGTTTTTTTTCCTTATTGAGTTTCCACATAAATCACTGTGTCAATTGTGAGTTTGTTGTTCTTGGTTTAATGCATGTTTGATCTTGCTCATTTATGCTCTGTTTTGCTTTCGTTGCCCAACAACCTTTTCCTTGATTCCCAAATTATTTAGCCAAGACTTGGAATTCTTATGTCAACCCTACTTGAGCCGCAGATGGTTTTGATTGGAGTTTTAAGCAAACTTAGGAAGACTTTTGTCTTCCATGTTGTTTATCTTGTTCTTGTACATTAGGTACCATGCGATAGTTGTGCTCTCAATGGGGGAAATACTCGCTTCAATGATGAGGATAGGATAGGGCGTATTGATCCAAAATGGATTTGAACAAGCGAGTGGTTGTAAGACTTAGTACTTTCAAGTTAATTCAATGATTAATGAAGGTTAGATAAGCTATGAAAGACAATGTAAATATTAAAGTAAATAAGACAAGAAAAAAAAATTAAAAAAAATGAAAAGGAAAAATAATAATAGGAGAAAAAAGACTAATGAATGGGAAATGAAAGGTCATGCATGTTTACCTTCCCATTATCCCAACTCTCCTTATTTCTTACGTTATTTTCACTTTGAAAGGGTCTTTTTGGCCAAGGAGAGGAGGATGGATAGAGAGCCATGAACAACATTGTAGCCAGAGATTGCTGACATGAAAAACTAAGCAACCATTAAGCTAGTTTTCCCATTTGGGTTCTGAGGGTAAATATGGTGTCCATTGTGCCTTGAATGTTTGATATTTCTTTGTGTTTTTGAGAAAAAATGTGTGAGTTAGTGGAATCTCTTCTCTCTATTTAAATTGATGTCTGTAGTTGAATTAATGATTTAATGGTGAATTCCCAACAACGATTGTAATTCTTTCACTCAGAATTCCATTCTCCATTGAAATTGTAATGAATGGTAACAACTTTGGAATGAATACCATCTATCCATAGCTCAAATCAAATCAATGGTGGATAACTACTAGTTGTTGGCCATTGTTTCTATTTCCAGTACCTTGTAACTATAAATTCTCTCTCCATTCAAATTGTTGTCTCTTACTAAGGTTGTGCACATCTCCAGTAGCATGTAAGATATTGTGGGATGCCACACACAAGATGTATGCAACTGTATGACACCTATAGGTAGTTGTTGGTGGGTTGTGCATTGGTATTTTAAGATTGTTGGCATCCCCACCTTTCTTTACTCCTGTGACAATTGAGTACTTGGGTGGTGAAATCTACAGGACCCTCAATATAGCCTGTGAATTATGTTTTCTATGTAGTACTAGCTTATATTTCCCTTTTCCATTACTTCTCAAGTTCTAAAAAGAGCTACAAAATTACCAAGTTTGGTTTCAAGGTCATTTCAATTGCACTGTATTATATATTGACCTATCTTCCAACTATTTTTATGCTCTGAAACATATGTTATTGTTTGAAGGTAGGGAACTTGTTGGGTGTTGGATGATCCTTCTTGAGTCTAAGGAAGGGTTTATTGTCTTTATGGTGCTGGAGTAAAACACATAATAAACATTATTGTCCTTTTGTTAATGATATAGCATATCCCTTTGGATGTTGGAGGATAAATACATATATGCATGCATTTCTTCTAATTCTCATGCATGTTTGATGGTAAAGAAAATGATCTCATTAGATACTTTTGTATACAAAGAATGAAGATCGTGAATCAAGCGATAGATTCTAAAATGAATCAAATGCAGAGGAAGCAAATTTTGTGAGGAAACTCAAGAAAGGATACCAAAAATATAAAGGTAAGATGCCCTTCAAATGCTTTAACTGTGGAAAAGTGGGACATTTTTCTGCTAAGTGTCCATATGTGGAAATTGAAAGTAGTGATGATGAAGAAGAGAATAACATTAAGAAAGAGAGAAAACCTCATCCAAAGGGTAAGCATGAAAAGAAGAAAAATGTCCACAGGCAAAATACAAGTCTTTACTCCTAAGAGGAAAGTAGCTCATTTGGAGAGAGCAATGAATGTATGTCCGATAGTGAAAGAGAAGAAACTCTTTTCATGGCCATAGAAACAAATATTGATGAAGACAAAGGGAAAGAAACAAGGGATTCAAAAGAAGAAGGAAATGTCAAAATAGATGGAGAAGCAGATCTTGAATAAGAACTCATGTATGCCTTAAGTGAAATAAAGAAGCTTAGGAAAAATAATTTGAAACAAACAGAGTAACTAAAAACATATAAAGAAGATGATCATGATTCAAAAGAAAAAATGTCACAAATCCTTGAAAAAATAGAAAATACTATCATGAACCTAAAGGTTCAATTAGAAGAAATAATAAGGATGGAAGAAGTGGTGAGAATCCAACCGCGAAAAAATGAAGAAAATTGCGAAGAGCTAGAATTTGAAATTGTTTCCTTAAGAAAGGAAGTGGAGAAATCAACTATTAAGTTGAATAGAAGCTTGAAGTTTGAAAAAAGTACTGAAATCTTAGATGATATGATCAATTGTCAAAGGTATCCATTCATTAAGACTGGCATTGGATATGATGTTGTTATTTCCTCCCTACCTAAACCTAGCCTTACTGCAACCAGGGAAGTTTTATTTATTGCAGGTGGAGTTCAGACTATTTTCCAAGAAGAGAAACCAACTATTGATTGTGCCAAATAGTTTGATGAGTTTCCTATTCCTTACATGACATTATTTGAGCATACAAAAGACATTGCTTCCAATATCATGGGTTATTATACTCTTGTAGGTGAACTTGAGTTTGAGCCTACTTCCTCTGATCAACCAATGCAAAAATCTATGCCCTATCATCATCATCACCATAAAAATCAAAGGAATGACAATCATGCTTTCAGATCTTTGCAGAAGAGATGTGAAATACATAATTATGGAGCAATGTTGACTACTAGGATAGATTGTGGTTGGATTTATGGATGGTCATGGAATCATTTGACTAGATGTTTGAGGACTTCATATTATTAAGTATCATCGGCTATACATTTGTGCAATGTTATTGTTACTTACTAATGATTTCCTTGGAAGTGGTCGACCGAGGATCGGCGTGACATGAGAATTGGCTCGAGTTTCAGATGAGTTCTTAAGGAGAAGCACAAGTTCAAGGGAGAATCCATTTTCCATTGATGTCAAAGGGAGAGAGTTGTAGACAGGGGGATAATTCTCTCTATTCATGGGAGATTTGCAGATAGAGGGATAATTATTTCTATGCATGGTGGACTATGTGTTTCATTGCAGTATTGTCATCAATGAAAAATGGGGAGATTGTTGGAATTATTGTCATTAATGTCATATTATGACATCACAATACACACAACATTTCCAAGATTGAATCTCTCTCTCTCTCTCTCTCTCTCTCTCTCTCTCTCTCTCTCTCTCTCTCTCTCTCTCTCTATATATATATATATATATATATATATATATATTAAAAAAGGGGTGCATGTGAAAAAGTAAAAAGTGAAATGGTGGTTTCAAACCCATGGGTTTGGGATATTTTCCCATGGTATTAAAAAATTATTATTTAATTAAGGGACATGTCTCTTCATAAAGGGTTATGAAAAAGTATAAAAAGAGAAAGCATTGAGAGAAAGTATGTGTGTGAAAAATGGATTAGCAAAGATTGAATTGCAAAATCAGTTTCAAGTCATCTTGGCATTTTCGTGATAATGTTTTTTATAGGACATTTCAGACCTTGAAATTTGGAAGAGATGGATGAGAGATTTTGGTGTACATGTTGGGAGGCCTCATGGCCCTTGTAATATTCATCATATATCATACATTAGGCATAAGGAATTAAGTAAACATATATGTAATAAAGGGATAAATGCATAAACACATGATTAGTTGGAGTGGGTTAAATTGCTCCAACCATTTATCCTATGTATATATACTCATTAAGATGGAATCAAAAGGCGGTTGGTTAACCTTCCCACAAATAATTCTTGAGTATTCTGTGTGTCTTGATGTGTTTTCCCTAATGTAGTCTCCTCTTGAATGAATACTCTGATTTTGTAGACTACAACACTTTGGTTCTGTTGCCATCTCACTTGATCTAGGACATGATATATTTGGTCAAGAAGTCCGTGGATGCTGCTCTCTTTTGAGTGCTCATGGATGTTGGTAGCTACTGCGCAACAAGCTTGAACAAAAATTTGAAAAAGATAGTAAGATAAGGAATATATGCAAGTTCATAATTTTTTTTGTTGAGCACTAAGATGCACTCTTGGAGAAGCCCTTAAGAAGTTGCACTACAAGATATAAAAAGTTAAGCATGCTAGATTTAAAAATAATACATGTAATGTGCAATAAGAGAAAGTTAGATTTTAATAAATATTCTCCATGTTGATGCTTTATGAATATGTTGTTGATGCTGAAATGCCATGGCTGTTACTATTTGTATATCTACATATTCTACTCGACTTACTTCAATTTAATAATAAATATTGCCTACGTGCCAAAAATAAAAGATCACTAATGTGGCTTGAAGACTTTTGTGATCGATTGTTGACACGTGTTTTTTAATCTTATAATGGGTAATGTGATTTAACCACCCAAGGTATGTTATCTCCTTGTGAAAATAGAGATGTTGGGAGGAATTTACTTGTGGACCATTCTCGGAGTGAGATGTTCTTTCATGAATTAACAGATTGTGCTCTCATATGTCCTTTCAAATTTCAATTCAGTACAATGATGCCTCCCTTGGAACGATCTATTCATATCCGTGTTGGTTCATACTTCTTGGATATTTGGTTTTGATTGATGTTGTTGGATAGTTCATTTTCATTGATATCAACAAATTTGGTTGTCATTGATGTCAACATATGTAATGGGTGCATTTGAATAAGTCTACAAGAATCCCCATAAGTGTGGTCATGAAGCCTGAAGTTGTTTGAGGAATAAGGACAATGTAAATGCAGATAGCACACTCATATATGGATAGTCCTCGTCATGTCATTTCCAATGGGAGGTGGTACCTCATGTAGTTCCTCAAAGTTGAGGAGTTATGAGGTCATGAAGTTGGAAGTCCCAAAGAATGGCTAAGAAGCCCCTAAACAATTACAAGTCATTAACTAAAGGGTAATGTAGTTGTAACAAGAAAACATAGGTTTCCCCTAAAGTTAAGGAAAGAAGTCACTTGGAAAAGTATAAATACACCACAATAAATCTCTCATTTTTACATTCACTTATACAAGTTTAATGAATATATTCTATGTGAGCAAGTGATCTATTGGAGAATATGAACAACATATATGAGGAAGTGAAAGAGTTAGGAGTGATAAAGTTTTGGGATTACAGAGGAGAGTGAGGGTTTTATGTAAAACTCTAATTTGGATGACCCCCGCGGGTCAGGCTACTAGTGTCCTGGGTGGCACCCTCGCGTGTTGTGTGAAACTTGTCCTGCGAGGCCCTACATGATGCATGGGTTAGTCCTACGAGGCTAAACTATATCTAAAGGAGGATGCCAGTGCCAGGTTTTTTAGATAAGGAAGAGATACATGTATGAAATCTCATGTATCAGGTCAACTACAGGTCTAAAGGTACGTTATTCTATGTGCTTTAAGGTTTTCATCTTGGAAGGTTGTCACATGCTTGAGGCATGTCTATGTGATTTTTGGTATATGCCTTGAGGAACATCTTGGTTACTTGGCATATGGTTTGTGCTTGAGGATTATCATGAGTGATACGACACATGCTTGATGGTATGTTTTTGTATATAATTTATGGTTGTTGGCACATGGTTTGAGGTACATTTTGGTTACATGTTGGGGATGTTATGGTCATGATTTTGGTATCTTGTTGAGGCATTGGTATATGCTTGAAGCACATATTGGTGCATGGTGTGAGGCATATTCTTGGAACATGTATGATGTGCATTTCTTGGTGACATTGATGCATGTTTGAGGCACATCTTGATGATTTTATGGCACATGTTTGAGGTACATGCATTGGATATTGTGGAACATTCTTGAGGCATTTCTTGGTGATGGTTGATGTACATGGTATGGTACAAGTTTGGTACATGGTTTATGTACATGGTATGGTATAGGTTGATGTACATGGTATGGTAAATGTTGATGTACATGGTTTATGTACGTGGTATGGTATAGGTTTTGGTACATGGTTGATGATTGATGTACATGGTTGATGGTTGATGTACATGGTTTGGTGAAGGTTTTGGATCTGGTTACAGTTGGTTGATGATAGTATACCAGTGACAGAGACAATGAAAGAGATAGTGACATGTTGGATGATTTATTGATCATCAATTACATGTTGATGTGATAGTGACAGGTTGATGTATCAAAGACAATGAAAGTTACAGGTTGATTAGTGGTAGTGACAGTGAGTCTACACTTATAATTGAAGGTGACATGATGAGGCAAGGAAAGGGGGTTGTAGCCTCCTTGCAGTTGTTGTTGGAGAACTCAGGGAGTTGGAGCTTCCTTCAAGTTGGGGGAGTTGTAGCCTCCTTCTAGTTGGTGTCGGATAACACAGAGAGTTGGATATTCCTTCAGGTTGGCTCTTGTAAATCAGGGGGTTGTAGCCTCCTTCTAGTTGTAGCTAGAGAATTCAGGGAGTTTTAGCTTCCTTCAAGTTGGTTCTTGTAAATCAGGGGGTTATTGCCTCCTTCCATTTGGTGTTGAAGAATTTGGAAGTCGGTGCATCCTATTAATATATTCTTGATATATATAAGAAATCATTTAGTGGCTTTCTCCCATTTGGCTTTACACGTAAATTATGGTGTACTGTGTATTTGATGTGATATTGTTGATTGGTACTATTTATGATGCAATGATGCATAAGTGATAAACTATTGAATATTGTTTATAAAGTTGAATTTTATATATACTATGATTGAAAGTGGTAAAAAGTGCTCATACTAATTCATCCCCCCCTCTCAGTATTCCAACAATTGGTATCATAGTAGGTCCTTCAAGAAAACAATTTAACCACTAGAAGGTAGATAATAGATTCCAAAAATAATGGAACGTTAGGATTCATGAAGTGCACAGTAAATGGAGCACCAATATTTGATGGTCAGATTGGTCTGAGCTATGAAATATGGAGCAACATGATGAAAGTATTTTTATAGACCCATGGGTATGATGTTTGAAAATCGGTTGTATCAGGATACACTGCTACAAATAAACCTCTGAAGACTGTGGCCAAGAAGGAATTGAAAAGGAACAACAAAATAGCAATGAATTTCATTCAGGAAGGATTATGTGATTTAGTTAAAGACAAAGTGGGAAAATGTTCATTAGCCAAATAAATTTGGGATAATATACATAATTTAAATACTTTAAGGAATCCCATTCTATCACAGATCCAAAACATGCTAATAAAAATAAAGAAGATGCTAAAGAAGAACAAGAAGAAATATTCTCTTCATGTCAGACATATTTAGAAGAAGAATATTGTGAAGAAGGCATAGTAAACCTTGAAGCATAATTAATCAATTCTTTAGACGTTCTGACAAAATAAAGAAGGAAGAACAAGTCACTCAAGGAAGAATTGATCGAGCTAAAGAATGGGTCTCAAAATCCTAACGCTGAAGAATTCCAACAAATGATTACAAACCTAAAATTCCAAATAGAAGAAGCCATAAGGATTGAAGAAGCATGCAATAGTCAGTCGGAAGAAAAACAATTTTTGGAAGCCAAAATAGTAGCACAAAGAAAGGAAGCAAAAAAGATAGAAAATATTTTCACTAGCCATCTCAAGGAAAGATCTGAGGACTTAAATAAGCTTAAAGCAGAATTCAATCAACAAGAAAGAAGACTTGAAGAAGAATTTGTCTCTTTGAAGACCGAACTTGAAGAAGCAAAGAGAAAGGAAGAAGTCATGAATATTTGGATGATGAATAAAGAAGAAGAATGCGAGAAGCTTGAAGAAGAAGTTGTTAAATTAAGATTTAAAGTTGTCAAGCTCCACAAGAATATTGAAGAGAGAGGAAACTCCATATCATCAGTAAAGAAATATGAAGAGAAATGTTACAAGATAATTGAAAGCAATAATGAAGAGAAGGATAAGAGTTATGCATAAGTCATCAAAGACTCTATTAAGAAGGAAGAATGCAAACCCTCAAAGGAGAGCATTCCATAAATGAACAAAACACAAGAAGAAGATTATTTGAGACAAATATCAAAGAAGACCCTCCACTTTTAGGTATCAAAGAAGCATCAATCATAATGAAGGAAACAACGGAAGAGAAGATCACGATTAGGCAACGCATGAATTCAGAAGGACTACATCACAAAGAAGATCATTCATTCCTAGGTATCAAAATTTCTTTTATGGTCATTGTTTTAATTGTACTAACTTTGGACACAAAGTAGTAGATTGCAGAGCTTATCGAAGAAATGGTCAAGCAAGAAATGTATATGTGTTCCTACACAATATTGAATGATATAATATCATAACTATGGACATATAGCTTGTGATTGTAGAAGCATGATGGATACCTCCATGAAGTAAAACACTAATATCAGATGAAAGAAGGTTTGGAAAAGAAAGAAAAAACAAGTGAGTAAAGAGCAGGTAAATGAAGAACAGGTCCTAGATGATGATAAGTCTATAGGCAAAGTGGAAGATGTCAGAATTCAAGAAAATGATGAAGAGGAAGATGTCATATTTCAGATGATAGAAGAGAAAGATTACTACACATCAGAGAGGATATTTTTCTAAGCCATTCGGCTTGGAGACTCCCACTAAATATGAATATTGAATAGGGGGAGTCTAAGAAATAACTCAACAACAGATCAGAGACCTATTTTTTGAGTAGTCTAAAGTTTTTGAATATTTTGGGAAAGTAGTTTCAGAATGGTTTGATGACATAAGTGAAAAATGTCTTGTGACAATTTAATTGTTTGAGGAGTATCTTTCATAATACAATACCATGCATGTATCAGCTGAAAAATTACGAAGAATATCAGTGACACACTTTTTAGGAAAAGATTCATGATTCCAGGCATGTATTCAGAGAGTGATATATTTAGTACAAATTATTGCAAACATGTAGAGTTTAATTTGAAGATTAAATAGACATATTGAGCAACAAGGAATATGCTGTGATCAATTGTAGCAAATGGGTCAACATTGTGTATAGTTAATTAGCAAAGTCAAGGATAGTTTCATGGCATATGGAAAAATATGGATTCATGAGAAATTTAATATAGAGTAAAAATAATATGCATAAATGTAGATGAAATCATATTAACAATTGGAATTGGTGGAGTCAGTTGACAAGTGGAATCAGTTAGTCACGGGAAGAAAAGCAGTGAAAAGCACAACAAAACAGGGAAGAGACACCATCAATAGAAGCTATATCATTAGAGGAAAGTATGGTCATTGATACGAACTTGACAAGCCATGAAGACTTGAAGTTAAGTAAATTTGAATTCTTGAAGAGAAACTGTCAGCATAAGTTATATCATCAGAGGAAAGTATGGTCATTGATATGAACTTGACAAGACATGAAGACTTGAAGTCAAGTAACTTTGAATGCTTTTTATATATGTTAGTGAATTAAAAAAGGGAGAACCAATGGACAAGAAACACCCAAAGAGAAGAAAAAAATCATATGGAGGAAGTCCCATATTGATTTACATGGATATCTTGCAGAGAAGTCAATGGGAGAAAAATTGTTAGAGAAAGAGATCAAGAAAGAAGGATCATAAGCATGCAGATAGGGGGAACACATGAATTCATAGAAAGATTGTTCAGAGAATTGATACATGTTGGTTGTGGAGCCTGATTATATTCCTATTTCATAGGCCTTTGTTTTTAGCCGTGTTTATATCCCATGAATACTGTACACCCCTCCATGCCAGGGGGGGTTGCAGGGGGGGATTTCCCCCCTGCAGGGTCCGGGGGAAAGCAGGCCCTCAAAGGAAAAATTTCCTTGTAAATGTATACTGTAATTTCATAGTAAATATGGACTGCTCATTATAAGGTCACATATCTAATGGTAGAAGTTATGTTAGGGTTTTTTTCCCTAGAAGGAAATCCTCTTTTATGAGGGAAATGTATTGCGGCTATGCATCATTGCGAATATTGTATTATGAGAGAGGAGAATTTGAGCAAAGAAGAGGAAGTTACAACGAGTGTGTTGTAGGTTGTATCCCTTCATTTGCTAGATAATGAAAAGGAAGGACCTGACAATTTCTCTGGTGGACGTAGTCCACACTGGGTGAACCACGTATATCTGTGTCTCTATTGTATTGTGTATCTTCTATGTTTTATTTCCTCATTTGTTTTTATTTTACTGCTGCGCGATCCTATTTTTATAAAAACTAGTATAAGAGATAAATGTAACTCGCAAGAAAAGAGGTTTCCTGGTTCGAGTGGGAGTAATGGCGGAAGATGGAAAGTTTAGGTTCGAGAAATTTAACGGCCAAAACTAGTAGTTATGGAAGATGTAGATGGAAGATTGTTTATATTAGAAGGATCTATTCCTACCACTGGGTGGAATAGAAAATAATTCGATGACCATGAAGGACAAAGAATGGGAAGTTCTTGACAAAAAGGCATTAGGAACGATACGATTGAGCTTGGCAACATCGATGACTTTCAATATTTAGAAAGAAAAGACAATGAAGGAGATAATGGATGCATTGTCTAAACTGTATGAAAACCCTCAACATCCAATAAGGTATTTATAATGAACAGATTATTTAATATGAATATGTCAGAAGGTGGGTCTCTTGCAAATCATTTAAATGAATTTAATATGGTTACCAATCAACTAAGTTCTGTAAAAGTGGACTTTGATGATGAGGTAAGGGCTATTCTAATCTTGTGCTCATTGCCAGAAAGTTATAATGACTTAGTCATGGTTGTAAGTAACTCTATATCTGGTTCAAACACTTTAAAATTTGATGATGTTGTTGGTGTTATCCTTAGTGAGGAAATGCAATAGAAAAGAACATGTGAGACATCAGGTAATGCATTAAACATGGAGAACAGGGGAAGACAAAAGGATAGAGGAAAGGGATCAGGGAACCATGAGAATTATAGGAAGGGAAGATCCAAATCTAGACTGGGAAAGATAGAGTGCTAGAATTGTGGGAAGAAAGGACATATGAAGAAATACTGCAGAGCTCCAAAGAAACAAAGAGATGGACAATATGAGAAAAATCAGGAAGCAAATGTAATAGGTGATGTGTTACAAGATGATTTGATTCTTTCTGTAGATAATATTTTTGAGTTTTGGGTAGTAGATTCAGGGGATTCATTTCATGCCACACCCCATAGGGAACATTTTCTATATTATGTTCAAGGTGATTTTGGAGAAGTTCACTTGGGTGATGATTCACCATGAAAAATTGTTGGAATGGGAAAGGTAAAAATAAAGAAAAGGAATGGAAACTAGTGGTTTTTGAAAGAGGTAAGACATGTTTCAGATCTAAGGAAAAATATTATTTCAACATGGAAGTTGGAAAGTGAAGGTTGTATATCCATATTTATAGATAAGGTGTGGAAGGTCATCAAAGGATCACTGGTGATAGAAAAAGGAGAGAAGGTAGGCACATTGTATTTATGTACTGGTAATACTAAATCTTTTGTCTCTTTAGATTCTACATGAGTGGATACAAAACTATGAATCATAGGCTGGGAAACATGAGTGAGAAGGGGATGCAGATACTTCACAAAATAAACTTGTTTCTAGATCTTAAACAAATTGATTTGGATTTATGTGAGCATTGTGTTTATGGAAAATAGAAGAGAGTCATATTTCTCAAAGTTGGAAAAGAAAAGAAGAGTGAAAGGTTAGAGCTTGTGCATACAGATGTATGGGGACCAACTCAGGTATCATCTTCTGGTGGCTCTCATTATTATGTTACTTTTATTGATGATGCAACTAGAAAAACTTGGGACGTTTATTGCATTCGACAAAAATATGATGTTTTTGATACTTTTAAGAAATGAAAAGATTTGGTTGAGAATGAGACAGGAAAAAGGTTGAAGAGTCTTAGATAAAAAAATGGAGGTGAATATTGCATCAATGATTTTGATGATTATTGTTCGTACCATGGGATTCGTAGAGAGAAGACATTTCCATGAACACCACAAGAAAATGGTGTGTCAAAAAGGATAAACAAGACAATCATGGAGCGTGCAAGGAGTATGATATTGCATGTTGGTTTGCCCTTATAGTTATAGGCAGATGTTGTAGATACTATTGTTTACTTAATAAACAAAGGACCTTCAAGATATTTGGATGGTGGAATTCCAAAGGAGGCATGGATAGGTAAAAAGGTAAACTATTCTTTTTTGAATATTTTTAGTTGTGAAGCATTTGTTCATATTGATAAAGAAAATAGAACAAAGCTTGAGGAAAAATCCAAGAAGTATACCTGTATTTGATATAGTGTTAATGATTTTGGTTATCGCTTATGGGATTATGAAAATTAAAAATCATTAGGAGTAGAGATGTCATATTCAACAAGAAGGTCATGTACAAAGATTAGTTGCAGGGAAAGAAGAAAGAAAAATAAAAACCATAATACAAAGTGATTGATGAGATCATTGAAAAAGAAATTCCAAAGGTGATAGAAAATCAAAATGTACAACAACAGGAGAAACATGTACCTCAAACTCATGCAAGTGTTGTTAGAAGATCTACCAGGTTAAGTAGATCCCCTGAATGATACTCTCCTTCATTGTATTATTTATTTTTGACTAATTCTGGTGAACCAGAGTGTTATGAAGAGGCAATGAAGATAGACACTAAAAAGAAGTGGGAGAAAGGCATGAAAGAGGAAATGGATTCCCTCGAAAATAACCAGACTTGGGATTTGGTTCACTTGCCTTGAGGAAAAAGAGCATTGCAGATTAAATGGGTTTACAAGTTGAAGGAAGAATATGGAGGCAGGAAGTGGTACAAGGATAGACTTGTTGTAAAGGGGTTTGCACAAAAGAAACATATATATTTTGATGAAATATTTTCTCTTGTTGTTAAAATGACTTCAATTAGGACTATTTTAAGTCTTGTGGTAGTAGAATTTTTACATCTTGAACAATTAGATGTAAAAAAAGCTTTTCTCCATGGGGATTTGGAGGAAGAGATTTATATGCAGCGGCCATAGGGGTATGCGCTCAAAGGGAATGAAAATTTGGAATGCAAGTTGAAGAAGAGATTGTATGGCCTAATTCAAGCTCCAAGGTAGTGGCATTTGAAGTTTGATAGGTTTATGACAAAACAAGGTTATAGAAGATGTCATTTTGATAATTGTGTTTATTTAAAAAAAAATAGAAAATGGAAGCTATATTATCTTGCTATTGTATGTAGATGACATGATTTTTGCAAGGTCTAATATGTGGGGTATAAATGTGCTGAAGAAGAAATTATCTAATTCATTTGCGATGAAGGATTTGGGTGTTGCAAATAAAATCCTCGGTATGAGAATAAAAAGAGATAGGAAAAATCACAATTTGACATTGTCTCAGGGTGAGTACATAGAGAAGGTGTTGGAGAGGTTTAGAATGCAGAATGAAAAACTAGTTAGTACACCTTTGGCCAGGAATTTCAAATTAGCCAAAGAAATGTGTCCCAAGACATAGGAGGAGATATAATGCATGTCAAGGGTCCCTTATTCATAAGCCTTTGACATATTGATGTATGCGATGGTTTGCACAAGACCATATATTGCACATGTAGTGGGAGTTGTGAGTAGGTATATGAACAATCCAGGTAAAGAACATTGGGAGGCAGTAAAGTATATTCTTGGGTATTTTAAATGTACTTCTACTCATGTATTATGTTTTGAAGGTTCAAACACTATTCCACAGGGATATGTTGATTCAGATATGGCAGGTGATAAAGATATCATGAGGAGCACCACAAGGTATGTTTTTATTGTAGGTGGAACAACAATAAGTTGGATTTCGAAACTACAAAAGGTTGTTTCAATTTCAACAACATAGGAGGAGTATGTTGCTGCTATAGAGGCTAGTAAAGAGATGATTTGGTTACAAAGGTTTATGGAGGAATTGGGAAAGAAGCAAGAGAATAGTAGGTTCTAATGAGACAACAAGAGTGCCATTCATCTTGCAAATAAATCATCCTTCCATTTGAAGACTAAGAATATACAACTCATGTACCATTTCATACGATCCATCTTGGAAGATGGACATTTGAAGTTGGAAAAGTTACACACTAGCCAAAATCCTGCAGACATGTTAACAAAGGGAGTAACCAGGGAGAAACTGAGTTCCTGCTCAATTTTAGTTGGTCTTCAAGCATGAAGGTGAAGATGAGAAATTTTCTAGGTACAAGGTGGAGTATACTCCAACAAGTACAACAACAATGGATTTGTTTTGATTAGTCTCCAAGTGGGAGATTGTTGGTTGTGGATCTTGATTATCTTTCTGTTTCATAGACCTTTGTTTTCAACTGTAGTTATAACCCATGAAGACTACACACCCCTGCATGTGGGGACGTTGTAGGGGGGGATTTCCCCCACTGTGGGGTCTGGGGGGCTCATTCCCTCGACTGGGGGGTCTGGGGGAAAGCGGGTCCCCAAAGGAAAAATTGTCTAGCAAATGTATATTGTAATTTCATAGTAAATCTGGACCATTCATTATAAGGTCACAGATATGATGATATAAGTTATGTCAAGGTATTTTTTCCCTAGAAGGAAGCCCTCTTTTATGAGAGAAATGTATTGCAGTTATGCATCATTGCAAATATTGTATTCTGAGAGAGGAGACTGTGAGAAAAGAAGAGGAAGTTACAATGGGTGTGTTGTAGGTTGTATCCCTTCATTTGCTAGATAATAAAAAGGAAGGACCTGACAATTTCTCTGGTGGACGTATCCCACACTGGGTGAACCGTGTATATTTGTGTCTCTATTTTATTGTGTATCTTCTGTTTTTTATTTTTGCATTTGTTTTTATTTTATTGCTTCACGATCCTGTTTTTCTAACAATACCAATAGGGGGAGTTACCCTTTTTTCCCATGATGTCAAAGGAGGAGAAAGAAAAATACCAGAAGAGAAAGATAAGAAGCATGAAGACAAATGGAGAATCCCAAAGGGGATATACCCTTTTTTGTTGATGTTAAAGGGGGAGAGAAACATGATGAGCATTGGTCATAGGCGGAGTATGAGTGTTTCCATCATGCCAAAGGGGGAGATTATTGGATATTTGGATGTCATTTATGTTGTTGGATAGTTGGTTGTCATTGATGTGAATAGACGTGGTTGTCATTGATGTCAATAGATGTGATGGGTGCATTTGAAGAAGTCTACAAGAAGCCCTAGAAGTGTGGTCATGAATTCCAAAGTTGTTTGAGGAATAAGAACATGAAGGATAGTGTAAATGTAGGTAGCACACTCATAGATGGATAGTCCTCCTCATGTAGTTTCCAATGGTATGTGGTACATCATGTAGTTCCTCACTGTTGAGGAGTTATGAGGTCATGAAGTTGGAAGCCTCGAAGAATGGATAAGAAGCCCCTAAATAGTTACAAGTCATTAACTCAATGGTAAAGTGGTTGTAATAAGAAAACATGGGTTAACCCTAAATTTAAGGAAATAAGTCACTTGGAAAAGTATAAATACAACAAAAGAAGTCTCTTGTAGCATCCCCATTATAATCCCCAGTTTAATTAATGCTTATGTGGATATAATATGTGGCTACGACCAATACTGATGTAATATGTGAATTATATTTCATTGTTTGAGAAATAAAAATGTGATGCCAAATGCTAAGGGGACATGGAAAGGAGATGAGGTTTGAATTAATCCACAAGATCTCGAGTGTATAGGATAATGGACAAGATGGGTCAAAGGGGGAATTACCCATGTATATTAATTTAAATCATTTTCCCTAAACTTTCTTATTGTATACAAACCTTCCACTTTTTCATTGAGTGTTCCTAAAGGCAATCATTGAATGCATGTAAGATGGTGGGTGTGAGTGGTCACATCCCAAATTTATTGGGCACATGGGGTTTGAGTACAATCAGCTTGGGGAAGAGTGTGAGTCAATAAAAGAAATCTGCAAGAGAGGAAATCCATATGGGTTGGGACATCAGTTCTTAGACATGAAGTTTTTGTGCATAAGAAAAGGAGAAAGCAAGAAAGAGAGCTTGGAGATGGTGAAACCATGAAGGGGGAATTCTAGAGCATAAATAGAGTGAATTGGAGCTGGAGAACTAAAGATCCAGGTTGTCAGGCCTGAATAGTGAACTCCTGTGTGAGTTTCACTAAAACAACAAGTGTTTGTTGTTGGTTTGTGATAGTTTTCCTAGCAGTAAGTTCCGTTGAGTTCCCAACTGAGAGATTCCTAGCTACCCGTGCTAGAGAGACCCTAATAAACGAATGGAAAATTCCTTGGGTTATCCCTGATAAATGGATGGTACATCCATTTAGTTATCCTTGATAAGTGAATGGTACATCCCTTAGGTTATCCCTGATAAACGAATGGTCCATTCCTTGGGTAGGGTAGGTCAGGAGGAAGAGAGAGATGGTAGAAAAATCGGGATAGTTGTAGGAGAATATCAGTTGGGTTATGAGTTTTATGAGATGCAAGTGGACTATGAAAGACCACCCTTTGTTTTGGATTACTAGCCTTGGCTCAGGGGTGACTATATGTTGATATTTGGAACAACTATTCTATGGTTGGGTGGAGCGTCCGTCCCAAGCAGCTGGTTGCCCGATTCTTGGTTAAATATAAGTGTTTTATATTGCACTGAGTTATTTACCCATGTTATTGTTGTGCATGAACCCTGCGTAAATGAGAATGACTTTTGTGCTGCTGTAATAAGTTTTTTAGTTGCATTTCATGTTAATTATTATCATTCTTTAGATGCATCTATTTTATGATTATAGACAATAGCTAAATTTGTTTTAAATTTGTAGTTGTAAGCTATAGGAAATCAGCTCATGGTAAAATAATTACATTAGTTAGTGTAAGTTTATTTTTTATGTGTATTATGCACCATAATGTTCCTCAATTGGGTTGGGGAACATGAAATTATGGTATTAGATCTGTAAAGAGAGAGTTTTTATGTGGTGTGGCCCTGCCATGGTGGATGGGTATGTTACAAAGTGGTATCAGAGCAAGGTTTTCAACGCTGAGCTTGGATGGGACAAGTTAGCAGAATACTGAAGAAAAAAATCATAGAGAATTAATTTCTAGAGTATGTCTGTAACTTGTTTTATTAAATTACTTTAGTAAAAATGAGAGAAATTTCATGGGTAATGTGAAGAATTGAGCCTCTTTGGAAAATTCAAACATAAGAAAAATCAGAAAAATTTGGGTATTTCTTTGTACGATGATGTCAACATGACGTGGAGACCACATGTAAGATGACATGGTAGAAGAAAGATGTGTACTGCCATGATGGCAAGTACATGTTGGATGGGATGACAATTGGTGGGTGATGTGGATCCGTGTGGTAGGCCAACTGTTAGTCTCATGAAACTGCAGTAAGATCTTGGAATTTGTCTAAGTGACAAGTTGCCACGAGTTCACGGTAATAGATGGAAAAAATAGTTAAGTATTGAGACTTCTCAGATGGACTTATGAAAGGAATGATACAATATTACGAGTCTGCATAGATGGAAATAAATGGTTAAGTTTTAAGACTTCTCAGACTGACTTATGAAAGGAAGGTTACAAGTTTATGATTCTGTGAGTCCGCAAGTCCTTGAGTCCATGAAGGAAAAAGAAGTTAAGTGTTGGTGGCAGGTGTTAGCACTCTGTAAATTTTGTTCAGATGACAGAAAAATGACAACGGTAACTGTTTCAACCGACTTTAGGTTGGATTCTGACCCTTCCAACCGAAGAGGGTTCTCTCATGCATATAGCTATTGCAAATACTCAAAAGATTTGTCAATGCACACACAGAAGTCAGATTTTGTAATAGGATAATTTTTAAAAGTGGTAGGACAAAACTAGAGGGTAGGGCCATTGGGCAATGGGCTCAATTCTTGAAATCATACGAAGATTTATAAGCTATGTATTCCATAGGGAACGGAGGAAAAATAGGTATGATGTTCAGCCAAATAAGTAATATGGGATGGTAGTGGAAGAGAAGGAAAAACCCACTATGACGGGAGGCGTCTAATTGGGAACGAATATCATGGTATATCTTTAGAAGAAGAAAATTAAAGGATGGATTCTAAAAATAGAGCAATCCAGGGTGAATTTTGAACCATGAACCAATAAACACATAACAAGTATAATCAATACGAGAAAAAGAACCAACAAGGTGAATTTTTTCTTTTTCTTAAAGATTATC
Source organism: Picea engelmannii (assembly GCA_009831015.1). Lineage (NCBI taxonomy): Eukaryota > Viridiplantae > Streptophyta > Pinopsida > Pinales > Pinaceae > Picea > Picea engelmannii. The sequence goes on along the minus strand of ML781031.1, from coordinate 472,186 downwards.
GCTAGCAGAAAAACACATTCATGAATATGAAATACAAGGAAACATACTGAACATCAACACCATGATGAATCTCAGATATCTAAGAAAACCTTCTCTGCTTATATTAAAATTCATAAAGAATCACAAAGTTTTTCTGCTACAAGGGCAGGCCCTTCTTTGGCTAGTCGAACCATTCCTTTTTCTTTTTAACAATATATATAGATAAATTACATACGAGACCCAAAAATGGATCATCTTCTCCAAGATTCAAAAATAGATATCGGTTAAAGAGGGAGTAACATACCAAAACTGAACTCATACTTTCTAGGTAACGTTACAAACAGGAAAAAAAAATATTTGAGATCTTTACCCTAAATGCCACCTATCTACAAAATCATAAGATTCCCTGAAATGAACTCGATTTAGCCTGTCATGAATTTTTCATTTTAATTTTTCAATCACTTCCTTTAACATGTTAAGCCAACTAGGTTGGTCTTCTTCTGTACCTTTAAATGTTCCATCTTCAACTTCCTCCTTCCGTTGATTTTTTCTTTTGCTCTTGCCATCTTGCGTGCAATGTCCATCTGCATATCCATTAATGATAAAGTATTTCATAATATGATTCAACCTAATTTATTCACCTGGTACTGGTTCATCCGCATATTTTGCATGAAATTTTGTTGTCAGGAGTCATGCAACATGCCTTTCTCTCTTTTTACTTGATGGTTTTTCCATATTGTTTGAATTTCCTGGTTTGCTGAAAATTGTTGGATCTTTCTTCCATCTTCCTCTGGTTTTCTAGGGAACACGAGATTAATTCCATTAATTGTACATGAATTGGATGAGTGATTCGATTTGCAGTTATCTTGCTCTGGAATAAACCGTCAATTACCCAAAATAGAGTAATTTCACCTGTGTTTTCAGTAGTAGTCGCCATCGAGTACTAATCACAGGCTATTGATGAAAGTCCTTACAGAGATAATGACTTATCACATTCAAACATTGATTTCTAATGATGAGTCTTAAATCGGTTATTTGGTGGTGCTTAATTGGCATTATGTAGACGAATGGCATCTAAACAAGTGTCTTGAGATGATTTGACTGGTCATCAAGTTTCCTTTCCACATGTGACCCTTGGATTTGACACTTTTAATGACACTTAACATGTTATTTCAGGGCGTGATGGAGTGGTTTCGAGTTCACCCACTTTTCCCCCCGAATTGCATCTGGGGCTAACACATGTCTTTATGGGAAACCACGATTGGTATTTCGGGCTAACCTCCATGCTAGTTCTCCGCCCGAAACGATCCCTGACCATTAATCTACGACACTTGCAATATGTGGTCCATTGGATCCCATCAAATCTACACTTCTACTAGACTTAGCCTCCTTCCACTAGATATGACCCCATCCTCCAGTTTATTTCTTCTCCACACCAGTTTAGACTCTTGCTAAGTCCCAGAACTTGGATTCCATATAAAAATTGTTATAGTGATAACATGGGCTCCAATTGGGGATGCTATCCTCCTTGTGAGGTAGCAAATAACACATAGACCTTGTTCCTTATCCATGGCACTACTCCCAAAATGGGTGTGTACCATGTTCTGACCTGTCACCAATGTCTGCTGAAAACTGATGTCTGCCCACTGCTTTCAGCTGGAGACTGAACGTTGGATATACTGTTAAACACTTTATTTGAAAATCTAAACTCAAAAATGCTTGATTATAAATCTTATTCGCACCTACCTACCCTAATTATTGAAATGAGCTTCCATTCAAATGAAATCATAATGCCAATGCAACCATGTAAGCATTTTATCTACTGTCTAGTTTCTTTGCACATGCTTTCTCCAAAGCCTGTTTACTGATAATTTATTCAAGAATTTACAAATGAATTCAATTGTCAAAGATTAAAAAACATTAGAACTATTTACTGCCCCAACAAAACTGCAAATGGATCTTCTAAAACATGCACAAAACAACAATCATATTTCATTGTTTCCACTGCATTCTTGCTTTCATGTGATTTAACCAGTTGATTTTTACCAAGAAGTTGAAAAATCAGGTGAGTCTGTTGGTAATAACAATCTTCCGAACTACAAGATAGTGCTGATTGGAATAAACCCCCTGGTATCACACAATCCATATTTAATGCTGACGTTGACTGACCATCATCTTCATCTCTAATCTCACAACTCATCATAAGATGTAAATTTTGATTGTTAAAACTCTCCATATAGTACACCACAAGGTCATGAAACACATGAGAAAACATTTATTTTTGATGAACCAAAACAAAAGGACCAAGTTCCTTCACAAGTGTTTATTGTTCTTTCTCTACTTCCTCAGTATTGAGAACATTTTCAGAACCATAATATTCAAAGGAATTAGATAAAACAACTATCTCCTTGCTATCTTTTAGTATTTCTGATTGAATCATGACATACACTATTTTGTTACTTCCCTGAAACTCTATGTCATTTGTTTGTTCATTTCTTAAAGTCTCCATAGATGGGGTTTCAGAGCCCCAATCCACGTCCAAGCTACTTATAATTTGAACAACCTCATCCTTTGTAGGGGGATGAAAACACTTCTGAAGTACTTTGTTTTCTTGGAGATCTCATTGAATGTCCTCATCAATTTCAGGAGAAGGCAAATGACTTTTGACAACAATTCTTTGATCAAATTTCTCTATTTTCTCATGATTTGATTTTAACCATTCAAAGGAAGAAAAACATAATGGGAGATAGTTTTCATTTGCAAGTCCACTGCTCTTTTCAGATTCAACATCATGTCTGGAGGGTTTCTGTTCTAAAACATTATTAACATCTTGCTTTAGCAATTGGAAAGAAGAAAAGCACAATGGAAAGGTTCTTCCACTTGATTCAAAATATTCTTCACTTTCTTTACTATTGTCATATGCACATTTTCCACTTTCTTTGGATTGCTGAACACACTCACCTTCAACTTCATTTTCAACCAATGGTTGCAATTCCTTGTTAATTTTTTCTAGTGAATCATCGTGGTTTGACATCATCCTACCTTATTTTGCTTCAGTGATGATCTTATAATTTTCTTTCAAAAATTTAAATGAAGAAAAACATAAAGGTAAATAATTTCCTTCAGCTGATTCAATACTTTTTTCTTTGTAACTGTGATAGTAAATTGATTGCCCTCAACATACTGATGAAAAGGAACATTTTTTGATAGTGAACATGCAACTGGTTATTCCAGGAATTCAACATCAAAATAATAATTATATTCATCATATATAGGCAAATCAATGACATCTGAAATGTCATCTAACAAGAACAAACTTGGAACATCAACCTTCTCTTCAACAGAGTGATTTGCAAACTGATCTTCTTGACTGTTTACAAATGAATATATAAAACAATCAACTCCAGGCTTATCATGGGGTGGATCAAAAACTAACTTAGCACCTCCTTTCTCAATGAGTGGAATACAATCTTTTGAAAAATCCTCAGCATTAAAGACTTCAAGAGGACCTATGAAATTATCAACCATATGCTCAAGATTCCAATCAACTATTTTATGTTCGAATTCACGTTCATGTTCTTGAGAATCCAACCCCTCATTTTGAATATGTTCACATACTTGGATATTTTTTTGAATCTTTTTAGCATCATTAAATATTTTTTGTAAGGACTCAGGTCTTCTTTCCATCAAGAGGAAAGACAAATATGGATGAAGAGTAGTGACATACTGGAGCATGGCAACAGCTTTAGTTGGTTGAATTACCTTGGGAAAATTGTAATAAATATTGGAAAATTTTCTACTGAATGTAGGAATAGTTTCATTTCTCTGCCTCTTTAAGGCGTAGAACTCTGCAAGTTGTAAATCCAAAAACTTCTTCTTGCCCCAAAAATTAAAAAAACAATTCTTCAATTCTTCCCATGAGCTAATGGTCTATTGTTGCAAATGTTTAAACCATTCTTTCGTATCTCCTTTCAAGTATTGAGAGAACGCCATTATACAAACATTGTCATGGTCAATCTCAAACAAATCTATAAAATGCTCAAACTCTTGGATGTGTTTTTCAGCTGTGATGGCATCAGGTTCTCCATCAAACAAAGGTAGGTACTTATAGTGATTTGGAGGAGAATCATGAAGGATGTGAGGTAATTTTAAGGGTCTATATCTATGCTGAGTCTTGGAGGGTGTTGGATCAAGTATAAGAGGTGAAGTATCAACCTTGGTTTCATGAGGCTCATCAACTTGGTTATGGTCATCATATGGCTCAGATGAAAATTTTTAATCAAAATCAGTGATACAGTGAGGAGATGTATATACAACTTTAATAGGAGGATACACAATTGCAATATTTTCATGATCATCATTTGAATGCAATAGGTAAATAAAAACTTGTTTAGCATGTTCACGAAAGGAAAAAAGGTAATTAATAACAAATAATATTATGTCTTGGAAAAAACTCAACTTTAGGTACTTGTTTTCTCCCATGATGTCCTTTCATACCTCTATCAAGGGATCTCATCTTCCAGTGGAGTCTCTAAATCACATTTGAAGCTTGAGTGGAGTTGCCAATAAAATATTCCAGCTATTGAGTCTTTGGGCAATGGAGTTGCCATGAAAATTTTGAATTCTAGGTTCTTGAAAATGGAGTCGCCAAGTGAATGATGTAAAACCTTTCTGTGTCTGAATACTTTTCACCATTAGTACTCAAATCTAAAATTTATCATTTATCCCAGGGAAGATTTCGCCTTCGCTCCTCGACAATGGCACTAGAATGTTAGCACTTTGTAAATTTTGTTTAGTTGATAGAAAAATGATAGAGGTAACTGTTTCAATCGAATTTAGGTTGGATTCTGACCCTTCCAACCAGAGAGGGATCTCTCATGCATATAGCTATTGAAAATACTCAAAATATTTGGCAATTCACACACAAAGGTCAGATTCTATAATAGGATAAATTTTAAAAGTGGTAGGACAAAACTAGAGGGTAGGGCCATTGGGCAATGGGGTCAATTCATGAAATCATACGAAAATTTATAAGCTATGTATTCCAAAGGGAAGATAGGAAAAATATGTATGATGTTAAGCAAAATAAGTAATATGGGATGGTAGTGGAAGAGAAGGAAAAAACCACTATGATGAGAGGCGTCTAACTAGGGTTGAATCTCATGGTATAACTTTAGAAGAAGAAACTTAAAGGTTGGCTACTGAAAATAGAGCACCAATCCAGGGTGAATTATGAACCAGGAACCAATAAACACATAACAAGCATAATCAATATGAGAAAAATCACCAGGAAGGTGATTTTTTTCTTTTGCTTAAAGATTATTGCTAGCAGAAAAACACATTCATGAATATGAAATACAAGAAAACACATTGAACATTAACAGCATGATGAATATAGATTATCTAAGAAAACCTTCACTGCTTATATTATAATTCATAAGAAATCACAAAGTTTTTCTGCTACGAGGGTAGACCCTTCTCCGACCATTCAAACTGTTCCTTTTTCTTTTTAATAATATATATAGATAAATTACATATGAGACCCAGCCACCTTTTTATTTTTCTATACTTAGCCTCCTTCCACTAGATATGGCCCCATCCTCCAGTTTATCACTTCTCTACATTGGTTTATCCTCTCACTAAGTCCCAAAACTTGGATTCCATATAAAAATTGTTATAGTGATAACAACGGGTTCATGGAAGGCATGAAGAACATATATGACTAGACCAATGGTAAATCCATTAAGACAGATCAACGATGGAGATCTAATCAAGAAATGATCGAACGATTGTTGAGCATTGCTACTATGTTGCATGTGCTAATGAATATTCCTTCATTGTTTTTCCACCATAATTTTCAGTTCAAAGCTTGGATTGGAGAAAACAAATAGTCATTGGAAAGGTCTTGAGGAGTAGAAGAGATATTTCAACCCAGAATTTCGATTTGGGCATTATATTTTCTTCAAAAGTGATAAAAGTGAATTACGTAGTAGCAAAAGAGTAGAAATTGCAACCTGTAATTGTTGTAACTATTCACTCAAAACTCAGATTGAGGCATAAGGACAGCTGTTGGAAAGTTGTTTTGAAAATGAATGTATTTAAGGAATCCTACTTGGGAGTAGTGCATTAATATTCTTCATAATTTAAAATGAAGAATGAAATGTAATCTAATTGATAATAATTTTGCAATATGCTCAATTCTAACAACAATTATTGCAGAATTAGAGATACAAAAAAATAGAATTTAGTTCCTACATGAGAAATGGAGACATGGAGGATGCTCAAGGGTTTTACAGCCATGAAGAAGAGATTGAAGGTCTACATATCATCATGGGTAATGTTGATACTGAGTCTAATGGGAGAAGAGACAGGCATGGGACTGTAACTATGAGAAGCCTACAAAAAGAAGTGTAGATATATAAGGCTGATAATGAGATCATGAAGGCTCAAGAAGAGATACTTCAAAGACTAAATATACTACAAAATCAAGTTAAAAAGGACTTTGGCACTGAGAAAGAAACTAGTTCTAGACAAGTATCAACATCAAGATCCCATAGAAAAATACATGATTATGGGAAGGATAGGAAATCAAGAAGCATGAGTATATTCCATCATTCTCCAAGGCATTCCACCAGAATAAGTCATGCAATTGTAGGTCTGGGGAGCAGCCCAAGTGTGTCTCTTGTTTGGAGGCAAAGGAGAATACCTGAGGTAGACATATTGTAGGGTGAACTTGGGAAGATTAAGCCACCAAAATTCAATGGTGAGAACAAGAAAGGAGAAGAGGTAGAGGCCTAGTTGTTGGAAATAAAGAAATATTTCCAGCTACATGATTACCCATCCCAGGTAGAAGCTATAATTTCCATCTACCACCTGCAAGGGAAGGAAACTATGTGGTGGGATCAACTTAAACAAGCCAAGAACCTTGATAAGAAAATAATCTCATGGAGGCAGCTCAAGGGATATTTCCAAGAGAAATATTTTTTCGAGCATTACTATGAAAGAAAGATGAAATACTTCTTTGAATTCAAGTTGGGAACCATGACAATGGAAGAATATGAGAAACGATTCTTTGAATTTTTGAAGTATGTTGACTTCATCAAGGATGAGAAATTCAAAATCCAAAGGTTTCTAAGTGGGTTACCCTCTTTCTACAGTGATAATATTCAATATGATAACCCCAAAATATTTTAGGAAACCATGAGGAGAGTAAGGCATCTATATGAATAGAGAAACAAAAGACCAATTTTCCAAAAATCTTGGAATGACAAGATGAAGGATAAGAAGGATCAAGGGAAGAAGGATTTTAAGCCACCCTTTTTCAGGAATAATTTCCAAGCAAATCAACATGGTCAAGTTGCACACAATTAACACAAGACTTCATATTCATTTGGAAAAATACCAAGGAAGCAACCGGTACAATGTTGGGGATGTGGGGGAAATCATCTACAAAGGGATTTCTCTCACAAAGGAGAAAGAATGGGGACTGCCCACAACATTCAAGAGGATGAAACAATGGAATACCTGGGCAGGAGCATGCCAAGGATTTATGTAGCCTTGGATAACAAGCAAACATAGTATTAATCTCCCATGATTTGAGTGGGGGTTAAGATAAATAATGAGTCCATAACAATTTTAATTGATTCTGGAGCTAGCTATAATTACATAAATGCTAACATTGTTGAAATATTTCACTTGCAAAGAAGTAAGCATATGAAATCTTGGTTAGTTCAGTTAGCCATAGGGGCTAAGAGGAAAATCAATGAGATGTTTAAATATTGTTCGATAGAAATGAATGGACTCAATACAAATTTGGATGTAAACATTATACCATTGGGTTCATATGATTGTCTAATTGGCATGGATTGGTTGGAGAAACATCATGCTGTCCTAGACTGTTACAACAAGAAAATCACATGTCTTGACGAGGAAGGGAAGGAAGGAAAGATTCAAGGCATTCTAAGAGTTGTAGCTATTAGAGAGATTTCAACTATGCAGTTGAAGAAGAACTTCAGGAAATGATTTCAGATGTTTGCAACCCATATGGAGGAGGAAACCAAAGACAAAGTGGCAAGCATTGAATACCATACAATTTTGAAGGATTTTGAAGATGATTTTATTTTAGAGAAATTCTGGGACTACCACCAAAAACAGACATTGATTTGTCTATTGATTTGGTGCCAAGAGCTGCCCCAATGTCTAAGACACCTTACAAAATGGGCACACCATAACTAAAATATTTGTAGATGCAACTTGAAGAAATTTTGAAGAAGGGGTATATAAGCCCAAGTGTGTTACCTTGGGGAGACCCAATTATTTTTGTGAAGAAGAAGGATAGAACCTTATGGTTGTGTATTTATTTTAGGCAATTTAATAAGGTTACCATAAATAATAAGTATCCTTTTCCAAGAATTGATGATTTGTTTGATCAGTTGAAGGGTGCAAGACTATTTTCAAAGATTGACTTATGATTAGGCTATCATCAACTAAGGATAAAGGAAGAATACATTAGGAAGACAACATTCCAAACAAGATATGGGCATTATGAATTCATGGTAGTTCCATTTGGGCTAATCAAATCCCCCAACTATTTTTATGTGCCTAATGAATGGAGTGTGTTAGCGCTTAAAATTACTGGTATTTTTTTAAGTGTTGTCATCATTTTTTTACTTAATTTGTAAAATTCCTTTAGTCATTTGACTATATCATAAGAATTTTAATTCTTCATCGAGTCTTAATGAGTTTCCATTTTTCCCAGAAACCTTGTGAATATATCTTCTGACCTTCGTTCAAGAAAAAAAAACCAATAAATTGTCATTTAGCCTAAAACTCTAGTTTTCAGATCTCTTTATATTTTATCATTAAGTGAGTCTAGTCTATCCCAAGTCAAGATTATTGACCAATTTAGTGCATATGCCAAACTCCAAGTCCACATGTCAAACAAAAGTCCACACATTAGTCACCAAATCCAAGAGCAAGTGCCAATCCATTACTTTTCCACACAACTCATTGAATATACTACAAAGCACCGCCACATATAAGCATGGAAGGCTCGGATTTCTTAGTGCATGTGGGATTTTATTCATAAGTAAATTAAAACAAATATAATAAAACCTATACAAAATCCAGGTTCTCAATCGATTGCAGGTGTCGAAGGCAAATAAGTGTGGAAAGTACAGGAAGCAAATGTCATTGGTATGGTCACCAAGAAGCTCTCAAAGAACTTGGGAAATGGTGCAATTAATATATCGATTCACATTATTTACAATAAATACAGAGCCACAAGGAAAATGAATGTGGTCGGTTAATTACTCAATGAAATAAGGGATTTTTTCTTTTATGGGTAGGAGCAGATTTGAAGAAGCATTCCATAAATTTCCCTGATCTGCATGCCACCCCTTCTGTATTTTAGGTTCACTATTGTCATGACTGGATTTGGGAACACAGGGAACCTCCCCCTTGCCATAATTGGACCCATATGCCACAACACATACCAATCATTTGGGCAACTTTGCAATACAACAGGGGTTTCTTATGTGTCATTTGCACAGTGGGTTGCAGGGCTTCCGATGTATACTTTGTGTATCGCATGTTGGAACCCCCTGAGGAATTTTATGAGATTATTGTCGATGATCCCAAGATATAAAGAGAGCCAATCATGGATGTAAGATCATAATTGTAGCCTAGAGGACTCTGATCCAACATATACTTCAACCTCCAACTATTGCATCTCTCTTGGCCATCATAGTTGACATGGTTCATCAATTGAGATCCTTCCTATTTGATGAAGGTGCTCCTCTCTCATTTTTTTATAGAGAGACTTGAGATTGTGGTAGCTGCGATAACGTCGTCGGTGATGCTGGTTCTTGGAGGTCTTCTTGCTGAAGGTGCAGATAAATCTTAGCTTGGAATGAGAACTATAATTGTATACAACACCGAGTGGAATCTTGCTTGGCGCAATGACTAGCTTGAGGGGTTATGTGTGATGTGGGTCAGAGGCACAACTTCACTTTGTAAGCATATTAGAAACTTAGGAGGAATTGGTTCATCTCCTAGTATAAGAACATGTGCTTCATATGCTCCAAAGGAGTACACTAAATAATTTCTTCCAAAGAAGGATTCCAAAACGTTGAAGGATGTCAAAGGGTGTGATGAAGCAAAGAAAGAACTTGAAGAAGTTGTTAAGTATTTGAAGAACCCCTTGAAGTCTACACATTTGAGTGGGAAGTTACCCAAGGGAATTTTGTTCATTGGTGCTCCTGGAATAGGAAAGACCCTTCTGGTCAAGGAAATTGCTGGGGAAGCTGGGGTTCCTTCTTCTATTATGCTGGTTTTGATTTTGAATAAATGTTTGTTAGCGTAGGTGCTCGACGTGTGCGGTCTTTATTCCAAGGCACCTTGTATTATTTTCATTAATGGAATTGATGCAGAGGTTGGCATATGGGCATGCCAAGCATCATTGAACGCATTGGAAAAAATCTCTATTGGAGAACGAAACTCTTAATGCCCAAGAGATTGAAAATATATTAAATCCTCTTCAGGATAGAGGAGATCAGCAAGTGGAGAAAACATATGGAAATTGAAGGATTTTGAATGCAGTTCAATTTTTTCTTCATAAATATTATAATTAACATTTTTTCTTTCAAACCATCGATTTTTGTAATCAAGATAGGGATGGTTATCGATATATTTTGCAGATGTGTCATTGCATCTCCACATTCAAAATTCATGTTACCAGAGGTCCCAAACTTTGTGTTTATTTCCATATTTCCAAGCATGAAATCAGTAGATCCATGAGAAAAGGGGATTATCAATTAAATCTTCCAGGTCTAAATGAACAATTTTTGCTGATTTCCAGGTGGTAAATCTTCAATAATATATTATCTTACAGATTTTGAGGATTTTCTCGAAGATTCAGTAGTCAGTCTTCCAAAAATTTGAGACAAAAAGGTCTTCTAGTTCCATAATTGATGCATTATTTTTCACAAATCAGATCCCACATTTTCTAGATTCGAAGGCTTTTGTTGATATCTAATCTAGTAGTTAGAATTTTTTGGAAAGATCTTGTTTTCATTGATTTGTCCTTGATGCTACCAAAAATATATTCACTACCAAAACTTCATCCGGATGTCCTCCAGATCAAATCCCAAATCTCAGGCAGATCACCTTTGACACATGTTAAATATTTCTTTTGAGGCAACTTGAAATCTACAACATGTATCAATTTTAGTCAAAGCAATCCTTATGGAAATAGGACATTGAATTCCAATCAGTTTTGATTTTTCCACATTATCTTTTGACTTGAATTATTTTGGGAAAATAGGATCATTGATCCCATAGTATTGTGATATTATGTTGTAATGCAATTAAGAATGATATAAATATACAGATAAGAAAGTAGTGAAGAGGAGAGCAGTCTTTAGGACTGTGGTTTAACCTTTGTCAATTGTAAGCAAACTGTACCAAGATCTTGTTGAGTATGTATCTGAATGCAGGATTTCTCCTCTAGGATTTTGATCAGACTTCCATTACCTTTCATTTTTTTATTTTTTTTTCTGTATATGTGGATGAATTGCAAGGTTCATTGTGTTTATGATTCATTTGATGACTGAGAGATTCCATTCTTTCATTGCATTAGTGGATTTAGATCCCACATATATTTTACTATTGTAATTGACCATTTGTATATGTTTTTAGTGTATTGAGTATGTTGATACAATAATGTTCTATATTCCATATTTTTTTTAAATTCATTTGATCTTTTTAGAGAGGAATTTGCTTGTTGGAATGTGTTCATCATAGTCTTAGGCTAAGTGAGGCTTAACAATTCATAGATTGATCCACCCTGTAGATTATTTCATCCAACCAAATAATTTAAGTTACCAAGCTCGTTCCCTTTACAGTCAGGGAAAGACTCTTGGAGTGATAACAAATTGGCGTCGTTGCCGGGGAAGATAAGTGAAGCTAGTTTCCATGGGAGAATGACATAGATCCTAATTTTGATGGCAGGCAAGAGAAGGACACATAAATCGAATGTAACAATCTTCCTGGTGAATCCATAATAAAATACTCCATTGGGGAGGATCCGATTGACCGAAAAATGAAAAGGCATAAGGGAAAATCCAGGTATCAGTTTATGAGCCTTCTTCATGAACTTTTGTTGTTCTTTATCATCTAATTTTTTCTTTTCCCTTCACACATTAAGTGGATCATATTATGTTTTGTATATTCAGATGATCATCGACCTTATTTTATATATCCATCTTTAGAAAAAGAAGATCTGCATATTTCCTGTATTGTAGATGTTGATTCAGTATTTTCACCTTAGCCTGTTCATAAAGATGATCTTTTTATTCAAATACCTCTTGACTTTGATCAACCATGTAACCTTACAGAGGTTAAAACTGATTCAAAAGCTAACCAGATTTCATTACCTTTTGTCATTACTGTTGAGCCTTGTCATCATCTTGTTAATCCTCATGATCATTCCACTGCTTTTCAAAATAAAATCATAATGAAGATGTTCAAACCTTTAAGGATGCCCTATATCCTTCATCCTTATCCTCTTTACTGCCTTGAGTATCTTCCCTAGTTTTTTGGAGAGGATCATGTCACAGCCGAGAGGCATTTGGGGTCCTTTGAAAATTTTGTTGATCAATTAGATATTATTCATGACGATGTTATTATGAGGTTGTTCTCAAAAAAAATGTTCAAAGATGTTGCTATGGTTTAAGATTTTGAGAGATGATTCCATTGGCTCTTGGATCAAGTTGTCTAATGGTTTTTCAAATCATTGGGGTGAGAACAAATCTTTTGGTTTATACCTCGCTGATTTTTATTCCTTGAGAAGAGAGGAGGAAGAAGCTTTGTCTATCTTCAACAAAAGATTTTATAACATTTATCATGGCATGCCCTTGGAGATCCGGCCTACTGAGATCACTTCCATGGTATACTATGTTATGGTGCAACATTCAGAGCTTGTCCTTCTCCTATTAGAAAGGAAGTCTTCATCCTTAGCATGTTTATTTGAAAATGCCGAAGAAATTGAGGAAGATGGAAGATGTATATAGCACTGGTGTATGGAAGATGTTTTTTGATGGTGCTTCATCTTACTTCGGAGCTGGAGCTGGGGCACTCCTTGTGGCTCCTGATGATCAATTTATAATACCCTTTTCATATAGGCTACAATGGAATGTGGACTGAAAAAATAATGTATGTGAGTATGAAGCCTTAGTGCTAGGGTTAGAAGCCGCTAGGAGAATGAAAATAAAAAACCTCGAAGTCTTTGGTGATGCCGAGATAATCATAAAACAGGTAAACCGACAGTACCAGGCCAAACATCCTAGGTTGAGGTCCTACAAGAATTGTGTCTGGGATCTGATCAACCATTTCTTCTCCTCTGTCAAGGTTCATTTCATTCCAAGAACTGAAAACCAACAGGCTGATGCATTAGCCAAAGCAGCCTCAATGTTCACACCTCCCACTGCGTTTAAACTAAAGTATCACATACAAATGAGGCACCATCCTTCTATACTGAATAACATACAACATTGGCAAGTATTTGAGAACGATGAATAGCTTCGCAAATTTTTGGAATCAATAGATGAGTTTGCCGAAACACACACTGACCAAGAAAACCAACATGATCCCATTTGGATCATGCAGGAAGGTGAGGATCCTCAAGAGTTCCATGATAAAATTGTGAATCACTGAATGCTTGTTCTTAAAAATAACCAGATACCCAAGGGATTGATTCCCTTGGAAAGATTATTTAGTCAAGATGATATCCCTTCAAAATCCACCCTACAACCTCGGTTGGTGAAGCTATCCAAATATCTCTTCCTAAAAACCAAAAGTAAATACGCGGAGTTTCTTAGAAAGTACAAAGATGTTTTCCCTTGGTCATATGAAGAGCTAAGAACCTATGACACCTCTGTGATCGAACATAAGATACCCTTGAAGTGTAGTGTCAAACCCTTTAGAAAAAAACTAAGACAAATCAATCCCATTTTATTGCCCGTGATTGAAAAAGAAGTCAAAAAGCTCCTCGATGCAAAAAATAATCGTACCACTGAGATACTCTAATTGGGTAGCAAACCTAGCCCTGATTAGAAATAAAAATGGGGAAATTCGATTGTGTGTGGATTTTAGAAATCTAATAATTTCTCCCTCAAAGACAATTACCCCCTACCCAAAATGGATCGCATTCTAGAAAAAGTAGTTGGGGCAAATAGGATGTCAATGATCGACGGTTTTTCCGGGTATAATCAAATCGTCATTTGTGAACACGATAAAGCAAAGAGAGCCTTTATCACCCCTTGGGGTACATTTATGTATGACAAAATGCCTTTTGGTTTAATGAATGCAGGTGCCACTTTCCAACGTGCTATGGATATTGCTTTCATTGGCGAAAGAGACAAATTTGTGGTTATCTGTCTTGATGATCTAACCATTTTTTCTAAATCTGATGAAGAGCATTTGATACATCTCAAGCAGACATTTGAGAAATGCCGCAAGTTTGGTTTGTCTTAAAATCCCAAAAAGTCTCACTTTGCTATGCAAGAAGGTAAACTCTTGGGCCATATGGTGTCTCGAGATGGAATTAGAATTGACCCTAAAAGAGTTGACGCTATAGACATAATAAATATTCCTAGGAATGTAAAAGAGATATAGTCATTCTTAGGAAAATTAAATTTTTTGAGGAGATTTATTCCACACTTTGCTGAAATTGTGAAATTGATCACAGATATGCTAAAGAAGAACAACGAAGTGAAATGGACAGCAGAAGCTAAAGCATCATTTGCATGCATCAAAAAGGTTATAAGCGATACACCCGTACTAGCAAGCCCTGATGATCTAAAGGACTTTCTTATTTTCTCATTCGCTTCCGAACACACACTTGCCGTGGTTCTCCTCTAGAAAAATGAAGAAGGTTTCGAGCAACCGATAGCCTTTTTTAGAAAAAGTCTTAGAGATGTCGAACTTAGATATAATATAATGGAAAAAAAAGCATATGCTATGGTGAAGGCGTTAAAATATTTCAGAACCTATGTGTTGCATTCTAAGGTGATTGCGTATGTACCCACTAGCTCCGTAAAAGATATTTTGGTTCAGTTCAACAGTGATGGCGTCCGATGATGGAAAAAGAGGACGCTGGCTTGCCAAAATTCAAGAATTCAACTTAGAGATAAAACCAACGAGACTAGTAAAGGGGAAAGGTTTAGCTAAACTCTTAGCTGAATCAAATTTCAGAGCTCTCAAAATAAATGGATTACAGGGAGGTGAAGAGTGTTTGGACATGAACAAGCTCGATGAACAAATAACTGAAGTCAAAATTGAAGAGAATTTTGTTTCATCAGATTGGTACAAAGACATAGTATCCTACCTGTTGACCTTGAAGTGCTCGAGTGACTTATCCCCATCCAAAGCCAGAACGTTGAAGTTGCATGCGGTCAAGTATTGTATATCTGAAAGAAAATTGTATTGGAAGGACCCACTTGGCTTCCTGTTAGTTTGTTTGGTCAAATCAGAAATAGATAAGGTCATAAGCCAATTTCACGAAGGAGTGTGTGGAGGACACCACACCCGGAGGGAAACAACTTATAAGATCCCGAGGGCAAGGTATTATTGGCCTAAACTTTTCTCAGACGTCAACACCAAGGTCCAAGATTGCAACCCTTTCCAATTGTTCTCAGGCAAACATAAACTCCCAACAATGCCATTGGTTCTGGTCAAAACAGAAGCTCCTTTTCAACAATGGGGATTAGATTTCATAGTCAAAATTAATCATCATTCTAGCGCTCAACATAGTTGGATCATGACTGCTACAGATTACTTCACCAAATGGGTGGAAGCTATTCCAACTAGAAGGGCTACTGATTCAGTGGTAATAGATTTCTTAGAAGAGAATATTTTGTCTAGATTCAGCTGCCCCCGAAAGATAGTCACAAATAACACACAGGATTTTAAATCGATGGCTATGGTTAGTTTTTGCCAAAATATAATATTGTGCTTGGTCATTCCATGACATACTACCCTAAGGGAAATGGTCTGGCCAAGTCTTCAAACAAGAGCCTAATCAATATAATTAAGAAAGTGTTGAGTGAAAACAAGAAATCTTGGCATGTGCATTTGAAATACACTCTGTGGGAAAATCGGATAGGCATGAAAAAGGTCTATTGGCACTTCTCCTTTCCAAATGGTGTACGGGACTGATGTAGTGTTACCTATAAATCTAGCGCTTCCCATAATGAAACTTTGGAAAGATGAGAAGGAAGAACCAAATCATGTCACAAGAAGGATAAATCAGCTGATTGAAGTCCAACAACACAGGGCTGAAGTAGACGAAAGGTTGCAGAAATACCAGGATGACATGAAAGCGCTATTCGATCGTAAGGCCAAAGACAGAGATTTTTTCTCGGGAGATTTGGTCTTAAAATGGGATGCGAGGAAGGAGGACTCAAAAAAACATGGTAAATTCGATCACATCTGGTATGGACCGTTCAAGGTAACAAATCCTGAAGGAAAAAATTCATTTCTGTTAGAGAATTTGGACGGTAAAATCCTCAACGCCCCTATCAATGGGCGTTATTTAAAACATTATATGGAATAATTGGTTTCCAAAATTCCCATTGTATATACCATTTGATTTTTCTTTTTATTTCATAATTTCCTTTGGTAAGTCTTCTTCCAAATTCTAAAAAAAAATAAAAAATAGGTTAATGTTTTTCTAGAAGTAGGGATACAAAATTGTCAATGTATTCAATTCTTTTAAAATCCCTGATACTCTTTGTATAGTTCCCTTACAGGATTCTGGCTGGCAGCCCAACAAGTGAAAGTAGCAAAAAGACAACCTTATATCGGAATATAAATTTTCTGAAAATAGGTGATAGATAAGATTTTTTGTTATTTCAAAAGAGAACAAAAATGGTAAGGCAAAGGTGTGAATTCCAAAAAATTCTATTTTTTCAAACATTTTTTTTTTTTTTTTAAAGTGCGGTGATTGTCTCGTAAGTGTCATATGTCACTAAAAGAATGATTTCAAAATCTAGTCCCTAAGAGTTTCACCTAGAATAAGATAAGAGGTAATTAAAATAAACAAAGAGAGAAAAGCGTCTACGAGAAAGAGTTCCAAGAGTTGGGTTTAATTCATGACCCCTGTTTTTCGATTTCCAATTCTTTCTACCCTCGGTTTTTCCTTCTTAAAAGACCAAATATCTTTCCGAGTTTCCCACAGAGGGAGAAGAGATTACGTCTTAGCTTTGGAAGCTGAAAAACAGTTCTTAAAAGGTAGACCAGTCCTCATAACTCCTCACTCTTTGACTAAACAAAGTTATGCTTAGGTCGATCTTGACTCTCCTAGGTTTCTTAATAGTTTTCTAAGGATTTAGGCTTGCTCGAAGGAAGACCCCTGGAATTAATCTTCCCCTTTTTCCATGTGGGCTAAGGTTCTTTGAAAGTTAAGAAAAGGTTGGTCCAGGGTAATCAAAGCAAGTTGACAGATCTCCACTACAAATTTTACAAAGATACCTTCCCTGGTATACTTACTACCACTGCTTTCCCCCATTTTGTGTTCAAAAAGTAAAATATAAGACAGATGGTGAAAGGAAATTCATATTTGATTTCCCCCATCTAGTCCAAGAAGACGATGAAATGAAATTCATTTAAATGATTTCCCTCGTCTCGACATTTAAATGCATAATTATTATTCGAAGTGGTGAAAGGAAATTCAGTAAAAAGGGATAGATAACTTCATCGGGGTACTAAACAGACTCGTTGGCAGTGAAGCAATATATGAGGTATCTGTAAGGTTGTCATACGTAATTTTCACTCTACTTTGGTTACCAGCCTTTTCGAAATCGGATCTACATCCTAAGTCCAAATAGGGCTCCCCAATTAAAAACATGAAATTTACTTCGTTTGATGCAAGCCAAAAGCCGCAAGATCTGTCGGATTTCCTAGGATTGTTTTGATCATCTTAAAGAAGACTTAAATTCAGTAGCGAGAAGAAGAAGATCAAGAATGGGGCTACAGTTGAGTTTACAATGTCGGGAGTTTTGAAAAGCTTTTCAGAAGCAAACACGAAATCTCTTTTTCCCTTTGTATCCCATTCCTAAGCAAGTTCTACAGAAAGAAGCCATTAACTCTATTTACCCAATAAAGGCACTAAGTCTACTCATTCTCTTCATCCCAGAAGGAGACGAGGTCCCCAATTGGAGCCTATGTTGAAACATATTTTTAACTTCTTTTTCTTCAAGATTAAAACCTTCCTTTTTCAGGTTTCGTCTTTTCATAAAGCATAACCCTCACTATCATTTCCAAAAGGCCGGTACCAAAATCCCGACAAGCTTTATTCTTTAAATAATTAAAGGAAAAAAACCAAAAATGTTATAAAGTCCTGACATGCTTTCTGTAAAGTTATTTATTTATTTATTTTTTAAATCAAGAAAATATTAAAACCTAAAAAAGTTAAGAATAACTTAAAAACAAAAAAATTTCAGGATTCGGGGTTTACTGAGAACATATGTTTTAATCAAATCGCAGAATCCAGATCCCCGATTTCCTGAAAAATGGAAGTTAATCTTTAATCCTAATTAATTAATCTATTAATACGAAAGTTAAGGCCTATTTTAATCTTATCATGATTTCGCGACTTCAAGAATCAAAATTTATCAATGACATACCTCATGTATCCACGATCCCCGAAACCCCGAAAGAATGGAGGTTAGTTTAATAATCTTGATTAATTAATATACTAATACGAAGTTAATGCTTAACTTAATCTCATTGTGATTTCACGATTTCAAAAATCGAGGTTTATCGATGACATACCTCATGTATCCATGATCCCCAAAATGTGAAGTCTTGAACCATAATCAGCTTTTAAACTAGACTAAATCTGTTTTAAAACACGATTAACGATAATTAAGCTTCTTAGGTAATTTCTTATTTTCGGTACCGTTGAATGAAATCTTTTGAATTTTGGATCTGGGATTGCCGAAATACGTCCTTATTAATAAGCAGATAACTGATAAATGTTGCACGTATCTCAGAAATATTTTTTGCATTAAATGTAATTGATCATAGGTCAGCTTCATCAGTGTTTTTGTCATAAAATGAGTTTAAGGTGAATTCAAAATCTATTTTCCAAAACCTATGCTTGTTCTATCCTTCAAAGGTAATTTACATTCGGCCAAGCTCAGATGCTTCTTTTCTGTGACAGGTTTTTCCTTCTAACATAAAGCTATGGCACCAAAGAAAGCACCAAAAAAGAGTGAAGATATAGAGGAGATGCATAACCCAGAAGGAGATATCATATCTAACACTACACCGCACGCCATCGACTCAATTAAATCTTGGACACAAATCTCTGAATTCCTGGATTATGAAATCAAAAATTCTCCTCCTGATTCAGAGAATCACTTTCAATATATAGTAAAATTAGAGCTTCATAAGATCGCAACATGCCCTCGTCTCATGGCATACAATGACATGATCAGTTGGGCCTTGGAGAAGGTCGATATCCTGACAAGAAGCATTTTAAATGATTAGGCGGTCATTGTCGGTTCATTTAGGCCAGAGCATATACAAGTAATGTATAAACTCCCACCAAATCTTAAGCACATTTATAATGTCAAGTTTTTAGCTGAATTTCAAAGGAAGGAGTGTACTGAGGCAGACCAAACTTATCCCGATTTAATCAGAGAATGGTGGAGATGTCCATTGAAATTTAGGACCGATACTCATGGGGTTTATTCCACAACATCTTTGAACGAATACATCGTCTATGTAGCCATTATGCTATGTAGAATTTTTCGGGAAAAAAAATCCCTTCCATTTTCCTGCAGAATGGGTGCCCTTTTTAGAAGAAGCTTCGGAAGGATACACTTTTAACTGGAGCAAGATTTTGTCTGATAACCTAGCTCAATAAGTTTCAAATTATAGAGTTGCAAAATCTAAAGGTCAGCCAGTGGCTTTTTACATGTCAGCGTACATTATGGACGCAATATGCTTTGTGACTACTTTTCCCCTGATGAATTGGATTTGGAACATAACCTTCCCCGAACCCATTCATGAGTATCACTCTGTGCTATGGGAAGAAAATGCTAAGAATGTGTTTTACGAAATTTTTCATTTCATAGTAATTCCAATCCATAAAATTTTTTATGGTTGTGAACCCCCTCGCATTTCTAAGCCAGTCTCAAAAAACCTCAAAGCAATAGCCGACTGGTTTGTTGATGAAAACTTATCTTACATTAGGGTTTATGGGTGCTCAATTCCCCCTCATGCACTCCCAAAATTCCTCCCAGACAGACTGGTATTGAGAGAGGTAGCACATCAAATAGTGAAAGGTGGTATTGGAATAGAGCTAAAGGTAGCCCAAAAGAAGTCTTGGTCAATCTTTCCTGTACATGTCGGGAAATTTTCATTGCTAAACCTAGGCTATTATAAAGTGGAAGCCAAAGCACTAGAAGAAGTTAAACTGGTAGATATCGAACACAGAAAGCATGACCCTTATCAATTAGTAAACAAACATTTGATGCACTGCAATATGAAAGCTTATGAACATGAAAAGTTTGTTTATGATGATATTTTCAAAGAAGTTAAAACTTATGAGGAGGTATTGAACAGGGTACGGGCCTTATCACCCGACTTATAGACTGGTTTCATGTCCTTCCAAAGTCACAGGCGAAGTTGTTTGCCAAATATTTTGCAGGGTGAATCCATGACCCCTCCTCCAGAGCAGGAAGGGCCTCCCCTAGGCTTTGAAACAGATGTACAGGATAAAGAAAATACAAAGGGAAAAATGAAGGAGATTGAAATGCCTTCACAAGAAACAAAAGTTCCTCAGACAGAAAAATCAGAGGCAGGGAAAGGAAAGAAGTTGGAAACACCCTCAGAAATCCCTGAGAATTTTCCCAAAAAAGTAGGAGGAACAACATCAATGGAACTTGGAAGTCTCATTACTTCTTTGACTCCATTGCAATCTACTTATGGAAATCCCCAAGAGGGAGCTCTATATGTTAGTGATCTTGAGCCTATTTCTAGGGATGAGATTCCTTCCTCTGATTACTTTTTCAGTAAAAAGAGGAAGGCTATCCTGAAATAGGAAATGCATCCAAGAGGAAGCATGATGGTAAAAAAGCACAAGATCATTGTAGATGGACAAAAACTTGAAGAGGGGGAATTCGCCATATAAATAGCAAGTACAATGGGAGCCTTAGCATCGACAAATTTATACTCTGTGGGTAATTTGAGAACTATGTTGCAGAAAAAAGATCAAATGATAGCTCAGCTATAGGGTCAATTAAAGGAGACTGAAAGAAATATCAGTCGGGAGATAAACAAGGGCCTAGAACGAGCCCGATTCAATGAAATTCGAGAGATTCAAAAACTGAAAGCAAGCTTAGATGAAGCAAACCTGAAAATACAGGTCAATCAAGTACAAGTCCTACAACAAGAAGAAATAATAAAGCAGTTCAAATTAGTTAATCACCAACGGGAAAAAGTTTTGGTGATCATGTATAAATATAATTTCACAAGATTGAGAAAGGGATTTTGTTTTTTTGGGAGCCGATTGTATTAGAAGTTTTTCCGATTTACAATGATATAGATAATGCAGAAGAGATTTTGAATTCTGTCACCTTGAAGCTATGTGTTCCTTCACTCTATTTTCAATATGTTTCAATATCTTTCATTCCTTGTCTTTCTAATGAATGGTCAACTATAGTTTAATTCAAAATTCTACTGTAGTTTGAATTTATTTGATTATCTAATCATTTACAGTTTTTCCTCTATGATTGCTATCAACAGTTTCAAGACTTGTAGGTCTGTTGGATGGTTATATCTTATACTCCATTAGAAATTTTGTTTTTCTCCCCTTCTTCTGTTATGATATGAGATTCTTTCAATATTAAAGCCTCATATTCTCCAACAGTGTTACTTTGTTTTTATTTTGATATTATCAAATTACTTCAAGTACAGAAAACGACCTTTACTGTTATTATGTTATTATTTTGAGTTCCAAAATTCCTTTTCTATTTCATCCGACAAAATTGAAGCAACAATTTCAAAAAGAATTTATAATTTAATAAAATTTTAATCCTCATGACTGTCCCAAGTAATAGACAACCTAACATAGAAACCGGCCTACAGGATCAAGCTAGTATTTCTTTGAACTTATTTAATACTATCCTGCAAATAAAAATTACTCGAGTCGAATTAGAACGTTCATGGGCAGTTATTGAGAGAGAAATCAACATCCAAGAATAATGGGAAGCTAGACAGAGACAGTGGATAAACCAACTCTGATTTACCCTTTGTAATTGATTCTTACTCCTTAATTCTCTTTATTTTTCGGATGCCTTGATGGTATACTTTAGAGCCTTAAAGTATAAACTCAGGAACAACACATGGCATGATGGGATAAATAAGTAACTCGGAAATGGGTCACTTGCAATGGGTATAAAGACTTCATTAACTCAGTTCTGTCCATTATGGCATGGTCCAACAGTTTGATGGCAAACCATAATTACCTTTCTTCCCATTCAGAGGGTTAGTCGAACGGTTACAATGCCTCCAACGACTATATTTATTCGTCATGGTGAAGTGCCATGTGTCATTGTTTTGATATCCCGACGAAGCTCTAATTTTGCAAAATTTCCTTCTATGAGGTTCCTTCTATATCTTTTTGCAACTTTTCGATCTTAGCTCTCTTCTTGCTTAGCTTCCTAGACTTTTTCCCAGTGAGCTTCATCTTGGTATGCTTTTTCCCATTCTGATTTGTATCTTCTTTTGACACAGTTACTTCGCGATGTTGAGATTCTTTCCTAAAATTTGAAGGTGTTGCTTTTTCTTTATCTGGAATAGGTACTTTAATCTTCTGTGGGTCTTCTAGTGTTCTTGTAACTTTGACATCTGGGTCTTTGATGCTAAATGGATTCGATTTGTTCTTCAATCAAGTGTGCGATCCTTCTAGTCATGAATTCTTGTAACTCTTGCTTCTGTTGCTCTAAAACTTCTTCTTCTTCTTGCCTTCTGGCCTGATCTCTTTCAATCTAAGGTTTTCCTAGTAGCATGGTAAATGGTGCGTTGTCCTCAATAAATTTAATGATCTCAAAATATTCTTCTATCGAATCTCTATTGACAGTCATAGGTATTTGGGTGAGCTTTCCACATAAGTTTATCAGATTTCCTTTGAATAGTCCTATTCCTCCTAATGAAGGAATCATAGTAGGCCTTCCTATAACTTCCTAAGCTCTCTCTGTCATGATATTCACCTGTGTTTCCTCTTCTAGAACACAGTCAATGTCGAAGTCTCCTATTCTTGCTTCAATGCATTCTTTTTCTGTGAAGAACTCTAATAATCTGACATGTCGGTGGTCATTCAGGGTTTCTCTCATATGTAGAAATAATCTATCTGTTTCTTTCCGAGGTTCTACCATTTCTGGATCTTCCTTAGGGTTTTCTTGATTCAGATTCATTCTTTCAACCTTAGCAATCATTCTATGGAAATCCAATACTTAATGGTCCATAGCTTTGCAACAAAGACAACTAGGTCTTCTTCCAAGGCATTCCTTAGCAAGATGTCTCGATTTTTTGTAGCTGTAATAGAGAGTTAATCCTCTCTTTCTTTTAAATGATCCCCAACCTTTTCTGTATTGCGCGCTAGGATCCTACAAACAATTATTTCTAGGATCCTGCATCCATTTGTAGTCCAAACATTCTTTCTATGCATAGGTATAACATATCTTTCACTACTCTTATCAGATCTACTCATATCAAATCTTCTTTCATCTATGAATTCCCTAGTTTTCAAGCTAGGACAAAATCTATCAAACATACCTAGATCCATACTATTGAAACAAAAATTTCCACTTATCTTACTTCTATAGAGCACAAAGCTTTTCAGATCTAGAACTTTTCGCTATTCTTACCTTTATTAGAGCACAAAGCTTGCATATCTTACCTCTTTTCTTCATATCAGATTTATTTTCCTTAGCACAGAGCTTATCAAACTAAGTAGAGTACTGTTCACTAGAGAAACAAATCTATGCATAGATCTTTCAAAATGTCAGATCAGATATTTTCATAGAGCCTCTTCTTCCTCAGTTCCCAACAATCACAGTTTCAGGTCCCAGCAACAGAACCATTTGTTGGCACAGGGGCATACCCAGGGTTCAATGCTACAAAAATGCACCAACAAAACCCTAACTATCGGCCCTTTTGGAAACACCTGTGAAGCAGATGAAGTCTCACCCGAGGTAGAGGCAGGGGTGGTTGCAGGACTTAGGTTTCTGCAACCTTAGGTGGGACACAGAACTATGATTATAATATTTAATAGAGCACTTAACACTGTTAGTTCATCATTGTTTAACCAATATCTACTTTGTAGAGAAAACAAAGCATCGCAACACTCACCATGATATAATGTATTTAAGAACTTAGAATATATAAATGGATCAGATCTAGTAGATTCAAGCACAAAGAACATTCACTTATATCAGATATAACATCCAAATTTATCATAAGCACAAAGCATAAACCGATTATTAAGAACCAAATATCAATCTAGCATAGAAAAACCTTAGAAAAAGTACTCAACGCCTTGAAAAAGAGATAATTTCAGATAATAAGCCTCTTTGAGGGGGAAACCTCCTTTTACCCCACTTAAATGTTCAAGTACAAGATGATTCAAAATGAAAATGCCTCCTTGGTATATATAGGAGACTAGGAGGTATAATTACAACTAATGGCCTAAAGCTGACATAAATAAAATAACATTACTAATATAATATGCCCCAAGTAAGGGGTAATGAGCCAATATTAGGGCTTAACATGCCCCTCCCCTTGAGACAAGTGTTGTCCGCAATGCTTGAGTAACTCTGGATGCTTTTGCATAAAAGACTCATCTTCCCAAGTGGAATCTTCAGCCGGTAGTTTCCTCCATTTAATGAGATACTCTGAAATGGATCTATTCCTCAGCTGGCGAATTCTTGTGTCAGTGATGGCTTCAGGCTCCAATATGATTTTTCCTTCCTC